>OX359290.1:111249514-111849514 GCA_947179395.2 Pulicaria dysenterica | reverse complement strand
AAATTATTGATCGATTTAATTTTAAGGCCTGTACGTCTTATTAATCGATCATTTTGTTTTGCTAGGTGGGATATGAAAATTATAAATATATATGATTAAGGTAGGTGGAATATAAGCATATGTGAGTTAATTAGTTTATTAGAGAAATGAGTTGTGTTGACAACTATTCTATTGTATTGCACTGTATTGTGTTGTGAGCAACATAACATACATAAAGTTAGAAATTAGTGAGGGATGGTTTGCCACCCAATTAATGTCAGCCGTGAGTCACGTAAAACCCAACCACTCCATTACTTGTTGTTACAACCTTTTCATATTATTCTTGTGATTCATTCTAACCATTCAACTGCTAAAACATTCAAAGTGAGGGATTGTTAGAGCATGCGGAGTGGGCTTCGGCATCTGCTCGGTATGCAGACATGGACTGTTGGTACCGTAGAAAACACCACCCCCATGGGGTGGTACCGATCGAGAGCATGCTTCTTCGGTGGATAAATGCCGAGGATGCCGAGAGTGGAGAGGAGAGAAAGAGCAGAGAGAGATAGAGAAAAAGAGGAGAGAGAAGAGAGAGGAGAGGGTATTTTTTTAATAAAATATTTTGAAACGTACGAAGCATGGGTAGTACGGAAAGTTAAGCATGAGTGAAACATTAGTGATGTGGCGCAGACGTGACGCGAAACATAGGATGCTACTTGACGTGTATACCCTTTGCTCTTAGGCTGCAATATAAATTAAATTTGTATCTTGTTAATGAGCGTTTTGAACCCAATTTCACAAATTGTAGTTTTCTTTTGACATTCGTCATCAGATGGATCAGATTTGCATTAGTAATCTAACTAATTAAGACACGATAGTATCATTAGTTGCTAAATAAAGCATTAGAGTGACATCAATCAAATAATATAATATTAATTAAACAATATTAATATTAATATTAATAAAAGCACGTAACACTATCCTTTTGAGATGACTTCTTTCTGTTTATGCCGACCAAAAATCTTTTTAACTGAAAATGACGTTAATTAAACGCTACGTGCCACGAGAGCGCATTACGTTTTATTTGTTAGTTTCAAAAGCACACATCGCACGTAACCATGTGTAGCTAATTAAAATTTTCATATACTAACCTTAAAATTAAATCTTAATAGAAACAATGACACATAGATTAAAACAACAAAATAATTAATAAATTTTATAAACGATTAATAGTTTGTATTGTGATGGTTCAAACGAGAATCATTTTTCGTACGAGAACTGCGAGAACCAATTACAGCCATTGATCAAAGAGATGGAGGGTTGAGATTAAAGAGTTGTTAATTGACAGCATATAAAATATATATTATATTATATATTGAGCTCGTTTAGGCTCGTTTAGGCTCGTTTAAGCTTGTGAGTCTACTCTTTAAAGCTCGAGCTCGGCTCGTTTATTAAATGACTTTGATTTAGGCTCGAGCTCGAGCTTGTTAAAGCTCAACTCGAAATCGTTTCGAGCTTTTAACAATCCGAGCTTGAATAGCTCGCGAGTAGCTCGGCTTATTTACATTCCTACAATATAAGATAATAGTTTACATAAATTATTGTAACTATTCATATCTTTGCTCATGTACCTAAACTAGTAATTATGTGAAAAGGGTAAGAAATATATGGTAGACATCGATATAAGCACAATATTTATGAAAAGTAATTAAAAAGAAAATTTCCATGTAAGTATTAGGATTTAACGCGGTTTTTATCTAATCCAAATTATTTTCACACGACATTAGAGAAAATTACTTTATTTGAAAGAAAAGTAACCAAATAAGTAAACAAAGTTAATAAGGAGTCTTTTTATCTACTTATAATTCGGAAGATATAATTCAGAGATGGAGAAATGTTCAATATAGTCCATACTTAATTCATAGTTCTGAGAGACTAATCTTAACCTTTGAATCTGCACCATCAATGGTCCAGATTAAATTTTAAAATTTTGGGCAAAGTGTCATTTTCGTAATTAACATGGGATGTTTTTACAATCATATGTGATTGTATACTTAATCACAGATGATTGAATATTATAATTTCATTACTATGTTTTTTATATGAAATATATTGAACACAACTTTTAAGAGAGAATGTATGTTTTGAAAAAAAACCAACACTAGGAGAATATGAAAATTGATAAAATTATAGTTATTTTTAGCTTAACATAACAAAAATCTGGATTAACTTTTAGAAACATATCAAAATTATATTAAAAAACGAGATTTATATGCTAGGTACATACACTAGATTTTTTAGCCGTAGATTATATTTTTAATGAATCAAATTTATTTTCTTTATTCTTCATAAAACAATCGTCCTTTCTTAACCTGTCTCCTTAAGACATTATATGCACGATATTTAAGAAAATTATACTATTTGAAAAGAAAATAACCAATTAATTATATTATATTCTAATAAATAAATAATAATTCTCCCAAAAACTCTCAAGTCTCTAATGTAAACATCTATAGTCCATATTTTTTTATTTTTACTACTTGGACCAATAATGACTGAGCACGTGTCATCCCAAGTAGGTTTTAACGATTTTCGGTTTTATCGTTTTTTTCAAGTAAATCCGCCTCCCCCAAATTGGGATCATGAAATTGATTAAAGAAAGAAAAGAAAACCCTAATTTTTTAAATCTTCGATTCTCCCAATTCCTTCCCCAAATGTGCCCCACTCATCTCCATGCCACCCTATATATACTCCCTCCATGGACATGGAGGACTTCACGTCAAACCCACCTTACCTCAACTCTTTGTAAATAATATTCTTCTTATTATATATATATATAACCCCACTCGATTTCAATTCTCCCCTCTGTCAAAACCCATTATTCATTTCATACTTTTCTCCTCTTCATCGTCACCGCTGCAGATCTCTTTTAATCATACAACCCACTTCCAATTCTGCATAAATCTTTCGTTCTTGTATACTTACACACACACGCACACACACACAAAAGCTTTTCAACATTTGATTTCTAGTGACTTCTGTTCTGTCGGAGAATTACGATGGGTCCGTCTCAGTGCGTGTTGGTCACCGGCGGTGCTGGTTATATTGGCAGCCATACTGTGCTGCAGCTGTTGTTGGAAGGCTACAAAACGGTCGTCGTTGACAATTTTGATAATTCATCTCAAGTTGCTATCAATCGAGTTCAGAAACTCGCCGGTGATTATGGCCGTAACCTCTCTTTTCACAAGGTTTTTTTTTTCAAAAACTTTTTCCTGCCCCCCTCTTTCCCAAATTTCAAAATTTACATTAAGTCGGTGTTTAATTCGAGTACATTATCTGCTTGCATGTATGAATGTTTTGAAGTTTGTTTAATTTGGGTGGTCCTAATGTTAAACTTGCAATTGACAAGATTCTTGACTGGAATGAAATTCTGCAGTTTTAGCGTCTCAATTTTGCTTTTGCCTTCTTTTCCACAATTGATCAATCAGAAGCTTGTTACGGAATTTAAAATTGGTCCTAATTTGTATAGTATGTAAATGATTTTGCATCATAAACCTGAATGTATATTAGGCTAAAAACTTGAGTGTTTAATATAATCTCTTCAATTGTTTGGTAACCAAATTAAGTTTTGTAGTCATTCAGGTAATGTCTATTAATAACTTTCTGAATCAAGTATGGAAAGTGATTGATGGTACAGTTTTGGTTTAGTTAAAGTTTCCAAGTATGTTGGTGGCAGGTCTACATTGAACAGAAAAGGGGGCTAAAGGTTTTTTTTTAATCTGGGTTTGTTTTTTTAATTTTTGTTCTTATTTTTATATTCCATACATGTGGAATTTTGGTTTGTTGTCACACCATAATGATTTCTGTTATTATGTCTTAGGTTAGTATAAGATCCACTCTGAAAATGTATCCTTTAAGGTTTTGGTTACGAGTAAATGACTACATCATATTGAACTTGGGCCAAATCAGCAATCTTTGATCAGTACTTACCTGGTACCTTTTTTATTACAAAATTGAAATAATAAACCAGTTTTGGCAAATAAAATTTTGTAACCTACATTAGCAGAATTCAGTATTTATGTTACCTTTTCCAGCAATTTGCCCTTTGATTAATTCAATTAAAATCAAATAACATTAGATGAGTAATAAATCTTGGTTTAATATCATTGCATGCCTGTATATTTTATAACAAGTCCCGCGGAAGTTTTCTGATATATTGTTTCTCTGCAGATGGATATCCGAAATAAACCTGCTTTAGAGGAGCTTTTTGCATCCACAAAGTATGCTACCTCTTTTACAAACTACTCTTATATCATGCCATTATCAGTATTATTATATGACTTAATCTTCTATATTTTCTTCCCACTGTTTAGTGGTTACACATTCAAATTATATGAGACAACTTAAATAGATCAGGTGCTACGTAGAATACTTAAATTTATAGTTTTCTGGTGGGTATGCAGGTTTGATGCTGTTGTTCATTTTTCTGGATTAAAGGCAGTTGGTGAAAGTGTGAAAAAGCCGTTAATGTATTACGACAACAATATCATTGGTACTTTAACTCTATTGGAAGTTATGGATGCCTATGGATGCAAAAAGGTAACTATTTATTGTCCTAACTTCTTTGTATAACACAGCCATAATTTTATAAATTTTAAAAAACTAATGCAAATCTGACATGCTCAAATATTTCATTCAGCTTGTGTTTTCATCATCAGCAACGGTTTATGGGTGGCCAAAGGAGGTACCCTGCACTGAAGAGTTTCCTTTATCTGCAGCCAACCCATATGGACGAACAAAGGTACAAACTGGTCAACCCTGGTCAACCTGAAATAAGTATGCATTTAATAATCGTTAATAATAGAATAGTTATTATTTTCTCCAGCTGATGATTGAAGAGATATGCCGGGATGTATATGCTTCAGATAGTAAATGGAAGATTATATTATTACGGTATTTTAACCCTGTTGGTGCACACCCTAGTGGTCATATTGGGGAGGATCCACGTGGGATTCCAAACAATCTTATGCCTTTTGTTCAACAAGTAGCCGTGGGAAGGCTACCCGCACTTAAAGTTTTTGGGACCGACTACTCAACTAAAGATGGAACAGGGGTATGTTTCTTTTATTTCTATGCTTCCATCATGTGCACTCCTCTTTTTATTTATTATTGTCTTTATGGATCTTGAGTCAACCATTTTTTCTTCCGTTTTCAAACTGGTCCATATGTATTTTTTTTAAAAACTTAATATCAACTCTCTATTCTAGTTTTGACTTCCATTGTCAAAGAAGAAGTCACTAGTTAACTTTAAAAATACACAACATTGCGTGTGCTGTATAGCAAAATTGTTAAAATTCAGAGATATTTAAAAGATCTACGTGTGTAAAGATTGGGAATTTTGATCTTTTCCACTTTCAATTTTCAGGTCCGTGATTACATCCATGTTGTAGATTTAGCAGATGGGCACACTGCTGCTTTGAGGAAACTCTCAGACCCTAAAATAGGTCTGTGTGTGCGTGTGTTCTTTTTTTCCTATGTGGAAGGTTATAAAATGGCTGAATACATTTAGTAGTGAAGAACATACTGACCATTATATCTTTTTTAGGTTGTGAAGTCTACAACTTGGGAACAGGTAAAGGCACATCTGTTTTGGAGATGGTAGCAGCATTTGAAAAGGCATCGGGAAAGGTATCACGATCTTGAAATATATTTCTTTATATTTGTGTTCAAGAATTAATAATCATGTAGTTGTCTCCTTTGAATTTCTATAGTATATATGATATTATAACCTTGATTGCCCATGCATTTCTGTCAACAGAAAATTCCTCTTGTAATGTCTGACCGTCGACCTGGGGATGCAGAGGTTGTATATGCATCAACAGAGAAGGCAGAACGCGAGTTGAACTGGAAGTAAGTATTATCATTTTTATATTTTTTTAATCGAATGAAATATCATCTTATATTCTTATGTTAATTCTTGGATGCATTATAAATGCAGGGCAAAGTATGGAATAGATGAAATGTGCAAAGATCAGTGGAACTGGGCCAGTAAGAATCCATATGGTTATCTTACCAAAGAGGAAGCCAAAGGAAAGTAAAAGGTGGACGTTTTTTCGTTCATTTTATGTGGTGGCAGTGTTTTACGTGGTTACCATGAAGCGTTAGGTTTAGAGTTACGAGTGATGTGTTCCTAGTTTCTGTTTTTTTATTTTATTTTATAAATATCTTTTTTGTAATTAGTAGTTGGTTATATTTTCGGTTTTCTACATAGAATTTAAGGTAAAGCTAAGAACAAGATGGGAAGTGTAGTTAGTCTTTTTATCGTACAAATAGATCGGAATCTTGTAAATTATAAACGGTATTTGTGTAGCAACGGGTTCTTTTATTCGTTATATTAATTAATTAATTATTAAAATTTATTTCATTAAAGATTTTTGCTTTCTGTATCTGTAGCTCTGCTGCTGTTTTGGGTTGGTTTCGTTTGTTTTGTTCTTTGGTTATGCAACAATCTGAGATAGCTAAAATAGCTGGTGGGAAAGGGCTGTTAGGCCCATTCAAGGCCAGATGGGCTTGTTAAGCATACATCAGTCTAGGCCTGGTCAATACTGGTTAAGTGGTTAGATCTAGTTTCCATGAAATATAGTTGTCTTCTTGTCACGCTCGAAGTGGCCATGATCCAAGATCGGCCTGTTTATTCCGGGTTAACCCCTTAAAGATGAACAAATCGAATACCCTTACAGCTAGAAAACATATCGGAATCGATGAACACATTTATTACCCTAAAATTCAAAACTCATTGCACAATCCAGAAAACATATAGGAGATGAACAAATCTAAATAGAAATCGAATGAGAACCATCTTCATCTTTTAAAACCTTAAAAATCGAGCAATTTGAAAACCTTAAAAATGCAAACACGCTCATATTTGCAAATCATCTTCATCTTCCGAAATAAAAAATCCAATGAAAAGATACTATCTTTGAAAACATGCACACACAATGGCAAAGGACCTTCCGATAAGATGTTTGTAAGCGAAGACGGTGATAATCTGATTATGAAGATGAAAATGGAGGTGGCTTTGATGTTCGTTGGAAGAGAGAAGGGATGAGAGAGAGAGAGAGAGAGAGAGAGAGAGAGAGAGATGAGGGGTGTTTGGGTAAAAGGATAGAGAGAAGTGGTGTTTGGACATAGTGTGGGAAAGAGATTGATGTGTTTGGATCATGCTACCGACTTAAAAAGAAAGTGTATATTGGTTTTTAGACGATTGCTCTAAAAGCAAAGTTGTAATTTATCGTTTGACTTAAACGTCAAGTAAGGTCGATTTATGTATTCGAAGTCGAATTTGTTGGAATGTACGAGACAAGAGGCTATATTTTGGTTCGTGAAAACGTAGGTTAAGCCAAGTGAGTTTGTTTATTTGTTTTAATTGTTGGTTTTACTCCTTTAATTAATTTAATAATTAATTAATTAGAAATATATTGCATATCATTGATGTTTACAAAGCGTTATAAAGGCCGTTGACGTTTTAAACATCAAAGTCATACCAAAGGAAAAGTTGCATACATAAATACAAATGTAGTTAAATAATAATCCATAGAAAGTGATCGAACACGCTTTCTTTCGATACAAATAAAAGCATATATAAAAGAACAACAAAGAGGACAACCATTGCAGACTTTGGCTTCCAATACTCTTGTTATTATTCCAAGACTTCTAAAAATAACTTTAAAGAATATAAATTTGTTATCATTCTTATGTATATAAATTTTTAACATATAATATAATAATTTGTAATAAAGGTACAATATTAAACCTAATACATGTCTATTAACTTTATATTACACAATTTATTTTATTTATGTTAAATAAACGTTATGAGAGTCAAATAGTATTTTTTTATCATTTAAATTGTTTATTCAAAAATGTTTTCAAACATTATGTTTACTCATGTTATTAAATTATTTAACGTTTAATCATTTTATTCTATTGGACAACGTATCTTTGTAAACTAGTAATGTAATAAGTCAGAGTATAACATAGGAGTGTATATGACATGTAACTAAGTAGCATGTTCATTTGTGTTTGTGGACCTTAAGTCTTAACTAACTATGCTTCTTTAATGGGTGATATTTAAATAGTTGTATGATGGTGGTATTTTCTTTGATAGTTCTTAGAAAATGACAAGTTCTCTTTTTAATGGGTGCCAGGTGTAAATACTTTGAATGATAAACAAACAATTTTTGTAATGATTTAAGTTATGTATATTGAAGAATAGCTTGATTATTATAAAAAAATTGTTAAAGCTAGAAATTCTATAAAAATTAATGTTTAAACATATATCCTAGTCTATAATTTTAAATATTTACTTTTATAATTTAATAATATCAAATCATTTAGAAAACATAAAAAGTTAAGATATATGGTCAATACCCTCTTGTAATTAATCCTAAATACTTCCCCGGTACGAATCCTAAATTAAAAAACTAGAAAAATGGAATTTGGGGTCCATTTGTAGAGGTGTCGTTGAGCTTAAAATCCACCTTCATTTCACGATCAGTATATATATGAGTAACACAAACCCTTCCTTCTCCAATTGAAGCAAGGCCTGCCTGCAATCTCCTTGCTTATTCAATGGAGAATTTAATTAGTTTAGTAAACAAATTACAGAGAGCATGCACCGCATTAGGTGATCATGGTGAAGCAACTTCATTGCCTACACTCTGGGACTCTTTGCCCTCCATTGCTGTCGTTGGTGGTCAGGTTAATCTCTTCTCTTTCCAATTCTCTTAACTTTTTTTGATCGTTTCTTGATTTCATCAAATACCCATCTTTCATTTCGCTCATAGATTAGAATGTGATTTAAGATTCTTAGTAAAATTAGCTTACTAAAACCCATGATTTTGTATAACACTGTTCGAATTTTAAATCCTTAATCGAGATTTATGAACACTAATGATTAATATGTTGAATCGTAATGGTTGAAGCAATAATCAAAAGCCCATCTTCATTTCGTTAATTCTATGCGTGTAGGAGTTTATATTTGCTTCTTTAGATGACTAATTGTACGTATTATCTACTTATAGTTCTTCAATTATAATGTCTGGTTAAATCAATAATCAAATGCCCATTTTAACTTGACAGAGTTCAGGGAAATCTTCAGTTTTGGAAAGTATTGTTGGCAAAGACTTCTTGCCAAGAGGATCAGGTCTGGCAATATTTCAAACTATTAAAATTTATTAGTTTAGATATAAAATCACTTATTAGGGAAGTTAATTTAATGTAGTTATGTGCGTTTTCGACTTTGCTATGTGCAGGGATTGTTACTCGACGTCCACTAGTTTTGCAGCTTCACAAGATAGATGAAGGCAAAGAATATGCCGAATTCCTCCACCTTCCATCTAAAAAGTTTTATGATTTTGGTAGAAGCTTACTTCTTAAATTACTGGCATTATTTTATATGTAATTATTTTTCCTAACTTAGAGGTGGCTAGATGGGTTGGTCGGGGCGGGACAGGTAACAAGGCTAAATGGGTTCATGTTGAATAGGTCGTTTTAGTAGAGATCAAATATTTTGGGTTGCATTGACGTGTGATTTGTTTTTTCATATATTACAATATTTTTGTAAAAAACTGATACGTTAGTTATGATTGCAAACATAATATTATTTAACAGTAAATGCTAACAATAGCCCTAAGAGCTATTGTTAACAACCTTTGACATGATTTGCTTTAAAAAGATAAAAATAGAAAGACATTTGAAAATCAAAAAACTAGATTGGTTAAAGAGGGAGGAAATAGTTTAGGAAAAATATTTAAAAATTTAAATTTTACTTCTTAATTACTTATTTTTTTTTAAAACCTTAAAAGTAAGTTGTTAACAATATCTAACTTTCCCGTTTAAGATAATACAAACCAAAATCAACCCTCATAAGTAAATGTGTAGAATTTTCACATCTATCTTTTATGTTTCATCACTTTATTTGAGAAGGTGATTTTGTAATATGCAGTTGCTGTGAGAAAAGAGATTTCAGACGAGACAGATCGTGAAACAGGGCAAACCAAACAAATTTCAAGCGTCCCAATTCATCTTAGTATATATTCTTCAAATGGTAAATTTATAATGTATTTCAACACTATTGCAATGTATGTTTGCCTAACAAAGGGCAATGTTGAATTTGGATGGAGTTTGTAATAAAGTTTTGGTCTTGACAGTGGTCAATTTGACTTTGGTTGATCTTCCCGGCCTCACAAAAGTTGCAGTTGGTAAGTATTTCTAAACAAAATTTATATGACATAAAATGAGCTACTTCTAATTTAAAATCTTGAACGAATGTAGACGGTCAATCTGAAAGCATTGTGCAAGATATTGAGAATATGGTTCGTGCCTACATTCAAAAGGTAGATTATGAATTCAGTTGCTAGAAGTAATGAGTATACAAAAATCGATTTTCTTTCCATTAATGCAATTTTCTTGATGCAGCCAAACTGCATAATTCTTGCAATTTCACCTGCTAATCAAGATCTCGCTACATCAGATGCAATTAAAATGTCGCGTGAAGTGGACCCCACAGGTACTCAGATGCATATGTATTATGTTTTAATTTTCAAACATAGAATATTGAAGAATGCAAAGTTATAAGCTTAAATTTCCTCTTCAGGAGAGAGGACTATTGGAGTCTTGACCAAAATCGATTTGATGGATAAGGGTACTGATGCAATTGATGTACGTTAATCTGCTTCAATACAATTGAAATTATTCTTTAATGAAGTTTCAACAAGGTTTAACATATTCATGTTTTCTTGATTTATTAGATCTTAGAAGGAAAATCTTATCGGCTAAAATTTCCATGGGTTGGGATTGTTAATCGTTCACAACAAGATATCAATAAAAGGGTTGATATGACATCTGCTAGACGTAAAGAAAGGGAATACTTTTCTGAAAGCCGAGAATACAAGCATCTGACTTCACGGATGGGTTCTGAATATCTTGCAAAGATGCTCTCAAAGGTCAAATAATCTTTAAAAATTATAAACAATGTTCTTGATGTTGTTTCATTCATGCTACTAAAAATGTTGACAAATGACTTTGTTTGATCTCTCAGCATTTAGAAGGCGTGATTAAATCGCGGATCCCAGGTATACAGTCGTTGATAAGCAAAACTGTATTGGATATTGAAGTTGAACTCAGCCATCTTGGAAAGCCTATTTCTACTGACACTGGTGTAAGTTTCTTTTGTCAACTAAAAAAAATATAAAAATATGTAATTTTAATGCATATCGTGAATTCGTGATTGAATATTATGCATCCATGATACCGGGGGTTAATGATTACAATCAAACAAATGTAGGGAAAGTTACTATTGATAATGGATATATGCCGGGCTTTTGATCAAGTATATAAAGAACATCTAGATGGGATGTAAGTATACAATCTTCAACCACGGCCTTTAGATACATTGTGTGTAAATGTGGCAATTTTGACCCATTTACTAGGTTGATTTGGGTTATGTTTTACCTCTAAGAAGTCAAATGCGTAAAATTAAAATAAATGTCTCAAAAGTCACCCAAAGTTTATCTTTAATGCAAACAACCTTTTAAATTTGTTTATTCAGAAAACTAGATCAACATTGTAATGATAATGTTTGTAATCATATTTAATACGCAATTTATAGAGTTTATTTCACAGAATAGCAACCAAGTTTGAAGACTGCTCCACCAAGGTCACCCATGGGAAATTTCACAATGTGAAATAAAGGGGAGAGTGACCTTGGTGGAACAGTTTTCAAACTTGGTTACTATTCTGTGAATTTCCCCCTTTATAATTTAGAACATATGGGACCTGTACTAAAAATACCTATTTTGACCTGTGACACTACTCGACCAAGTAGCACATTTAGCCACCTCTATCTGTGGATGTTCTCTTCATACTCAAGTTTTTTGTTACAATTTGTGTAGGCGATCAGGAGGAGATTTAATTTACTGTGTGTTTGATAGCCAGCTTCCTTCTGCTCTCAAGAGTTTACAGTTTGACAAACAGTTATCGATGGAGAATATCAAGAAACTGATCACCCAAGCTGATGGTTATCAGCCACATCTTATAGCTCCTGAACAAGGATATCGTCACATTATAGAATCTTCATTGGTTACCATTAAAGGGCCTGCTGAGGCTACAGTCAATGCGGTAACTCAAAAGACAATTTTTTTTTTCAAAAAGGTAGTAAGATGGCAGGTTGGGTAATGGGTCAAAAGGAGTCCAATCCATTTCTTTCGGGTCAAAATGTGTGGTCAGGTTGTGTTGACCCACAAACTCTTCATTTTATTCCATTTTCTTAATAATCAATGTGTTAGTTATGATTACAAAAGCACGTCCTTTTGACATGTTCCCCTTCTAGTTAAAATCTTTGAGTTGACCCGTTTGAGATAAAATGCAACCCAATTCAACCCATTATAAGTAAAAGGGTCAAAGCTGCCACCTCTGCTACTTTTTTAGTTTTTCAATTGTTGGTTCTTGAAAGGAAAGTTAACTTTTCAAGATTTTAGGTTGATATCATCTTAAAGGAACTGGTTCGAAAAGCCATCAGCGAGACAATGGTGTGTTTCTTGTAGCTTTTTGTTCTTTTATTCTTTTAAATAACAGGTGTACCTTTTTTTTCTGAAAAAAGAAATATTGTTTGATCAGGAGCTGAGGCAGTACCCAAGTTTGAGAAAAGAACTGGAACGGGCTGCAAATGAGTCACTTGAAAGAATGAAAAATGAAAGTAAAAAGGCAACACTTATGCTTGTTGATATGGAATGTTGTTATTTGACTGTTGACTTCTTTCGTAACCTTCCTCAAGAGGTTGACAAAGGAGGGAACCCAACACAATCCATATTTGACAGATATAATGAGACATATCTTAGACGAATTGGTGAGCTAATGGATTCACAACTCTTATTCTAACATTTGTACATAATTTGCCAAACACTTGAAATATTTATTATATGATTATTATTCGTATTAAAAACAGGAACGACGGTGCTGCAATATGTGAATATGGTACTTTCAGGCCTTGTGAACTCGCTTCCTAAATCTGTGGTTCACTGTCAAGTGCGTGAAGCGAAACGCAGCTTACTTGACCATTTCTTTGTTCAGTTGGGTCAAAAACCAGTAAGTCATCTATGCTCTATGATTTAAATAGTCAGAAGTTTGACCTGTTGACCATAAATTTTAAAAGTCAGTTATGTCATTGCTGTTACTAGATAAGAGGTATTTTTTATACCATTAAAACTTATTTAAACACCATTAAGTACAATTGTTTTGACAACTTTACCCTCATATTGCAACACTCTTTTGTCTTCTCTTTGCTGTAAAAGTGTCAAAAATTTCAACTCTGGTCATAAGTTAGTAGTCATTATTGTTTTTCTTTCCTCTTTTTTCTTGTTTTACATGTTTGGCACGTTAAAGAGAAACATAACCCGAATATATCGATTGATAGGTAAATAAGATGAGATTGATGTTTGTAGTCGTTACTTTCTCATCAACTAGCCTTTTTATCTGACCCTTTTTTATTTTTCTTCGATTAGGATTATTTGTGTGGCTTCTATGACGCTTTCTATATTAATATTGATTGTTTATTTGCAGCCAAGCCAGTTATCGAAGCTGTTGGACGAAGATCCTGCAATAATGGAAAGGCGTTCGTCGTTGGCAAAGAGATTAGAGTTATACAAAAGTGCACAAATGGAGATTAATGGAGTTTCATGGTGATGAAATGAAAAAGAAAAAACATGTTTACTTATGTCTATTTATGTTCTTTGGATTCATATAATTGTTAGTTATATAAGTTTAGTACAAGTTTAAACCAGTTGCAAAGCAATATGGTTTTTCTTTCATAAATCATAATAGTAGTCAGGAGCATTGAGCAAGAAGGGAAGTTCACATTCCCATCTCAACCAATTAATGTTGATTATACTTGTGGAATTTCTCTATTCAATATGAATGAATACAAAGGCAGTGGTTATATATAATGTGTATTTGTGACCATAAGAGCTCAGCTTTTTCATGTAAACAAACCATTGTTGTTGTTTTTTTAATTTATAAATAGACGTGGACAGAGATCAGTGATCCAGTGTTCATTGCATCAAAGAGCTTATAATGGGATCAGGATGCTACTATTTGACACTCCTCCTTTCACATACCCATATGTTACATCACTTATATACAATTTCTAATGTAGCTTTTTTCATTCACAAATATCACATCAAGAAGATCAGTTAGATAATGTGGGTACCATTAGAATCACCCATATAATCATAAATATGATGATCAGTTGTTCACCTCTGCAGATTTTAAGGAAGTCTTGAAATTGTCAAGAGCCATAAGCTTGTCATTTAGACAAAACTTTTGGAAAAAAATTTCCTGTAATGGTTCAGTTTCGAGACTTAATGCATATTTTCGACTTAATAATCATTTTTCATATTTAAATTTTTTGGTTTTTTAAATCAGTAATATGGTAAACGTGAAAAATTTAGGCTCTTTTAAACTATTCTCATATATTATATATTTTTAACGGTTACGATAGCAGTTAATGCATATGGTATAATCTTTTAAATACAAATAAAAGACTAAAATAAATAAAGTTTATTAGATAATCATAACTATTAATTTAAATTAAAAAATTAATTATCAAATCTCAATCATTTATTTTGTTAAAAATTAAAATCTACTTGAACTTTTGTGATCAAAATTAAGTTATTTATTGATCCAAAATCAAAGCTAATGTTGATTTCCTCTTCGTATCTTATAGTTCCGTATTTACGTTGCTAATTTAGCCCATCTTTAACTAATTTAAAACTCAACATGCATATGCAAAACTTATAAAATTAGAAAATTAATTTTCAATTCTTATGATAACCCATTTTCTTTCTATTAATGCAATACTAGCTTAACATCCCGTGTATAAACACGAGGATGGTTATGATTAATTTTTAAATTTTTAGATCTTAAAAGTACTAACATGTACAGAAAATAAAAATGTAAAACATACATAGTAATATAAAACGTATTCTGAACATATTTGTCTTCTGTAAAACTTTTTAACTACTTTCATCTCCTTAAAAGTTGAAGATTATTTCAATAAAAGTCTCTTTGAAGTTGATGAAGAGGGTTGTTAATTCTTCATAATTGATAGCTATCAAAATGAAGAAGAATCAGAGCAACATATGTGATGTCAAAGTGCTGCAATGTTTATTAAATTAAAATATAAAAGCCTACAATAACTACGATCCTTCGGTTAATAAACATCCATATTTGAAAAGTAACTTAAAAATTACATAATGGAATGTTAATATTTCAATTAATGTGGTGGTGGATTTAAATATTTTTAGTTGTTTTTAATATAAACACAACTTTGTATCTCATATAATAACCTAAAAATATGGAAAGTTTGATTTTTTTTAAAACTTTAGTATCTAAAATTAGTTTCAATTTGAATAATTATCTCTGATATAAGGAAAATAATATATTGAAAATAGGTTGTTGTGATTTGTAATAATGAGTGAGTTTTTAAGAAATTTTTTAAAATAGAAGGCTGTAATTTATATAAAAATTTATTTAAATAAGGATGATGATGTCATAACTTTTTCTTTTAATTAGTATATATTAGATTCTTGATGCAGCCAAACTGCATAATTCTGGCCATTAATTTATTAGTTATTTTTAACTAGGTATATATATATATATATATATATATATATATATATATATATAGTGGGAGGTTCAAATGAGAACTTAAATATTTTTGAGAATGGGAGACTCAATCTCAGCCGTCCAATTTCTCCTCTTTCAATGTCATTGTTCACCCATGAATTCCTCACATGCACCCTGCCACACTCAATTCTCCCACGCTTTCCATCCATGAATTCCACTTACAAACTGAACGACTGAGATTTAGTCTCCCATTCTCAATTAATTTTTCATTCTCATTTGAACCTTCCCCTATATATATATATATATATATATATATATATATATATATATATATATATAGGGGAGGGTTCATGCGAGAACCGTTGTTAGTGCGAGAACTGCGAGAACCAATCTTAGCCGTTCCTTGGATATGGGAAGTATCATGGATGGAGAGCGTGGAGGGATAGAGTGTGACAGGGTGCATGTGAGGAATTCATGGGTGGACAATGACATTGAAGGAGGGGGAATTGGACGGCTTAAATTGGTTCTCGCGGTTCTCGCGCTAACAACAGTTCTCGCATGAACTTTTGTCTATATATATATATAAAACCGTTGTTAGCGCGAGAACCAATCTCAGCCGTTCCTTGGATATGAGAAGTTTCATGGATGGAGAGCGTGGAGGGATAGAGTTTGGCAGGGTGCATGTAAGGAATTCATGGGTGGACAATGATATTGAAGGAGGGGGAATTGGACGGCTCGGATTGGTTCTCGCGGTTCTCGCATTAAAAATGGTTCGCGCATGAACTTTTATATATATATATATATATATATATATATATGTGTGTGTGTGTGTGTGTGTGTGTGTAAGACATACTACTTTTTAAAATTCTACTATTTATTATTTTTTAAAATTTTATTTCTTTCACATGTTATAAATATTTAATATATTCTTTTATTAAAATTATATCTTTATAACTTTTTAAACCAGCTTATGTATAATGCAAATATTTAATCTAGTTTGATAATAAATAAAGTTGTGTATAATTTTCACAGTTATTTCATCGCTTTTGTGTAACGGAATAGTTTAGGTCACCGACAAAATTGATTTGAAAACATCATCTTCCATTCCACTGTTGGCGGTTGATAGATCTAATTCTTAAGAGGCTTCGTGAAGATTGTTCAAGCTCGTTCGATTTCATCAATTCATCGTATCAGGTTTCAAGCTTTGCCCAGATCTCGTCTCTCTTTATATAACCTTAGGTACATTTCTTCCACTTCCAAATCTTTCCTTTTTACGCTTCAACCCTCGTGTTTATTTTTCTAACCTAATTACTTCACACTCGTTTGTGATCTGTATTGATGAAATCAGGATCTATGTGCCTCGGATTCTTTTGTTAGTTCACTTGTAATATTCCCATTCACTATCTATTGGCATTGAATGTTTAATTAACTTAGATTTATTCTCAGATATTATTATTATAAGGGTTGTTGTTTGGTTGGATGCTTGTTGTTACCTCGTTGTCGTTTCGTAAAGTAACAAGAATCAGAATGACTTCTTTTTCTTCTGATATCCCCACAACTTTTTGGGGAAGAATGAATCTTTATTCCTTTATCACAACACGAGTTTGGGGATTTTTCACTTACATAGTGTATAAAAGAGAAAAAGGGTTGTAATTAGTAGTCTACATACCTCAGGAGTGGGAGACTGGGAGTGTTGAACATAGAAAGCAGGAGGAGTGCAAGTGTAAATCTTGCTGTAATTAAGCTGTAAGGTTGGTTAGGTTTTATTCACCATGTGTACTTGTGTAGGGTAGCTTCTGCAACTAGCTTCAAACAAGAAATTCATCTGATGATTGTTTCTATCTTGTGCATTCTCTTGTGTGTGTTCTTCAAATCACCCTAGCAAACTCTTAATCATATCAGACCTGCATTATGATGAACAACATCATCTATGTTCACTTACTTGATTCGATTAAATTTGTTGAATGGCCTAGATGATCGCTTTAGTTCACAAAGAGGTCAAAATGCTAGTATTAGTTTTTGCCAAGTGTTGAAAGTGCACGTGCCTTGTTCAACTTGAGGTCTCTGAAAGTTTTGATTCTATGAATTCTAAGTTGAAAGCATTGGAAAATTAATGAGCACATGAGATGCCAGCAATTCCACGATGCAAAAGAGGTACAGGTTGTCACTGGATGTATAAAACAAAACTCAAGGCAGATGATACAATTGGAAGGTAAGTAACCGAGGAAAGGTGTTGACTATGAGGAAACATGACCCTAAACGCTTTCTAGCTAATGTACATAACTGAGTATTATTACAGGAACTAACTTGTCAAATTATCCAGCTCAATTCTCGGTTATACTTGCATTCTCAAATGAAGGATTTAAGTTAGTTACAATTTGTACTAGTTATATAGGAGAGCTTAAGCTACTACTTCAGTTGCAGTTTGCTAAACAATAACTGATTGTTTCTTTTGTGTGCATTCTCTCTGTACGTGTATCTGTTTGTGTTTCAAATAACCGTTGCAAACTCTTTGTAGCGTTTTGACCGTCAAAAAAATTAGTTTCTCTAGATTATGTTTTGATTTAGTTGAATATATGCTTACTTCCTTGTTCTTTGTGATGACTGAATCAAGAAGTCAGGAACAGACCACAAAGGATAAACATAGATGTAATGGCATCAGAAAGGGATATTTTTGAGCTTTCTGGGCCCTTACACTTGACTACTATTGACTGGTAAGAGTTTTTTCCCCGCTAACTTTCTTTAGACAGTTCGTCAAACACATTGTTCGCTTAGCCCAGATCATGTGTTTGCATCTAATATTATTGGATCGCCCACACACTTTGCCTGCTCGATTCAGGACGGATGTTGATCATCGAAGGTCGATTGCTGCATGCATGGTTCAAGGTGTATACATCATGCAGCGTGACCGCCAGGAAAACCGCCACGGCTCAGAAGCACTTGCTCCTCCTTGGTGGAAGTTCTTCCATTTTGACTTACAAAGTCAACTCATAGATGATGCTGATTCATCTATCTTTGGGGCCATTTACAGATTTAAACCCGACCCGTCACCAGATAACACCCTCTCAATTCCCTCAGTCCCTTCTCATATCATTGCTTTCAGAGGCACAGTTACAAAAGGCGACGCATTCTCTCGAGACCTAGAACTAGATATCCACTTTGTCAAGAACATATTACATCAATCATCAAGATTTGAGATTGCCATGCAAGCTGTTAGAAACTTGGTTGCTTCTGGAAATCCAAACATCTGGTTAACCGGTCATTCCCTTGGGTCAGCCATGGCCATGCTTGCAGGGAAGAACATGGTGAAAAACAGGGTTTTTCTCGAATCTCATCTTTTCAATCCACCATTTGTTTCGGCCCCAATTGAGAATATCAAGAACAAGAAAGTCAAACACGGGCTCAGAATCGCTAGCAGTTTTGTGACAGCAGGACTTGCTGCTGCGGTGAAGATTAAAAAGAATCATCAGCAAAGAAGCAATTCGTTTCTCGATCTGGCAGCGTGGGTCCCATGTTTGTATGTGAATCCGCGTGATCACATCTGCTCAGAGTATATAGGGTATTTTGGACATAGAAGAAAGATGGAGAGTATCGGGGCAGCAGGAGTGGAACGACTGGCGGCACAACATTCAATTGCGGGTCTATTCATGGATGCTATTGGGAAGGAATCACACGAGCCGCTACACCTGCTTCCATCGGCAAATCTGACTATGAATCTGAGTCATGCTCGTGATTTAAAGGAAGCTCATGGTATTCACCAGTGGTGGAAAGTTGATCAGCAGCTGGAATCCAGAACCTACAGATCATAATGTGTAATGTTTTGACTATTTTGAGTCAAATATATGGGCTATGCCATTGTGTATGGACGAATTTTTTTGTAAATATGACATCTTCTTGATGATTTAGGGGCAAATTCATTCTTCATAATGAAAGATACGTATGAAACTCGGTATGATTAGAAATAAAAATGGACGGGGAAAAAAGGAAAAAGAACTTGCACAAGTTATATATTGTGCTAACATAAATAAATTTTATAAAGTATATGAGAGCATTATACATGTTGATGCGTTTTTGTAAACTAGTATCCGTGTAGTGCGACGGTAACAAATTATTTCTATTCGGTGTTTTCGGTATTCATAAATACGGTGATAACAAATAATTTCCTTTGTCAATATGTGTATTTTCTTTTTTTTTCTTTATCTTTTTTCCATTTTCTTTATCTTTATGTTCTCAATCAACTTTTTTTATTATTTTAAAAATAAAATTTGAAAACAATTAAATAAGAAAAACGGTATCTACTTATAAAGTATGTTAAATTACATGACAATACAGAGCGTAAGTTAGTAATTTGAAACTATTAAAAATTAAAAGATTAGAAGGAGATTACCCAATGTCTACCATTTCGGCTTATGGGATGCGTCATAGAGCTCCAAGTTGCACAACTGGATGGCAATCCGTGTATATGTCACGTTGAAATATTATAGACAACTGAAACATAGTGCTCCAAAAACACATGTTATATATTAGAGGAGTATGCTTGAATAATGTTTTTTTTAATTATTAATTTTAATATTATTGGTCATGTTCTTGTAGTTTTGTTAATCAATTATGTTTTTCAATACTTGATAAAGTTGATTACAAAAAGTTAATTTAATTATTATAAAAATGTTTATTACATTTATGGAAACAGGAATCTAATTATAGAAAAAGTAATTTAGAAAGTATAGTTGTATTAATTATATTATAAAAACAATAGTTATAATTTGGAAATAAAAATAAATCTAATTATGAAGGGTGTTTTTTTTAGTAAAATGGGTTGTTTATTTAGCCGACCCTAAATTAAAATCCGATTTTGAATTTTCTTGATCAAAGTCGAATTTAATTTTGAATCTAATATGCATCAATCTTAAAATGTTCTATAATCGTTTTAAATTATAACCAATGAAGACTTTACATTATTGCCCATAATGATAAAAATAATGATAGATAACTTGTTAATTTTTTTTTTACATCTCTTCGTATCACGATATCACGTTTTTGCCGTCACATCTACCCTCCCCTCGCTTTGACGCGTTCAACACTACTCTGAGTTTATTTTTTAAAATTTTCTTTTATTCTGTTTTATAATTATTTAAGAAAAATTATTAATGTTTGATATTGACAATTTAAAAAAAACCGTATACCACACGAATATCTAATCTAGAATACATATAAGAAAAATTGTATATCTTCTTACTTCTTCCTTCTACTCACCACAAAAATACATGTGAAATTCACTAACTTTTTCCTTATCCTTATTGATTTTGACATTTGTGTTAAATTTGTGAGTATGAATATAAGTAGGAAGAGATAGTATATGGATATATCACATCCCTACACATAAATAAATAAAGGATGATGTTAGGTGTACTCCCCTCCATTTAACATACACATTACACATATCACATTTATAGTGTAACTCCTTAAGGGAATCCTACGTACTGGGCTTATAAGTAAACTTAGAGGGTGTTTGTTTCATTCTTTTGGGAGGATTTCTAGGGAATGGGAATTCAAATCCTCCAAAATGATGTGTTTGTTTTACAAATGGGAAGAAGGATTCAAATTTCTGGGAATGCTTGAAATCCCATGAATAAGGGATTTAGAAATCTTCCCACCCCCCTTAGGATTTTGAAATCCCTCACCTGGTGGATTTGCTCCAGCAACCTCCGACGAACCATCACAGAAACCCTAGCCACCACAAGGCCGTCGCCGTCTCCTTCTCCGTCAAACCGTCGTCGCAAGGCCGTCGCCGTCTCCTTCTCCGTCAAACCTGACAAAAACCCTAGCCAACACAAACTCTAGCCATTCTCCGTCGTCTTCATCTGTCCGTCGTCGTCGAGCTTCGTATAAATCTCATACGCAAACCCTAGCTTCGCAGAAACCCTAGCTTCGTCTGTCATCCGTTTGTATAAAACCCATTCGACAGCAGATCTGGTGGTGGCCGTCATCCCCGTTCGTCTGTCATCCGTTCGTCTGTCATCCGTTCATCGTCCCTTCGCAAACCCTAGCTTCGCGATAACCCAACCGTTCGACTTTCAAACCCTTCGACAGGCTTCGACATTTGTCATTCAAACCCTACGCTGCCGTCAAACCCTTCGTCGCCAGCAGCAGAGAAGGGCGGCGGTGAGGTGGTGGCCGGTAGTGGTGTTGATAGGTTTATGTGGGTGTCTTGGATGAGGTGAACCAAACAAGGGATTGAGATTTTAAATTCCACCAAATGAATTCCCCTTAAATGCAAATCCCTTATATAAATCCCAAATCCTCCTAAAATCAAACAATGAACCAAACACCCCCTTAGTCTTATATAACACAACTAGTTTAAATACCCGTGTAAACACACGGGTAGCCATAATTATATATGTGAAAGTATATTTTATATTCGTTTAGCAAAATATAAGATTATATCGTATGGGTGAAAGAAGATTTCGATCCGAATGACAATTTTAATAATGATGTATAATTTAATTACGATAAAACTTATAGTGTATATACACACACACATATATATATATATATATATATATATATATATATATATATATATATATATATATATATATATATATATATATAGGTAGGATCAAATGAGAACACCTCTTATTTGAAGAACCGTGAGAACACTTTTTGGCCACTAAATATTTCTAATCTATGGTTGTATTTAATTCATATATTTCTTGTTTTCCTTAAATAGAATATAAGAAAAATAGGGTATTTTAGTCCTAATAAAAAATTCTCTCTCCATCCCATTTTTATCTTGTTTTAATTTTAGATTTTTAAATAAGTCCAACTACTCCTACTAAGCATTAGTCGTTTGAATAAATTAAAACAAATTAGGATGCAAGTATATGAATTCTATAATTTTTTAATATTACTACGATATATACAAATTACTTTGAATATCGGTTTTGAAATGAGGTAGAGTACATGCTTTGGAAGCTTGATTGTGTAGTTCTCATCAATGTTTTTCAGGACGCAAGTCTTTAATTCGTTGATTTAAAATATCGATTGCATTTGTATGTGGTTTGGAATGGTAAAATGCATATATTTTTTAGTTATATCGCGTTTGTTTATATTGACGATATCTTTTTAACGTCGAGTTACATATGTTTATCAATCGATCTGCATCTAGATATTACATCTTGCATCTGATTTTGTTTGCATTTGTTTATTGATTCAAGTTATATATGTGTTGCATCAAAGTATTCTACTTCTATCAAGTTTTTTTTATGATTCTCATTGTAACACATACTTTTTGGGGGCTAATTGCATCTAAAATGTTGTGCCTATATCTAATGATTGCATCTAGTTCACGTATACCAAAAGTAATATCAAATTATAGAGAATTTAAATATGAATCTAATGGTAAAAAATTTTTGATCTAATAATTACATACGCGAAAGATATATATATTTTAAAATCAATGATATAAAAATATGTTATCAATGGAAAGGTTTTATGAGACATGTGAGAGAAGGGGAGAACATTCAAAATTCCTATTGTGCCCTTTTTAATGATTGGTTTAGAATTGTTCTCACTATTCTTCAATTAAAGGGTGTTCTCTCTAGATCATTCATCTCTCTCTCTCTCTCTCTATATATATATATATAATAAACATAGATAAGGACAAGGAATATGAATGTGTATAAGTTTAACTATTACCATATGGATTAAGTTAGTAAAATAAAATTTAAAAAACTATATAGTAAATAAATAGGTATAAGTATAAATACTTTGATTATGTAGAAAGTTGATTTTATTTAACAGTATAGAAATTTCTTATTTGTAAGTAATTTTAATTGAATACATATTATGCAAACGACAATTCAAATAATTAAATTCATAAGTTCAAGTATATATGATAATGATTAATTCAAATAGATATTTAAATTGTAGATTGATAAGTGTGTTTGAATCTAAAGTTTCTAAATATTTAATAAAAAAAAACCCAATAATATGCCATAATATAATTATACAATGGGTAATATGATAGTATTACCATGGGTAATATGTATTGGTATTAAATATTTAATTAAACATAACATGCCATTGGTTTTAATTAATTCATCTTTATTCAGTAATGTTTATTATCTTCTAGTCATTATTTGAGCGTCGGGTATTTAAATTCTAGATTGATAAGAGTGTTTGAATTTGAATAAGATCATATTTATAATTAATTGTTTAGTCTCATTAGTTTGACTCTAAAAAGTCAAAATCAAAAATTTAAAATTAGATGAATAAACGGTTAAGATTAAATCTTTTACTAAATGAAAGGTTCAGATCATCTAATAATTTTTTTCTAATTAGTCTTTTATATATATTAGAAGATACATTTTAAGAGTACAAATATGACAAATCTTATAAGAACTCTGTAATTAAGCATGCTTGAGTGAAATGAATAATTATCTAAGGGTAAAATGAATAATATTATGTCCGACAAAACAGAGTTTAGATATATGTCAATTCTTTCGCAAATAATTATCTAATGGAAAATGAAAAATAGCAGAAATATAGGAGCGTATCAAAATAACACATTCTGATTGGTCATTCCATATCACCTTATCCCACTTACCCACATTCATCTCCACATAATCCATCTTCCCCCTCATTACATTCCTACACACATACATACACTTCACCATCTCCATCTTCATCTTCATCTTCATCCTTAATCTCCAATGGCCATGGCTACCCAAGCTTCCCTCTTCGCCCCAACCCTCTCAAACCCTGTTTCTCCATGGAAACAGTCCTCCTTCACCGCCGTCAAGAACCTCAACCTCGCCTCCCGTTCGTTCACCGTCAAGGCCGCCTCCGAGGGAGCTCCACCTCCAGCACCTGCTCCACCTAAAGAAGCTCCGGTCGGATTCACCCCGCCGGAACTCGACCCCAACACCCCATCTCCGATCTTCGCCGGTAGCACCGGCGGGTTGCTCAGGAAAGCGCAGGTGGAGGAATTCTACGTCATCACATGGGAATCCCCAAAGGAGCAGATCTTCGAGATGCCCACCGGCGGCGCTGCGATTATGAGGGAAGGACCTAATTTGTTGAAATTGGCGAGGAAGGAGCAGTGCTTGGCTTTGGGGACAAGATTGAGGTCTAAATACAAGATCAAATATCAGTTCTACAGGGTGTTCCCCAACGGTGAAGTACAGTATTTGCACCCCAAAGATGGTGTTTACCCGGAGAAGGTGAACGCCGGCCGGCAAGGTGTGGGTCAAAACATGAGGTCGATTGGGAAGAATGTTAGCCCAATTGAAGTCAAGTTCACCGGCAAGCAACCCTATGATATTTGATTATATATATGAATGAATCATGGGATTGTGATCATGTAATTTATTTCGTAATTAAAAACAAATTAATGCTTTTATTTCATGTTTTGTGTGTTTCTATAGCCAATTTGTGGTTGTTTTTGTGTTTTGAACCACCAAGATAGAGAATTGTCTAAGTTTGATTCTAGTAGCTAAGTGGAACGTATTACCCTTCTTTTAGAGACCTAAATACATCATATTACACTCGTTCATTCAAGTTATATCATAGGATTGTTAAGAAATCCAACATAATCGTTCATATACTCATTAATGATCATTCTTATATAAAAATTTTTTTTTTTTTGAAAAGCAAATATTTTTATTAAAGATACTACTAGCAAGATGCTAGTAGTCATCGAAACTACAGGACAATAGTCGGGGCCTTACCTAATAAAAAACTAACATGACCACTAGCGAGTCCCAGACACTAACTTGGATCCATACAAACACGACACAACTAAACCCGGCCTTGGAACATGAATACTAAACTGGAGCAATAATTGAACACGAACATCAAGTCGGAAAACCCGATCTCGAACCCTTAGACTCTAAACTTGAACTACTCGAAGCAACCCGAACTGGAGCAACAAATCTTGTACCACGAACATAAGTAACGAACTTTGGATCCACAAACCCGAACTATGACCAACTTTGACTCGAACCGAACATGAACCACACGAACCTAGAGACAGTAAGGTAGCAGCAGATCTTGATCTAGACAACGGATCTCGAACAAAACAGCAACAGATCTTGAAATTCACAAACATCGACCAAAACCCACGACCTTAACAGACGAACCTTCAAGGCCACGACCTTGACACCTCATCAGTCCTATCGGCAACACGAACCTTGAAACCAAAAACCACGACCTTAACAACGGGACTCGAAGCATACCTGAAGCACGAACCACGACCTTAATAGCCAAACTCGAACCATAAACGAACTGTAACCAACTGCACACGAACTTAATACCGGAAGCACGAACCACGACCTTAGCACACGAACCATAAACGAACTGTAACCTACTGTCCTCTAACCATACACGAACTGTAACCATAAACGAAGCATGAACCACGACCTTAATTGCGGAATACGAATACTCCCACGAACAGCTGCACACGAACTGGAACCAAGATCTGAAAACCGAACCCTCGAACCACGATCTAAACCCGAAACCAAGATCTGAAACTTGAAAGTTGAACTTATGAACAAGAAACTTTAACTCGAACCAGCCACGATCTGCAAGTAAAACAAGATCTGAAACCGAACCCTCGACCTTAATTGCGGAACATGAACTCCCACGAACAGCTGCACACAAACTGGAACCAAGATCTGAAAACCGAACCCTCGAACCACGATCTAAAACCGAACCAAGATCTGAAACTTGAAAGTTGAACTTATGAACAACGAACTTTAACTCGAACCAACCACAACCACGATCTGCAAGTAAAACAAGATCTGAAACTTGAGCTCTAAAACTTGTGAACACTCTCGACCGAAGTAACATTCTTGACCGGAAATTTATACAGAAAAAGAAAAACGAAAGATGAAAAAGGGGGAGGTTCTCCGGACCGCCGGCTAACGCCGACGGCCGGAGAAGATAGCGGCAGCGGCTGAAACTAGGGTTGCGGCGGCTGAAATTAGGTTTTCTATTCTTATATAAAATATTATAATCTTTTATCACGAAAATTGCCATTCTTGACAATAACTCGTCAAACGCTACTTCAACGATATGTCTTATCGAATAATAACAAATGAATAGCTATGATTTTAACCAACTTAGGTCGATGGAAAACACAAGGTAAAGATAAAATGATCATAGAACATGTAAAAAGGAAAAAATATAAATGTATAGAAATGAATTCAAGAATGTTACGTAGAAACACGACTTGTAGAGATTCGATTTTGTCACTTCTCATACTACTACTACTTCTAGATCGCGGACTTGAGTATGCAATACAAAGTTTGGAAACGCTTGAGTGATCTCCCTGTAACCGTGTGAGAACCGATAAAAGTATAAATAAATAAATAAATAATGGGTTGTGACAAAGTATCGTTAGCTTATTAAAAAATACACTTGCCTAAGAAGGGGAAGAGACATGTTCTTGAGAATGGATGGATTTTTTGAGATAAATGACTTCCACTCTTCTAGGTCAATCTTACCGTCCCCGTTTGTATCTGCATCCAAAATTGTCTGACCAAAGATGCGAAGAAAGAGTCAAATTTCAAGACTACAAAGTCAAAATTGAGAACCAGAAGTTGATATAATCCCATGATCACTACTACCTTATCCAAGATAGATTCAACTTCATCTGCTGATAAATCAACATTCATTTCACTCAATAGAGCCAAAACCATGTCCTTCAACTTCAAAATTTTCAAGTAATTCCATGATCAGAGTTCAGTAAATAATCAAACTTTGACAAAATGTGGGAAACTTTAGTGTGTTTTCATTTACCTCTTCGCGTTCTATGAAGCCCGTGTGCTTCAAGTCATATAATCTGAACATGACTATAATGAGATCATAAAATGTTTGTATCATTATATATGGAAGGCGTGGTTCATAAATCATAAGTTTCAAAGCTAGTCAATTTGACTGTTAAGAAGAGTCAAAAAATTTCATTTTGGTATAGATTATTAACTCATGTTACATGTAACATACATTCAATTTTCTGAGATTCTGGTGCATCAGGATGGAAAACGCTTAGAGATCGAACAAATTCATCAAACTCGATAACCCCATTTTTCTTGATGTCAAATGTGTCAAACAGCTGCAGTAATGCAATCAAGAAATCAAAAGTCAAAATCTTGTGGGAGAAAACATACTTAAAATCTAAGGCAAATTCAAATATGTTCACTCACTCTGTCTGCAAACAGATTCTGCATGCTGCTATTGCTGAATAATGCAAGCCGAAACTCTTCCTGTTGACGAAACACTTGCTTCTTAATCTTTTATTCAATAGTTAACCCTAATGAGTAATGGATTATGAAGCTACCCGAATAAAGTGTTTGGAGTAGGCTCAAGGCAGATAAAAATAGACTTGTGAAAAATAAGCAAGCTTATATATATACCTTGTGAATAAGCCCATGATAAGCTAAAACAAACAACTAGGAAATAATTTCATTTCTTGAAACTAAAGGATATGTGTATACCTTGTGAATAAGACCATCTTCGACGATGGCATAGCTTAATCTCTCAAAAAGATCATATAACGCCTCGATTTCATTGATGGAAACTGCGGCATAAAACATAAATGTGACAATTAGAGTACTTAATTCACCCGAAATCGAGTGTCATATATGTAGTGATCTTTGCTACTAACATGATGTCTCGGCAGCAAGAAGAGCATGCTGAATAATTCGACTCGGGTTTCTTAGTTTCTTCAAGAAACAACAACACTCTTTTATGAACATATTTGTCATGGTCAACTATCGATCTCTATGCACCTATCAATTGACACCAAGTGGATTATAAGTTTAAATCTTCAACAGTTCAACTTCTAGTGAAAAAACACAAAGTCAACATCTTTTATTTTTCAATTTTTAGCAAATACCCAAATTAAGTAGAACTAATTCAACTCTCCAACATTCTTAGAAGAAAAATTATCAAGCTTTCGTAAATCAAGAAACCACCATACAAGAACATATATTATATATAGCAATGATTCCTCCATTGAAGCTTTCAATTAAAAAGCTTTAACTTCGTAAACATTTCAACACAGAAACACAGCGATAAAGAAGCTAGATCACAAACAGCAGAAGATGATGAAGATGGAACAACAGACCTGTGATTGAAAATGGTGTCGATCGATAAATGAGTGAAAACAAGATTTGAGGGCACTTGTTTATAATAATCGCTTAATTTGGCTTGATTTGCTCAAAGAAAATTATTGTTTGCTCATAGGTGATGAAATCAGATCAGGGCTTTGTCATGTTCTATATATGAATCTCTCATACCCAATTTTTATAATCTTTAAAAGATCACTGGTCAAGTAGGTTTCAATATAAAAAAATTCCAGTTTTACTTTTGGAGATTGCTTCCATCATTATATTTTATAAAATTGAGCAACGACTTTCTTGAGATTTGATTATCATCATTGCGGTTTGAATAAATATAATTTGTACTTGCAAGATTATATACTTTTAGCCGTATTAGTTATATAGAGGGTAGTCTTTATATAATACGCATTTTCACGTTTTGTTATTATATATTCTAGTATATTTTTTGGGGTCTTATTTTTATTCTCGCTTCGACTCTAAATATATTTGGACCCGCCGTGGAGTTTATCCAAACTTTATATAATACTTCTATTACATAATTAAATTTACAAAGAGAGGTTTTATAGAAGTTTTTATCTTCTAATTTTGAGAACTAAAATAGTCAATGGAAGCATAAATTCACCAAAATTGCCCCAAATCACTAAACACATAAAAACACATTAATATTCAATACACAATACTTGGACTTCCTTTTATCTAAACTGCAAAGACTAGTTGATAAAATTATGTTTATAAGGAATATGGATCTAAAATGCTATAAATTAGAATGGAAAACACGCAACCGCATAACTCTCTTTGATGTGAATCGGAAAAAAATTCGACAATAAGAATTGTTCTTCATACGAGAATAAATAATAGTTATTGATAAAAAATAAAATAAATGGTACATGTTAAATGATTATTAATTGATAACATTAATTAAATCAAACTTATTGTATATATTAAATAATTAATAAGGGGTAATTTGAACATTATAATATTTATCCCTATTTTTTAATCTAATATATTTACTAAACATAATAATATATTCAGTAAGCAGGCTACTACTAATAATAATGATAATAATATTAATAATAATAATGTTTATTATGATCATCAATGGCTATTCAGAACTATGTTATATACATTATTTCATTTTGATGAATGTTAGTATTGAAATGGATTTCCAATATTTCCTAATACTTATGACAAATGGTATTATTACTGTGATAATTAATGCAGATACTATTTGACTAAAATACATTATTTGTGGTTGTGTAACACGTCATTCAGGATGTAACCGCCTTTGACATTCGATCGATAGACTTTCTTCGTCATAAATATTACAATTATAATTATAAGTATATTACAATTGATAACACTTTATCATACGTCATTCACTGTTCATAAGTAGAATTTTGCATAAATAGAATTTTGCTAACCTATACTTTGTTCGTAACATATAGTTAGTTTGCATTGATTTAACTATTATAATGTTTATCCGAGTTGACTAAAGGTTTACTCTTTGTTTCAATAAAAAGTAAAGAAAATAGAAAAGGACGTGAAAAAAAAATATCTAAAAGAGAAAAAATAAAAGTAAAGGAAAGAGAAAGAAAGCACCCCTGTAGCCCTTTCTTTCTTTTTTCCACAATTCTACCCCTTTTTTTTAAAGCTTTGTGTGTATATATTTCAAAGTGATGCTAAACACACAGCCAAATCACCAGCAGTGAAGGCTGAATTTTTAATGTTGGTGTTGTTACTATACTAAATGAAATCTACCTAATTACATGTATCATACTAATAGCTACCACAACCTTTTGATACTTTGTAGTATCGATCATTGTTGGTAATACTAACCACACATCCCAAGTCAACTTGGTGTCTTTTCTTTAATCGTGTCTTTATCCAATGAAACCCCATCCTTTGAATGTTATAAATGATATCCCCAGTTCTATCAGTTTCTTTGAAGATCAACTCATCACTGCTTCTTCAGATGTAGTAACCTGTGATTCTATTAATGACCTCCCACAGCTCACGACTCCAAAATTTTAATCTTCCCTGTGTCAACTCATCTATCTGTCTAAAAGAAATCCCTTCAACCGCAGGTAGTTCCCACCAACGCAAAATGAATTCCCACAATTCTACCCCTTATTTCCATTCTATTCATTTTTTTTTCTTTGACTTCTTTTTTTTTTAAATTTTTTAGCACAAATGTAATTTTATTTTGTTTTTACAATATATAGATTCAAAATTCAATAAGAATTATGTAAGTCATAGATTTAGAAAATTATAATTGCATTGTAATAATAAATTATGACTACGATAAAAAAAAATTCGTTCTTGTAAAACCGCTATATATATATATATTTTTTATTAATCCTGCGGAAGCGAGCAACCAAAAATATACTTAATTACAGTAGTATTACTAACGATTTAACATCTGACACAAGTGTCAGTGTTACATATTTATACATACAGGCTCATTAAAAATTGTATCAGAGTTACAGTATCAGACATTCCCCAAAAGACCAGCAAGACTCCCAAAAGCAAAACGGCTCAACAACCTGCAAATTGGAGTTTATGGTGGGGAATTAGCTCAAAGCTAAGTGAATGGAAGTTTAACCAACGAAAAGCATCAGCAAATAAACAAGTATCACAGAGGACCGGCGGTTCGGCCGAACCTTCAACCAAATGCTGGCCTAGCATAGGTTTACCGATAGCCCACTTGTCATTCTCACACAGTAATCACCTCAAGTTGCAACGCATGCATCAACAGATCTAATACTGATTAGCCGATGACAAGTGAACCCAGCCCACTATGGCTGACCCCATCATATGCACCCAGTGCCAATAAACAGCTGTTAACCAATCATCAAGTATGCCCAAGGCATTAACAAAACAAATACCAGATCATTTAGTCTAACAGAGAATAAGACATTACAACATGTTGTAACCATTACCGCTACAACCAAAACAATTCGTGAGTTAAAAGTCCACTCACCTGTGTTCTCCAACACCACACTCAGTATTCTAATTTTACTGAGTCTTCTCGTTTCCTGAAACACATCATAACTTAGTCAGTATTTGGAATTACATTCCAATTGCAAAACATCAACTTCCAATGGCTACAGAACAATAAAAACATTCACTGAAATAACATCCGAATCACTGCGCACGTGGTGAACACACTTCGCACGTGGTGGGCACACTACGCACGTGGTGAACACACTACGCACGTATTGCATTTTGGCACGTATGAAGTGATTCACACACACTACGCACGATTTGGACACTGGTACGCACGTAGTGGACTACACTCCGTGCGACCAAAACTCATCGGCTTCATCTTCTTCATCGATCACTACGCACGTAATGGAGTCACTACGCACGTAGTGGACTCCACTTCGCACGGCCAACATTCAACATTCAAGAACTTCCTAATCAAAACTCGACATAAACAACAAAACACACCTCTTGCTACTGATTCTAAGGCTTGCTTTCGAAATCTATCGTTAAAACTCGATTTAAAACTCGATATAGCAATCACGGATCTAGTTTAAGTAATAGTGCGGTTTTTTTGGTTATCTCTCTTCCTCCACAACGAAGGCAAAGTCGAAAAACGGCCACAACATATAGAAATACTATATATAGGTCAAGAAATGAGAATATTACACTACACAGTGCAAATACTGATATCTGAGATACAGAAACTTAATTAAAGCAGTCCTACTCAAACCAAAAACATGCAATGAGGTATTATTTGGAATCCTCGTGTAAAACCAAATCATATGATTTCAATATCTTAATAAAATATTAAATCTCATATTTTATCTCTTGTCTCGCAGACCAATTAATTATCATGAAAACATCAATAACATCATGCAATTAACAATTAAATAAAATGAGTAACTAAATAAATAATACTTAAATACTCACCTAATTGCTAAGAACAACTGGACCCTAAATGCGGGTGTTACAGTTCTAATTATTAGATATCCGTTTTAAATTATTTTCGTTTAATAAATTTTATTATGCAGTTTGTATTTTACTAGGTTTTGATATATTTTAAATGATAATAATTTTATCTTATTTTTCCTTTTTTTGTTGTAAATCATAAAAGTCAAACTTTTTTATGTTATAAATCCTATACAATTTTATTCAAACTTTAAATCTTACAAAAAAGAGTTTTTAACTATGTCTTTAAAACAACAAATAAAAGTTAATAATTTTTTTAAACTTGTATCGTAAAAAAACCACATTTTTAATGCTATAATTCTTTTTAAATGTCTTTTAAAATGTAGGATGTTTTGAAAAACAGTCCAAATAAACGTTCATTTATATAAGATTAAAGATGAGATCCTCACTTGAACTAAACGTCTTGAATACATTTAGCAAATATTCGATTTCAATAAATAAACATTCAAACTATTTAAAACAAAAATGTGGAAAACATTCTTTGGTTTGAGTTGCCTTCACTACACCGGAGCTCTAAGACGGTCATGTCCTGAAAAGATATGTACAAAAACAATAAAACATAAAACTTAGCGACCACACCAACTTACACACCATCCTAGGCATGAACACGTTTTTCACATACAAATTATTCAAATCAATAAATTCACGTAATACCAAAGCAGTTCATTGACATCGATTTCTATTCTCAGTTGACTATCCAAGGCATTCAAGTATTTTACGTCTCTTTGGGATTACAGTAGACTTCCCACGACACCCAAAGGGGTTTACATCATATGTGTCCAGTTGTGTTTTCACTCCATTTATACGACCCTTCACTTCACATCATCAATTCACATATTAGTTGCACTTTGACATAATAATAACAAGCATATTTCACACTAGCATAATGAGCAAGTTCTTGCAACTCACTTGACCGCAACATAGATAATGTTCGCTGTAAATAATTAATTTTTCAAGAGATTCGTATCTACCTACAATCCCTACTGTAACGACCCAAATTTTTTAGAATAATTACAGTGTTCTAGCATTTCATTATTATAAGAAGGATATTGTGCGTATTTATATAGAAGTTAGTTACGTGAAATAATATCCTGAAGCGCGGATCGAACTCACCATAAATTTTTGAAAATTCGAAGTACGCGACGCGGAAACGTGGCAGACCTTCGGGCGACTTTACGTGTGTTAGACTGATGGCGTGTGTCAGACTGATGGCGTGTCAGACCGATGGCGTGTGTCAGATGACTGGCAGCTGCAGAACCACATGAACTGGGCGGCCGCGGCGCGTAACACCCCTAGTTACGCGGCGCGTAAATCCTGGCTAGGCTCTATAAATAGATTCACATCCCTTTCATTTTTCACGGGTTTTCACTATTGTACCGAAACTCTGTCATTTTTAAGAGTATTTTCAAGGTCTTTAAGGGTGGAGTAGTGTAGGGACTTTGTTAATAGGTGTTTAAAAGGTTCGGGAGTTACGGTGACGCCGTTGCGGGCTATCTTTCGGTCTCAGTTTCACTTTTGGTATTCTTGAGGATTGCTTTGGTGCATGCAAGGCCAGACCTCGACGGTCCGTGTGTAAATCTTGCTAGATCTACGATTGCGATAGTCTACTTGTCCGATTTAAGGTGAGTTCAGTTATTTTTCAAAACCGAGCACAAAGACAAAATCGATTTTTGAAAGTAACTCGATTTTTAAGATGATTTATTTAGATCTGAATGTTTATATTTGTTACATGTTTGATCTTGATGCATGCAATATATTTTCGATGACATGCATATGATTTATGAGTTTGATGAGTTGCATGCATATAGATATTTGTATTGATGATTAAGATGAATCGAAGTGATGGTTGCGAGGTTGAACGATGTAAAATGATGCTACGGGTGGGGGTAGCCACTCTCAAGGATGAAAATATGATGCCTAGTAGGAAAAGTGTGTTTTCTAGGATTTTCTAGCAAAACGAAGTTTAGTTGTCGGGTTTCTAGATAACCATGGCAACACATGGTGTACTTGTACTTTTATGTGCCTGTACACTGGAGTGGTGTTTGACTAGAGATTGAGGTCAAAATGCATGACACCACGAGGGTGAAAGGAGGGCCTAGTGATGGGAGCACCGGTGGTACTTTCATCCGAACGACGTATGTCGGAGTAACTACAGCGGGCGGATCACGGGGGTGTGGGTACAAGCGGGAGTAGCGCCCCGCCTTGTGACATACTTTCCGGACACGCTTAGTGAACTGATGCTAGTGCAGACGGACCATGGAACCCTAGCGGTTGTCAGGCATGCATGAGGTAAATGGGGTAGCGATGATAGAGATGTATAACGATTCACCCCAATAAGATTGATGTAATGATGATGATAGAGATGGTTAGAGATGAATAAGATGATAAAGATGAGTATGGAGTTGTATGATGTATTTATCGATGCTTATGAAGATACTTGACCATATGCGGATTGATGATGTATGCGGGCGGGTCAAGTTACGGGTTTGGTATTTATTACTTAATCCAATACCTGTTTTTATAAATGTTTTAATATGATGATTTTGTGATGATAACTAAGCTGACTCACGAAGCGAAAGCTGACACTTGTTTCTTGAAATGTGTCTTGTGCTCGTGCAGGTTGCTTAGGTGCGTTGGCCTTGTGAGTTGTGATGCTTTTGGGTAGAATAATTATGCTTGTATTATTCATAGTACCTACTTGTGATGTTGTGGTACTCTTGGTTTTGAACAATGATGTATTTTGTGACGTAACGGTGGTTTTCACTTTTGAGTGGTTGAACGGTTTATCTACTTTTAAATAAATATGATGTTTTTAAGTCTTCCGTTGCGATGAATTCTGATTGTTTAGGAAAGCTTTTGTAAATCCCAAATTTCGAAAACCACGGCTGTTACACCTACAGTTACGAATTCCACGTTATTAAATCATATTTAGACCATAGTCTTTTACTTATTTTCTATAAAATTCCCACATTACTCAGTCATCTCAAATTACGATTATATAAGAATTATGATCCACGTTTCCTCCTTATATTTGATTTGAGATTACTCATAACCCACATTATGATTTAACACCATTTGCCATTTTCGATTAATGATACCCCTTTAAGGATTTAAGATTCCACTTGGAATCTGATTTGCGATTTAACTCATAATGAATTACGATTCCATCAACCTTACCATTTTCGACCCCTCTTACCCTCAATTTACGATCCATCAAACCCTTGTTGTTTTCGATTAATGAGTTACACTTCCATCCTTTTAATTGTCTCTTTTAGATTTACGATTCCACTTACGAATCTATTAGTGATATACGATTCTAATGTTATACCATTTGTGATCCACGCATGAAGTTTTTGATTGTACAAGTAGGACCTTAGTTTTCGATTGAATTACTCATAGTTTACGATTTGTGATACTTGATTTGAGGAATCTCACTAAGAGACTACACCCACAATTTGTGATTTCACTAACTATCACTAGTTTTCTATTCCCGTTTATCTATCAATTTACAAATGGAACCCTTGACTACATTCACTCAAGAATAATTACGATTGCTCTCATCTCAATCGAGTTTTCCTTCATTGATATACATTAATACTTTACCATGTTAGCAAGTTCTTGTGTCTAAAGTTTCCTTTTATCAATTATCATATAAACCAACCCCTCATGGGTCAATTGCATTCCAACACGATTTAATGCTCTAAATCATGGCTTAAGCTCTTGATTTATTTCATTTCTCGTACAGCCCCAAAAACCCGAAACATCTCCCACAAATCTTAACTAAATAACATCGAATGTGTATCTAACTAACCACAAAGTAAAGAAGGAATATATATATGATTGGGAAAAAGTTTATGCGAGAATCATTCTTAGTGTGAGAACCGTGAGAACCAATCTGAGCCGTACAATTTCCCCTCTTTCAATGTCATTGCCCACCCATGAATTTCTCACATGTACCCTGCCACACTCTATCCCTCCACACTCACCATCCATGAAACTTCCCATATCCAAGGAACGGCCGGGATTGGTTCTTGCGGTTCTCGCACTAACAACGGTTCTCGCATGAACCTTCTATATGATTGATTGCTAGCAAGTATGTGCACAATCGGAGGTGATTCAGACTCTCTCTCTCTTGTCTCCTCAAATTCACACACAAACACCCGTACACACACTACAGCCGCCTCACGGTAAATGTATTGGACCTTGTGCCCTACATGTTAGTCTTCTTGATATTCTGTACTGGCTTTCGAATTGACAAGGCTCATCCGGTGATGAGTCTTTTGACTTCGTGCAGAAGGTGTTCTACCTTCTGGATTTTTTGATTGAGATCTTCGGTGAGTTTCAAAGCTTCTTTTTCAACAAGCTTTGGTTGTTCAGCGATTTCGAGAACAAGATCTAGCACTTGCTGTTTGGTAAGGGGTTTTTGATTTTGGATGTCTGAGGTAAAACTATTGATTCCTTTTCTGATTGTTCCCTCCAGGTGCTTAATCTTTGTTTCACAGATTTTTAAAAGATCTTCTAAACGTTCTTGCTTTTCTTGTATTTTGCGAAAATGTTTGAAAGAAACAGATGCAAATAATAAAAGACGATTGTAAACGAAATCTAAATTTCTTTCTAATTCTTTTACAGAAACTTGAGGATATACGTCACTATTCTTTCCAAAATACATCCTTGATCCCTTGAATATTGAATTGAATAACGAATAAAGACGTTAGAATATAATTAACATAAAACCCTTATATTATTAACGGACTTCATTCTGATTTTCGGTTATTACAGATGAAATAAGTTTACGTGATTACAATTTCAAATTGGATAAACAAAAGGGATGTTTGTTTTAGTGTATTGTGAGTTTTTAAGTATTATCAATTTTTTATAAGTCCTTTTTTTTATTTTTTAGAGTAAAGTACATCAAAAGTAATGAACTTTGCTTAAATTTATCATTTTATGTAATGAATTCGATTTATCTTAAATAATGAAACGAACTTCAAGGTTTGTAACATTGTTTGTAGGTTCATTCAACGGTCAATCTGTTAAGTGGGATTCCCAGGGCCTCATGTCTTGATCTCTACATCTTATCCCCACTGAGGGGTTATTCGCAGAAGGCAAACCCATGTCTCTGGAATCAATGATTGATGGAATTATCTCTCCTTTGACGAGGGAGCCAGGACAATATAGACAGGAATATTTTGAGATTGGATTCGACGTATCTTTTATTTGTATATATGTGTTTGGCAAAATTGCTGGTAGTTTAGCTGGATAATATAAAATGATAAAAAAAGAACTATTCATAAATATATGAGAAATTGTAAGACAATTAAAGAGAGTAATTAAGTAATTTTGTATATAAAAAACTTTTAGCTAGTTTTAAATTTTTTTTTGTTTGTTTATGAATAAAATCTTCAGCTTTTTCGTCCGAACAAGCTGAAAATAAGATTAATCTCCACCTCCTAGAAAAACATGAATATGAGATCGATTTAAACGTTATATCTTGCAAAAAGAAAACCATTCTAAAATAGAGTACAAGCGTTGTAGATCTCGGAGAAATCGTTGGAAGGTACGAAATCTAAATCAATTTGTTGAGTCAATTGTTGTTAGTGTTTTTAGAGTTTGATTTTTTGGTTCAATTTGCTGCAGAAGTCTTTCGAAGGTATATACCCTTAATTGAAATGTTACGGTTAATTCTTCACGTCAACAGTTCAAAACTGATTGAATTATTTGTTTTACGCCTTGTTCTCGAGTTTTTTTAAGTAAGGTAAGAAAATGATTTGAAATGGAAGCTTTAAAAGGAATGTTCTTGAGAAGTTCCACTTAGGGTGCGTTTGGTACAGAGAATATAATTGTAGAGAAATAATAGTAGAGAATGGAATTGCAGAGAAATGGAATTGGACTAGAGAATGAGAAATGATTCTTCTGTTTAGTAGCACAGAGATTTTACGGAGAAATATAGCATAAAACCATTTCTCTTGTTTGGTACAGCAGAAAATTCAACAAAGAATTATACCAAATTTACCATTTGCACCCATATTTTTTCATAACAATAATTTATTCAAACAAAAGAAAAACATACAAAAAGATACATAAATTAATAATAAAAATACATGATAAGGAGTTAAAAATAATTTACCGTCGCCCCCAAAACAGTCCCGTTCGCTTGACTTTCTCTTCCAAAACCCACAAGAAAGTCCGTAAAACCAACACTACGACACACCAAACACATAGTTAAGGAGTTAAAAATGCTTACTTGATGGGTGATTTCACGAGAAGACGAGATGAAAACGAAGCCCTTTCTTTTCCCCTGTTCTTGTCGTCGAGAAGCACACGACCACCCCTCCAAACTACCGCCGCTCGAGTTGCCGCCGCTGGGGTCGCCAGTGGTCGCTCAGCCGCTGGGGGTTACTGCTGGAATAGGCGCAGAGGAGATAGAAGCAGTCGAAGAGGAGGAATCAACTGTAGGCGAATGGGAAGAATCGACTGATGGCAGGGGAAGGGGAAGAATCGACTGAAAGCAGGCATGAAGGAATCGACGATTACATGAAGTGATGGAGAAGACAGGGAGGCGTATGAACGAATCGATAGAAAGCAATTTTTGTTCGATGGGATAGAGATGGAGCACGATTGAAACACATTTCTCCGTGTGTTTTTTTTATTTCACCCAGAGATTTATAAATTGAATTCTCTCTAATTCTCCGCCTATGGTAGAGAAATAAAAATAGAGAATTGGAATTAAAACATTTCTCGTTCCTAATTCTCAATTGTAACCAAACAAGAGATTTAATCTCTAATTCTATTTCTCTACTCCTATTTCTCTCTACCAAACATACCTTAGGGAAGAAAATAGAGGGGTTTAAAGGCGGAATGTAAACTATTTTTTTATATCAAATATATCTAGTGATGTAAATGGGTACGGGTGGGGACGGGGACCACAATACCCATCCCCATCCCCGACCTCCAGCCCCAAACCCATCCCTGCCCCGGCCCCACCAAATCCCCAATGGGTTCGGGTGAAATAATCCCCACCGGGTATGGGGAACCCGATGGGTACCCATTTACTAAATAATGACAATATTTTATATGGTTAAAAATATAAAAATAAACACCGATAAACATTAATACTTCAAAATACGAACAATATTCGATGACAAAACCCAAAAAAGATGATGACAATTCATTGAATATCTACCCGGTGTATTTAATAAAGGATCCATTATATAAAGTTATAAACTGATATATTATTTATATATATATATATATATGTGTGTGTGTGTGTGTGTGTGTTTATATATCGGGTCTTAAACGGGGCGAATAGTACTATACCCGTCCCCGCCCCATCCCCGCTTCGGGTACACCAATTCATCCCCATCCCCGACCCATCACCCGTTAAGGCGGGGAATACCCGCCCCGTTCGGGTCGGGTACCCACGGGTCACGGGGAATCCCCGCCCCGTTGCCATCACTAAATATATCCACCTAAAATTGGGATGATTTGGGTTTAAAGGGGAATTCATTTCCTTTCTTTTCCTTTTCTTCGCTACTTAAACTTGAGAACATGGCGGTTCAGTTTTTCAGATCGAATCCATCCTCTTGCTTCATATTTGAATATGTTATTGGGGTTCTTTCTGGTCTCTATAATCGTATTTGTTTTGCAATTTTGAGAACGATGTGTCTTGTTTATAGAATCAAGGTTTGTATCACCATCGAAATCTAAGTTTGCTTAAAACAAAATCGAATCTTGGTCATGATTTGTAAGAAACCCAAGAATCGATTTGCAAAATCTGTTTTGTAGGAGTAAAATGTAATAGTCGAGTTGTAAGAAATCTGAGAATAGATTTTGGTTTGTAAGACTTCGTGTTTCTAAAATTTAAGTAAGGTTTTTGTGGATTACGTTTTATGGGTTACATATAATTCACATTGATCAAGTTTAAGGTACTCACCTTACACTATAAAATTAAACACGCATAAAGACAACTCCAAAAGAAATTGCAGATGGATTTGATTATTACATATTATTGATTGATAGCCACGTAATCATTAGGTTGCAAAAGGATTTGAGTTAAGTTCGACTTGGTCCCAACATTTCTTGTTAAGTTTGAGCTGTATTGATAACTTGACAAGTCAATATGATGGATGTTCGAGCATTAGAGGTGGGCTCGGGAAAAATTGAAGTTTACTTGACTCAAACAGAATAAAATATGTATAACATAACTTAATTATAATACAAATATAATGTTTTGAGAAAGTTCAAACAGAATAAAATTAAAAAATTATAGCACTTGAAAAATCTAATTACACGCATAGGCACACAACATAGCTGTGATTCGTTCTTTATTTGTAGTTAGTTTTTGTATGATCGACCAAAAAAAGTGAGACACACATTTACGTGCGACGTGAGACACATCACCACACCCACCATCTCCGAAATAACAATCAAAACCCAAATCAAAATCAAAATCAGAAATAACACAAACAAATAAAAAAATGAAAAATCCACAAGATGAACTCACAAACCGATCAAGAAGTTAGAAGATCAAAATTTAGTACTCTACTAAATCATCACCAATAAATCGTTTCCTTTGAACCACCATCAATGTATCTTGTTTGGTAGTGGCTCTTTCAAGATCTAGCCTTGTTTGGAGGCAGTAGTGGCATCGGAATGAAGGCACGCCGTCGGAGGCTACGATCATCGGAGTGGGTGGCGGTCTATCTTTAAACTCTAACAATGATTTTTCTAACTTTGAAGTGGATGATGATATGTGGGTGATTAAGTTGGTGGAGGTGATGTTGGTAGAATAACAAGGAGGTGGTGGTGATGTTAAAACTCAAGGTATCAGATGGGTGATGGAAGTGGTTGTGAAATCCAAAAAAATGAAACACTAACGGTGGCAGAGGTAGGTAAAAGAGGAATAAAGATGGCGGTGATGGGTAACTATGGTGAAGATGACGGTTACAATGATATTTAGTAAGAGAGACACGAGTAAACAAGAACGAGACATTTATTTATTAGGATATATAATATCTGATATTTTATTTTTAGAAAATGGTTTAATATTCAATAATATTTTAAATTAATAAATTAAGGGACAAAGTCAAAATAATTTATTTAGTTTGACCAAAGACCAAAGGACTAAGAGGATATCAGCATAAGATTTTTAAGTTAGATCACAACCATAATATCATTAATTTACCAAACCAAAAATATAATTTATTTCAAAGTTTTAGGAGTGTTTGTTTTAGCTAATTATGAGTTAATTTTCTCGATTTACTTTTTACAAACATAATTTTTCCGACTTATTTTCATAAACTCGACTTGATTTCTTGTTTTACATTGTAATAAGTCCATAAATAAAAAAATAAGTCGTAAAATATGCTTATTAAAAATAAGCCAAGAAAATAAACACACAATAAACTTAGCCAAATACCCTTTAATTAAAGAGTAAATTACATCAATGGTCCCTGTGGTTTGCCTCAAATTACACCAATGGTCCCTATGGTTCATTAATTACACCAGACGTCCCTGAAGTTTACATTTTGTCACGCCCATGATCCCTGGCCCAAGTGAAATGACTAAACTACCCTTTTATTTTTAAATTAAACTTTTCTTTTACACTTTTATTCTTCTTTTAATTAATAAATAATTATTTATTTATTAGTATAATTATTATATAATTAAAAACCCATAACCCCACCTTCCCCCCAATCTCTCCCGTCTCTCACTCCACTCTCTCTACGCCACCCCCTGCCACCGCCTTCGCCGGAGCACCACCCACATCTCTATCTTCTCTCTCACTTCGTCTCTCTCTACGCCACCCCTGCCACCGCCTTTCGCCGGAGCACCACCCACATCTCTCTCTGCTCTCACTTCGTCTCTCTTTGCGCCCACCCCCTGCCACCGTCTCTCGCTGGAGCACCACCCACAATCTTATCTGCTCTCTCACTCCGTCTCTCTCTCTCGCCGTAGAAGAGTCGCACCACCGGCCAACAACCATTGGGAGAACCCCTGCAGCTCTCGCAAATCGATGGTGATGGTGTGTTTAGGTTTTTTCAATACAGATCTGGGTGTGTGTGTGTTACAAATCGATGGTGATGGTGTGTGTGGGTTTAGGTTTGTTCAACACATATCTGGGTGTGTGTGTTACAAATCGATAGTGATGGTGTGTGTGGGTTTAGGGTTTGTTCTTGTTTAGGGTTTGGTTAGGGTTTGATTTTGTGTGTTCTTTACATATTTGGGCGTTTTCTTGGATGATGGTTGTTACGAACTAGGGCGGTGGTGGTTGTTACGAACTACGCCGGTGGAGGTGGAGGTTCTTGGACTTGGTGGATGGCGGTGGTGTGTGTGTGTTTTTTGTTCATTGTTCTTGTTTACAGATCTGGGTTGAATGTTCTTGATGAAGATGGTGGTGGGATGATGATGGCCATGGTGGTGGGCTTGATTAGGGTTTGGTAAGGTGGTGACCAGCGGTGGTGGTGGTTACAACCTACGGCGGAGTTGCAGCCGGCGGTGGTGGCCGGAGTTGCAGTGGTGGCCGGTGTTGGTGACCTACCAGTGGTGGTGACTCAATCGATGGGGAGGGTGGAGGGGATGGGGTTTTTGTTTGTTTATTTGTTTTTATTATTATTAATATATTATTTTTAAATATTAAAAGTATTTAATATCAATTTAAAATCAATAAAAACAATTAAAAAAAGGGTTAGGGGTAGTTTAGTAATTTCACTTGGGCCAGGGACCATGGGCGTGACAAAATGTAAACCTCAGGACGTCTGGTGTAATTATTGAACCATAGGGACCATTGGTACAATTTGGGACAAACCAAAGGAACCATTGGTGCAATTTACTCATAATTAAAAATTAACGAAATCCCAAGTCCGGCAATTAGTACAAGCTAAAATCGTCATTCGAGCTAAAAGGAGGGTTCTAAACGTAAACCTTGGTAGGGTTTTAGCCTGTGGCGGTGAGCCGGTGATAAGGAGTAGAGTCTTGCTAAAACTAGGGTTTATTGATCTTGCCTCTATTTTGAAGGAAATAAATATAGACACGGAAGGTCGCAACAAGTAGCATACAGAATTACAGATGGATTCATTCTCGTCACCGTCGAGTTCAGCGTCGTCATCGCAGATGTCGGCCGAAGACTTCATGGATCAACTTAAGGTTCAACTTGCTCAGGCCTACGCTGAGGAATTCCTCGAGGTATGTATCTTCTTCCCTCTATCTACTTATATATGCCACCGTTTATATTTAGATTACATCAGAGATGTTTGTTATTATATTGCTGATTTCTTATATATAATGGTTTTGAGGCTAGATCTATCTCTGCTTAGATTGTTATTCTACAAAAATTGCGCAATTTCAGAGATAAAAAACCTAGATCTGTGTTGTGAATCCTTGCGTGACTTCTATTTGCGTATCGTGCGTCTTAGGATGGAAATTTCACCGAGCCTTGCTTAGATAAATTGCATTGAACGTAACTTCAAGAATCAAAAAGCAAATGTCTGAGATGTTATGCTTATAAAATCAAGAATCACTTTCATGTTGACAGACAATCAGATTAGTTGTTACGATTAAGGAAACCTACAAGAATGGGCGTTTTAACTAGATTTGTCTATTACACAGTTTACTTATGCATTTAGTAAATGATCTCTAGTTATGTTATTTCATGAAAACAACGTGCATATGAAAGGTGTTTGCTGCTGGAAACATTTGTGGGATTCCCTATTTTTACAAGGCTGGTTTAATGGTTTATTTTGCTTAAACATATGGTCAATATCTTGATCAATGTTTGGTTGTTTATCTGGTCACTTGGTTACTAGAGTTTTCCAGTTGTAGTTCAAGATCCTAAGAAACAGAGTGCTTATGTGCCAATTGCCATCTTATATCACTTTTATGGGTCTTGAGGAGCTTTTTTTTTATTGTAGCTCAAGATCTTAAAGAACTGAATGAGACTGTTAAAATGTTTGTCAGGAAAAGTCATCTCTGTAGAAATTGGATGCAGTTACTAATTCATGATCTTGCATGTACTTGAATGAAACCTTCATTCTTGGTATATGTTAATCACTTAATTCTTGCTAAGGCTGTTCATTATGCCACAAATACCTGTTTAGCTTTCGAACTCCTTTGCTTCAATGTATTTTTCAAATTTGGGTGGTCAAAAGAAGTCCATACACCAGCTCTGAATCAAGTTTATAAAGATTCATTCTGTGTTCTTAATACTTGGTTGTGTGATTCCTTTGACTTTAGGAGTCCTCATAAGTTAATTAGTTGGTAATAACTTGGTTTGCACTTACCTCTAGATATAATGTATATATTTGCTTGCATAGCTCTATTCTTCTATTACATTGTATAAAACAAACTACTTGCATGACTTGTAACATATGCTGTTTATAATTTGTTTTGGAAACAGACAGTGAGGGGGAAGTGCTTTGAAAAGTGTATTACTAAACCAGGCAGCAGTTTAAGTGGGGGAGAAAGCAGTTGCATCTCTAGGTGTGTGGATCGCTATATTGAGGCTACTGGTATCATTAGCAGGGCCCTTTTTAACTCGCAACGGTGAAAAAGTTTGAAGGAGGCAAAGCATTTTTATATCGAAGGTTGATGTTGCTTGCAACTATCTAGAGAAATTGTGTAACTTGCATTAGGCTTTTGAATGGGAAAGCGAGGATATAAGCTGTTTTTTGATCACTAAATTTCACATTTTCAATTCAGACATTCACTCATAAAATGCATGGTTTAACTCTCTAATCACCATATCTGAATGGATGATTTGATATCTTTCTTGCTAATATCTGGATCAAAGTAATTGTGGACTTTGCTATTATAATAATTATTATTATTATTTTGATTGATGGAAAAGAAAGCAGGAATTTTCTTAATGTCATCACTGCAAATGTGCACAATACCTGAGGACCAATGGCCCAGAGTTAGTTGGTACCCCAAATGATACATATTAGTTGGTAATCCTTACTTTACTAGGCCCCCTCTCATTTTAGGACAAAGGGGTACAAATATACAATGGTTACCAAGAGATGAAACCTTTTATGTATTTTTCTTATCCTTAATTATTTTATTTAGCTTAATACTCATTATTTTTCAAACAAATTTCAACCTTTTAAAATATTCAAAAGGGTAACTTGATACAATAGCTACTTGATTTCAAAAACTTTCCAACTAAATCAAGTTATATCATAGCATCGACGAATTTTTATTTTTATTTTAATTTGTATTTTTGAAGAAACACCTGTTTGTAATAGATGACGAAATGATATAGCTTCAGTATTGTAAATGTCATCACCTAGCTAGAATGATCAAGATTAGGCATGAAAAATCTGGGTGTTACATTCATGAAGTTTAGTGTAGAAAAGAATACATTAATACAGAGATGAGACTTTCTAAATTGATCACCGTTTCTTTAACATATTATAAACTTAAAGAAGTTAAATTTTTATCTATTTACGTCGAGTTAAGATGATTTATGTGTAGTACAGTTCAGGAAGCAATCTCTCTACTTTTGGTGGGGGTATGATTGTCTACGCTTTTATCTCCCCCATACCCCGCTTTTGCGGGATTGGGTAACGTTGTTGTTGTTGTTGTTGTGATGTGTAGTACAGTTCAGTTTTTGCTTTTGAGTTACATTTTCAGAAGATATAAGGTCATTGTTATATAAAAAAACTGAATAAGAAAAATAGATTTGGGTAACAAGTACAAATATATGGGAAAAAATATAAAAAAACCCATAAGTTTAAGGTAGCATTAGCATTTAGCACCCCTGTAAAATTTGGGGGTATACATAACGTGTCATGATTCTAACACACAACTTTCAAGAACAGGGCCATAAAGTAAGTCGAAGGAGATACGAAGACGAAAGACATGGCCATAAGCAGAGCTATATCTGTGTATGAAAGAGATACAGATAGAGAGCGAAGAAGAGGCTCATTTTTACAAGACTAAAACAGAATTAACATCTCATTTCCACTATTATGGATGATCATACAACTGTTAGTTCCATGAGACATGAAGAAACCCGTCACCGGTGATGCACCCACCTCTACAGATGTCAATTTACACACCAATACTTTCAATTTCTTTCAAGACAAACAAGAACACAAGAGCTTTTTTGACTTCTCTTTGCCTTTGATGATCTCATTTTGGTTCTCTTTTCTGCTTTTTCTCTCTACATTCGGCTTCAATCATGGTAACCAAGGTCTTATTCTATTTTATTTTATTTTCGTTCTGTTTTTCCTCTTTTTATTTGTGCCTTATGCTGCTTGATTTCATGAAATTCGAAATGCCCATATGTTCAATTCGGAACTTATATTGTTAATTTTTGAATCTCGAATAGCCTCAATGTCATCGTATATTTTACTTCTATTTGGTATCTTTGTGTGATATTGGTTGATTCTGTAAATTCTGAGATGCTCATTTGTTAAGTTGAGCTTAAGTTTTAACCCTTTGCTTGGTTTTATTACGTATTTAACGTACTTCTGTTTTCTAGGGTTTTTAGTTTATGATTTTCAAGGATGATCTTATGGGGTGTTTGGCATTGTGTTTTCAAAGTTATAATTGTAGGGTTTCAAATTGCAGATAATCGGATTTAGTGTTTGGGTACAGTGAATCTGGTTTAGGTCAAACAATGTAGGAGTAGTTGCAACAAGATTGATAATTATTACTATCTGATTATATAGAGATCATTTTCTTAAGTAGTCAGAATTTTTTAAACACTGGTTATCTGAATATCACAACTTGGAACTGCTGAAGCACATTCAAACTATCTTCTGCATCATGTTGTGTAACATCTGATTATTCCGACTCTAATTAAATCTCCAGGGAATGTAGATGCATATAATAGGAACTTTACTAACACTACGACATATCAATGTACCGAAGAACAAGGTCCAAATCATACAGATAGGGTGCTTCTAGAGTTTAATGTATCTGGGAAGTCAAGTGATGCAGTATGTCATGATCATAGTGCTGTAGATTCAGATAAGAACACGCTTCAGGGAACAAGTCCTGTTGAAGAAGTAGTTTCAAAAGTTTTAGGTTACTCTTCATTAGTTTGTGAAAGAGAATTCCAAGATAATGACATGGAAAAGAAGCAAGAGGAGGTAGAGAGTGGGAGGACGCATCTCACGTATCTTAATCTTGATGAGTTTAGAAACATTTCAAAGAAAGATAATGGGTCGACTGCTGCACCTAGTGGGTTACAGAACATAACACATAGGCTTGAGCCAGATGGGGCTGATTACAATTACGCCTCTGCATCAAAAGGTGCAAAGGTTGTGGCACATAATAAGGAAGCAAATGGAGCAAACAACATCTTGGGTTTGGATCATGACAAATATCTAAGGAACCCGTGTTCTGTTGTGGATAAATATGTCATTATTGAGCTTGCAGAGGAGACTCTCGTTAATGCTGTAAAAATTGCAAATTTTGAACACCATTCTTCTAATTTTAGGCAATTTACATTGTCCGGAAGTTTGGTTTTCCCAGCTGAGACATGGTACCCTCTTGGAACTTTTGTTGCTGAAAACGTTAAACACCATCAATACTTTAAGTTGCCTGAACCCAAATGGGCTCGATACTTAAAGTTGACTTTAGTTAGTCATTATGGGTCAGAGTTTTACTGTACACTAAATGTAATTGAAGTGTATGGTAAAGATGCAATTGAAAGAATGCTTGAGGATCTTATTGTGACTTCAGAAGAATCAGAAAGTGTTAATTCAACCTCGTCTCCTGCTTCAACAAAAACCAATGGCTCAAAAAATGGGAAAACGGATGGTGAATCAAGGAACATGGCTGAGGCTGCTAGTAGAAAGATGGAAGGCGTTGATGACGGAAAAAGGGTTGATGATGATGTGGCAAAGAAACCCGCTGCGACAAAAATTCCCGAACTTGTATCTAAAGGCAATGGAAGAATACACGGTGATGCTGTTTTGAAGATATTAATGCAGAAGGTCCGCTTACTAGAAAAGAATTTATCTTTGTTGGAGGGTTACATTAAAGAACTGAATAAGAGACAAGGGGACGTTCTTCCTCAACTTGATGTTGAGGTTGGGAAGTATTCAGAGCTTGTGGAGAAAACCCGATTGGAAATTAAAGATCTTCTGCTATGGAAGACAACAATGGTGCGCTTGTTTATTTAAATGGTTTACTAAATTGATGAACTTTATAATAAACGGTAGATTTACCTATAACTCCTTAATAATTTCAGGAAAAAGAAATTGCTGAATTGGAGTCATGGAAGGCTTTTGTGTCATCCCATCTGGAGTCGATTATCAAAGAAAACGCAATGCTCAGGTTATAGATGCTATACACTTATACTTGCATATACAATGAAATGAAATTGCATAGTTGAAATGTGGTTTGCCTTCTTTTCACCATTTATTTCATCATTTGCATTTGTTAATAAAGATAAAACCATATCTTGTCAAAACTGGTTTGCACCTAATCGGCTCTAGCTAAGAGGCACAGCAAAACAATGGGAATTTTTAAATTTGCACCCAGAGCTCCCCTCCCAAAGGTATTATGGGGGGTAATTTAGGATTATGGTAACAGATTAGCATGTAAGCAAAAGCGATATCAATATGAGTTTATAGCCTTGATGCACCACTGTTCATGAACACAGCATAATCTTTCAGCTTTCTTATCATTGTTATTCCTAACGGGCAACCTGTTTTGCAGGCTAGCTCTTCATAAGATTGCAAGTGATCAAGAAAACCTGGGCAAGACGGAGCTGAAGGTGCTGAGTGTGAGTATTTCTTTTGCCATTGCTGCCATCTTAAAGATCATTTCAGACCGGATCTTTAAATCTCCTTACAGCAGAGCACACAGGGATGATACAAGTTGGAAACTGCTACTAGTTACCTGTGTTGTGACTGCTATGGTTGTTTTGAACTTGTTTTAACTATTTAGGCACAAATATATCTTGGCAGTTTGAGGAAAATTGAATAGATAGAAATCTTTAGAACTGTTGTAATTTTTATCTAGTACTCGTAGATATCATTCTTGTGGAATTTCGGTTTGATTGATGGACACCCGAATTTAAACAAGTGAAGAGTTTGAACATATGTTTATGCACGGAGGTACGTATTTCAATCATAGGAGATTGTTCATGTGTACACAGAGGGCATCTCGAATGCAACATGTAGAAAGGTGGTATAGGAGCCATATTGGGTAGTATGTAGTGTGAGGGTGGTATAGGAGTTGTATGAAGTGGGAGATGAGTAAAGTTGAGATTGGGTTTAATGGTTACTCAACGGTGGTATGAAGATTTGATTGGATCGTACCTTCATTTCTTTTATAATTGAGTTAAGAGTTAATTACAAAGATGGTCCCTGTGGTCTTGCCCAAATTTCACATTTAGTCCTTTAAAATCGAAAATTACACTGATAGTCCTTATGGTTGACGTTTTGTTTCACTTTTAGTCCTTTAGACTAACTGGTGTTAAAGTTGACCGTTAGTCAAAGGATATTTTCCTCTTTTTCCATTTTATCCTTGTTACCAAACAAGTTTTCCCCATTAAAACTATTTCCAAACATAAATTATTTAATCCCCCTCTATTAACCCTCTCTCTCTCTCTCTTATCTCTCTCAATTTTCTCTCTCAATTTTCTCTCTCAAATTAAAAAACAAATCTTCCCTCCACCCTAGACCACTCACCACTGCCGCCGCCGTCCACCCTAAACCACCGCCGCCGTCCACTCCATATGGTAGACAACAGCCACCACACTAGGGCCGCCGTCCACCACCACCGCTCATCCACCACCACCGCTCATCCACCACCACCTTATTCTCTCTCTTCTCTCTTCTCTCACTTCGACAGCCGGCCACCACCGCACGAACACCCATTTCTGAAAACCCTCACCGCCGCAGATTTGTACCAACACCCATTTCTGAAAACTCTCGCCGCCGTCCACTCCATAGGGTACACCAACATCGCAGATCTGAAAAACCCTTCTCGCCGCATTTCTGAAAACCCTCGCCGCCGCAGATCTGCACCAACACCACCGCAGATCTGGAAAACCGTCGCCGCAGATCTGGAAACCAACACTACCCTTGTCGCCGAATTTCTGTAATATTATCTTCATGTCTCTCTCATTCTTGTCTCTCTCATCCTCTCTTATTTTGAAGCTATTTTATGTGGCAACAGTAGTGGTGGTGAAGTGGCGGTGGCGTTGGTCTTGGGAGTGCGAGAGTGAGAGAGAGGGCGGTGGTGGTGGCTGGTGGCGGTACTCGAAAGGTTGTGGTGGGGGTTGTGATGATTAAGAGGGAGATGGAGAGGGAGATGGAACTGAGAATGAGAGAATGTGAGAGTACGTAGAGAGAGGGGGAGAGAGTGTAAAGAGGGAGGAGAGAGTAATTAATTATTAGTTAATCTTAATAAAAATTAACTAATAATTAATTGGCAAAGAGAAAGAAAGAGGATAGAGGATGTTTGGTAACAAGGATAAGATGGAAAAAGACGAAAATACCCTTTGACTAACGGTCAACTTTAACATCAGTTAGGCTAAAGGACTAAAAGTGAAACAAAACGTTAATCATAAGGACGATCAGTGTAATTTTTTATTTTAAAGGACTAAATGTGAAATTTTGGCAAGACCACAGGGACCATCTTTGTAATTAACTCTTGAGTTAATTACAAAATTCGTCGAGCCCTTTTGCACAGTTGGTCCTTTAACGAAAATTCTTGCATTTTTAGTCCTTTAAATAAGAATTTGTTACATAAATGGTACTTTAGGCTAACAACGTTAGTTTTAACCTAATTTGGTCTTTTTCCAAGTAAAGGACCAATTTTGTAATTAATTCTTGGCTTTATAATTTTTTTTACCATTTTTAATTTAATTGATTGTTTAATAATTATTAATATGCATTAATTACAAATTAATGTTTTGTTAATTACAAACAAAATACACACATTCTCTCTCATCTCTCCCTCTACCACCTCCACCACCACCACCTGCAACCCTAAATCAAGCACACACTCTCTCTCATCTCTTTCTCTACCATTGCCTACCGTCCACCAACACCACCGCCCACCTCTGCCATCACTACCGCCTACCTCCACCGCTGCAATCACCACCGCCACCTCTACCATCGCACCTCCTAGGTTTTCCCTAGCCACCACACATAAACAAGATCTGAATTTTAAATCGAAAACCCTAAATTATAAACAAGATGAAAAACCCTAAATCATAAACAAGATCTGAATGAACTCACATATATATGACACCAAAACCTTTGAAATCTGAAATCAAAATGGAAATTTCAAGCACAAAAACTAAAACAAAAAATCTAAACCATATGGAACAAGATGCCAAAACCATTTGCAGAGAATGTGGATTCTTCGTAGCAAAAAACATGATGACGGTGTTGTTCTTCGACAGTGGTGGTGGTTCTTCGTAGCAAAAAACAAGGTTATGATTTGTTGAGGGTTCTATAGTGGTAGTATTGGTGTGGTGGCTAGGGTTTTGAAGGTTTGGGTTTTAGGTTGTTACGGTGGGAGCGACGATGGTTGTTGGGTTTTGACAGTGGCGATGGTTCGATGGCGGTGAAGGAAAATACAATAAACTATGTCAATATTGTCATTGTAAGATGGAGAAGTACCACCAAAGACACTCCATTCATTTATCTACTTGACATATTTAAAAGGTCAAATTGCGCGAAAATACAATAAACTATGTCAATATTGTCATTGTATGCAACCAATTATATTTTGTACCTAAATACAAACAACTTACAATTTTGTTTCATTGTATGCAATTAACTTGTGATATCATGTTACCAACCGGTTTCTCCCTCATATTTTATTTTTAAATTAATGTAATTTAAAAAATAATTATTGTTCTTCAACTTGTGAATGGTTATTTCATATTCAAACAAAAAATAGATTCTAATGAATGGTTCTTTCAGATTCAAACAAAAAACCCAAATAACAAGCCACAATACTTGTCAGATCGAAGATGAACTCCAAATCTCAAGGGGACGGTGGCGTTTGTTTAAAGACGACACAAGAAACCCTAATCACAAGGCGACAGTGGCGGTTATGGTGGTTTAAAGCGGCGACAGCGGTTATGGAAGGTGGTGGTGGTTGTGGTTGTTTGATGCGGCGACGTTAGTTTAAACAAAAACCCAGAAAGTTTCAGATCTGAACTCAAAAGTGGTGGATTTTGAAGGCGACGACTTTGGTGGTGATTTTGAAGGCGAAGAAGGCATAAGTGGTGTTGGTTCGAAGGCGACGATTGTGGTGGTGATTTTGAAGGCGAAGAAGACAAAAGTGGTGGTTGTTCGAAGGCGACGATTGTGGTGGTGATTTTATAGGCGAAGGGGACAGTAGCGGTGGTGGGTTTTGGTGGCATTTGAAGGCTTGAGACGGCGGTGGTGGTTTTATGTGGCTTGTTAGGGTTTGAATCTAATTGCATCTTCTCCTTAAATTTAATAAGGTTTTGAATCTGATTTCATTCTGAATTCATCCCCAATCAACTTTATGGTTTAAGATTTCAAGATACTTTTTTTATATTTTTGTTTAAAAAATGAAGAACATGCGGACGTACCTTGAAGAATACCAAGAAGATATGAATTTGCTAATTAACCAGAATTCATGTAAAAAACCTGTAACTTGATATCAGGTCACCTATTGCATACAATGAATCAAAAGTGTAAGTTGTTTGTATTTATTAATACAAAATAAAATTGATTGCATATAATAACAATATTGACATAACTTATATTTTCGCATAATTTACCCTATTTAAAATCTCTATATGTATTATGATGCGTTGAAGCGTTACTAAATATTTAGTAAGGATTCATTTGACTTAGCAATGATATGTCAAGTTGTTAACCCAATAATATCTTTCGACCCAAATGTATTATGGCGTTATTTGATAAGTTAGTTTGAAGAGGTTGCTATTTAGGTAACTTTTTCAAAACAATAATGTACTAAATATAAGTTTAGTATAGATATTTGATAAGAAATTTAATTTGAATGATCACGTTTAATCTATATCTATATCTATATCTTCTATATATATATATTAAAAGAAAATTAATGTTGGGAAAGTTTCTTTAAATAAATTTCAATTAACCAATAAGAGCTATTAATTTTTTCAATTTTGATCAAGAAACTCAATTTTGACTACTACATTTAGAAAGATCCAATTTGTAGCATTTAATTTGATATTTAAACTCATTTACTTTATACATGGATCTTTTAACCCACATACAATTTGTTTTTTATTCTAATACTTTTATTATTTTTGGTTTATTTTAATACATATCATTATTACGCTTATAATCGTTATGAATGAATGTAACAAACGTGTTATGTTTTTTTAAAATATTATATTATAATACGTTTAACTATGAAACATAAATATTTTTCATATTCATCATTATGCAAAAACACTTTAATAAAGCATAATTAATATATTGATATTTTTTCATCAAAAAAGTCACAAACCATAATATATATAATCAATTAAGAACATATAACATGTTTTTTCATAAAATATATTATTTTTACAATATATATGAATTTTTTTCAAATTATATTACCAAGACATTTTTTCCTAACATGTCTATTATGGTTTTCAATTTTATAATTTGATAATAACATTTTATGATTTTATTTTATAATTGTTTAATATGTATCATTCTATTATGCTTTCATTTCAATTTAAATTATAAACTATAATTTAATTTATTTCCGATTCCAAAATATTGAAGTAAGTATAAAGATACCTATATATAGTATCCTAAAATAACTATATCATAATTCTCTCTTACTTTCTCAAATGAGGTCATGAGTTGTAGAATCCTTAAGTTATATATATATATATATATACAAAAGTTCATACGAGAACCGTTGTTAGCGCGAGAACCGCGAGAACCAATCTAAGCCGTCCAATTCCCCCTCCTTCTATGTCATTGTCCACCCATGAATTCCTCACATGCACCCTGCCACACCCTATCCCTCCACGCTCTCAATCCATGATACTTCCCATATCCAAGGAACGACCAAGATTGGTTCTCGCGGTTCTCGCATGAACCATCCCCTATATATATATATATATATATATATATATGTGTGTGTGTGTGTGTGTGTGTGTGTGTGTATAGGGTAAGGTTATATAAAGAACCTCTATTAAACATAGAACCTAAAAACCTCTTCTTGTGATGACACGTGTCATTTTGGTTAGGGACAAAACTAGAAAATAAAAAAAAATAAAAAAACTCACGCACGTACCCAGCACCCTCCAGCCAAAGATTTTATTTTAAAAAAAACCCCACTCATTTTTAAATGATCATAACTCATTCGTTTTTATGAGTTTAAGCAAAAAATTTATATCATTAGATTCAGTTTTTCGTCCTCTTTCAAACAAGACCAATCTTGATATATTTTTGCTTTTTTTTTCAAAATGCAAAATTTTCAAAATTTGCATTTTGAAATGGGTTTAATTCCAAAATGCAAAATGCAAACAGACGAAAATGCAAAATATCGAAAGTGCAGGTCATGAAAATGCTTCCAAAATGCAAATTATGAAAAATGCAAAATGCAAACCCACAATTCTCATATGGGTTTCATTTCAAAATGCAAAAATGCAAAATGCAAAATATCAAAAATGCAAAATATCGAAGATACATGTCACGCAAATGCTTCCGAAATGCAAAATATGAAAATGCAAAATGCAAACCCACAACTCTCATGTGCATTTCCACTGATTCAATAAAAATACAGTACAAATTGCAAATTAAATATTTATACCAAATTGTAAATGAAAAAAAATAGACTATTAATCAAACTTAATTTTTTTTTCACATTTATACATATCATATCAATCACTATCTTTTAGTAACAATGTACAGTACAAAAAAATATATTCAAATTGGAAGTATATAATAAGATGATTACCAGTTTTAATGTGTAGACTTATACAGAAGATGATTACCAGTTTTAACAGTTGAAAAATCAACATTTCTAGACTCAAACTAAATTGGCAGATGCATAATCCTTATGAGATGAAGCATTACCCATACTCTGCTTATTCACAGCAAGAACCTTACAAAATTCAACATTAACAGAGTAAAAAATTCTCAACTTGGTGACGATCAACGTTCCAACTAGAACCACTATGTTTAGAGTTACTAATAGCTTTAATAGAATCAGAATTCACATTTTCGACATTTAAATCAGTAGGTTTCATGCTATAGAAAGGATTAGGAACATGAGATTTGTCAAAATTAGATCAAAATCGTTCTTGAGACTGCTCTTTGGTTGCACACGATACCTAACAGCAGCAATACCTTCACAATTAGCAGAATCTGATCGATCAGAAGAACCAGAAATCACCAAACGTGTCCTTACAGTCTGTAAAGTGGTCTTCGAAATCTTTAACCTCTTTCAAATTATCAAAACACTCAGCATCAAATCTCTTCGAGTCTAATTGCGAGATTGAAACGTTAGGCCTGACCTCTGACGAGATAGCCGATAGCTATTCACATGCTTACGGGATTGAGTCTCCCTCTTGCTAACAGACCCACATCACTCATAAAAGTTACATTCGAGTTTAAATATGTCGAATTGATCTCAGAAGCAACCGACGCACATCTAGGGTTCCTTCGATCTTTAAACTTCGACTTGGGTGTATATAATACATCTTCAGTAGTAGAAATTGACCCTAGATCCTTGTTATTTACATCATTCTGACCTCCAAGAGACTTATCATTACTTCGAACAGACTCAGGATCATCAGATCTAGGTATGCAAATCGTAGAGTTCGGAGGTAGGATAAGGAAATGGCAGACATATCAATTTGATTCCCATATTACCCCTGAGGAATATAAACAGGCGCGTGAAACATTTTATTTATTGATTTGTTTTTGTTTTAAATCTCAGCCATTGAATTAGAGATCTAATGGATGATATTGGTTCTTTAGGTTCTATACTTAAGTAGAAGTTCTATATTGATCCATTTTCTATAGGGCAAATTGCCGAGAAAGGTAACTAAAATGTCCAAATTTGCCAATAAAGGTAATGTCTATTTTTTCGGGCCAAGAAAGGATTATCAATTGACAAAAAAAATGGTATTTTTACCTCTTAAACCTGCTAACAGCCAAGTCATCAGGTTACCCGTGACGTGGCAAAATACATGACTGTACAGTCAATGTCACATCATATTTTATGCTGATGTGGTTTTTCAAATCATATTTACAGATTTATCTATTTATTTTAATAAGAAATTATTTAAAATCTTTCACTTTTTTTAATTAATATTTTATAAAATTTTATGTGTCTGTGTTTATGGTTCATGTTCTTGAAGATATGAAGATCCTCCATTGAACACTATCCGCTGCGTGAACCACCGCCGCCGCCATAAACTACCACTGTCGCCGCCATAAACCACCACCGCAGCACGGATTTGGGTTCTTGAGCCCTCAAACACAGATCTGAAAAACGATCGTGAACATTACCGCCTTTTAAATTAGTTATTATTTAATTTGGGTTCTTATCTATCTCCCTGAACATCACCAGACCACCGTACACCATAATCACACTCACGAACACCATGTGCACCCCAACCATAGATCTTGATCTTGAAAAACAGAAAGAGAGTGAAAAATCTAAAGCTTGAAGAACAGAAAGAGAGAGAGAGAGAGAGAGAGATCTGAATACCTTAAACACCGTGAACCACCGCCACCGTGATAAGGAACAAACAAGAAAACCCCATCCACAAGAGAGAGAAAGAGATCTCGAAGAGATCTGAGTAAACGCTAACACGAAGATGAGACGGATCTGAAAACCCTAATTTTGACGGTGACGGTGACGGTGACGGTGACGGAGAGCAGATCTGAGAGAATCACCTCAGTTAGGGTTTGCGATGGTGACGGAGAGCGGTGAAGCGACAGTGATGAGACGGATCTGAAAACCCTAATTTCAATTCGAACTCAGATCTGGTGGTTCACGGTGGCGATAGGACAATGGAGCAACGGTGCAACGGTGGTGAGATGGTGGCGGTGGTGAGATGGTGGAGGTGGGCAGAAAGTGAAGGAGTAGAGAGAGAATGAGAGGAGTTGAAGAATTAGCCACATAAGCATTTTTTTATTAAAAAAATTCAAATTCTTGCCAGCTCCTCAAGTAAATGACATGTCATCACATGTTAACCGGTTACCTAAACATCCGGTTACCATATACCCTTTTTTGAATAAATTAGAATTTAGGGTCCTTTGTTGGCCCGAAAAAATAGATATTACCTTTATTGTCAAATTTGAACATTTTAGTTACCTTTCTCGGCAATTTGCCCTTATATATATATATAGGTTGCGGTTCAAACGAGAACTGTTCTTCGTACGAGAACTGCGAGAACTAATATGGACCAATCAAATTAATTGTTGCAGACATTAAAACCCATTTCACATCCCCATCTTCAACCTATCCACTCCTTCTCAAGCCACCGTCCACCAACCTTCTTCACCAGCAGATTCGCTACCACCGCAACCTCCTCCGATTTCGTTCCGTCACTGTTGAAGCTCCGATTTGTAGATTGTGCTACCATCGCAACCTCCTGCTCCATTTCGTTTAATCACTGTTGAAGCTCCGATTTGTCGGCCTACACCACACCGGATCACTGTAACCCCGTCGCCATCTACCTTCTACTGTTCTCCGACACCATATGCTACTGCAACTCTGTTTTTGCCTCACATATGATGATTCTATATTCTAGATCTATATAGAGATTTATCAAAAAGATTTAATGATTCTATATTCATTACAATATACAGAGATTTATCAAAGAGATTTAATGATTCCATATGCTGCTGCAACGATTTATCAAAGAGATTTAATGATTCTATAAAATCCAACCAGATTTGTTGATTGAGGATTGAAGACGTACGAGGCCGGAATTATGGACTGAGTTGCAGTGGTTGTGTAACTACGAGCATGAATATGTTCATGGTGATGATCGTGAGAATGAACTCATTGCATTCTGCTGGTGATTGAATCAATGAGGTCATAGTGGATGGTTAGTATGAAGAAAGAAAAGAGATAGCATGTTATTAATTGAGGGCTGTCAGAAAAAGAGGTATGCTCTCTGCAAATTCTTGTGGACCTCTTTCAAAGTAAAATGATGAGTAGGTGTGTATGAAGATGTAATCTATGCTTTAAAAGTTGTACTTGTTGGTGAAGTAGTTTTGAGATAACTTGTACAATCCATAAGGGTATTAATAATAGTAACTTTGAGCTGTTAAAAAAACACCTAATGACTCACATATGATGATAAACCAACTAATTAATGATTCTATATTCTAGATCTATATACATATGATGCAACTCTTTAAGATAATGTCTATTCTCTGTTTTTCGCCTCACACAAAATCAAAGGCCATAACTCCTGTTGATATATTTTATATAAAATTTCAATCTAGAGTTAACATACATTTATATGCAAAAATATTTATTGATTCGTATTTTTGTGTGTGATTATATGTGTGGTGGGAGTGAGACATGAAAGGAACTAAAAAACAGTATATGCAAAAATATTTTGCACTTGTGCGTGCAAAAATATTTGCACTTGTGCGTGCAAAAATATTTGCACTTGTGCAAATATTTATATAAATATTTATTCGTAGACCTTTTTCTATCCACCGTTGATGAAGAAAACCTATCTAAATCCTCCGATGATGATCCGCCGCCATCTTGTCGTGACCAGCTATATCCTTCAACCATATAGATCTCTTTTGCTAAAGTGATTTTGGTACCTACGGTCGATTTACTTACAAAATTTGCAACCTGCATTTTTTTCCTCTGGATTTTATAAGTATGGAAGCGACGTCATTGCGGCGGAGTAACAACAACAATTAAATTTGTAGTCAATAGACACTTGCGAGTTGCAACCATAATCGCTTTTAGATCGATGGATGCTTGTTCTTCGCGCTCCATGGAGTATAAAAGGTACTCATCAATGTGATTCATATTTAAGTTTATGTGGGTTTTTTTGACTTCTCGTGGATTTGTAGTGCAAATGAGTTGATGTTTGTATGCCATATAATCTGTTCCAGATTTCTGTTTTTATAGGTTCTTAATTTCATGAATTTGTATTTTTCAAATGAGTTGATGTTTGTGAGGTTTATAATCCTACCAATATTTGTTATCTTGATAAGAACTTTCTGCAGCTTTAACTGATCGCACATACTTCATTTTGAACCTTTAACTGATTGTACAAACTTCATTTTGGATATTCTGTAGCTTTAAAGCTGATCGGATCTTCTATGCTTTGATATCATGAAATGATTCATGGTATTGTAAAGTATAACAAAGAAATGAGCATCAAAAGGTATCTTTGTCAAAATTAAGATCAATCTTGCTATATTTTGTTGGAAAAAAATTCATGTTTATTGGGTTTTTTTTTCAGTACAGCTCAGAATTTGCACTAGTGCAAAATTTGCACAAGTGCATATCTACATCTGTGCTGAAAAAACCAGGTAAATATGTGCAAAATTTGCACTAGTGCAAATTTCAAGCTGTACAGAAAAAAAAAACCCAGTAAAATTTGCACTAGTGCATATCTACATCTGTGCTGAAAAAACCAAGTAAATATGTGCAAATTTTGCACTTGTGCAAATTCCAAGCTGTACAGAAAAAAAAACACAGTAAAATTTGCACTTGTGCAAAATTTGCACTAGTGCAAATTTCGAGCTGTACAGAAAAAAAAACCCAGCAAACACAAAAAAAAACTTTTGAAAAAATATATCAAGACCGGTCTCAAATTAAAGAGCATAATTTTCTCGTTAATTTGGTATAATTTTCGTATTTTAACACTTCCCCGTTTGATGTATATATTATTTAAAAAAATGCGGGGGTAATGTAAAAATGTCCAAACTACCCTTAATTAATTAAGGATAAGTTTGATTTGTTTAAGGTTATCCATTAACAACTCTTTAATCTCAACCCTCCATCTCTTTGATCAATGGCTGTAATTGGTTCTCGCAGTTCTCGTACGAAAAACAGTTCTCGTTTGAACCGTCCCCTATATATATATACACACACACACACACACACACACATATATATATATATATATATATATATATATATATATATGCGCGCACACACACTCATTCCATTGTATTACTATGAGCAAACTAATATCTATTTTGAAGGAGGAAGAATGTTGATCAATACACCCATTGTAATATATTAAGATGACAGATTTCTAAAAGAAATTGAATTAAAATACAATATGCACGGTATCAAAGTGATGATTATTTGAAATGGAAAGCATATATATTATATCAACAACCTAGATTTGGAAGTCAGTCTTGACATAATTTTGGAAGATGTCCTAATTTGCTTCTGAATGGGTTAAAATATTCATACTTTTTAAAAGTGATATGATCTTCATCAAAATTAATTTAGGTTTTGATTCACAATAACTATTACAACTATGTGCTATTACAAATGAAATTTTGAGTGACCGTATTCATTTATTCTTAGGGGTAAAACTAGTGATGTAAATGGGTACGGGTGGGGACGGGGACCACAATACCCATCCCCATCCCGACCTCCAGCCCCAAACCCATCCCTGCCCCGGCCCCACCAAATCCCCAATGGGTTCGGGTGAAATAATCCCCACCGGGTATGGGGAACCCGATGGGTACCCATTTACTAAATAATGACAATATTTTATATGGTTAAAAATATAAAAATAAACACCGATAAACATTAATACTTCAAAATACGAACAATATTCGATGACAAAACCCAAAAAAGATGATGACAATTCATTGAATATCTACCCGGTGTATTTAATAAATGATCCATTATATAAAGTTATAAACTAATATATATATATATATATATATATATATGTGTGTGTGTGTGTGTGTGTGTGTGTGTTTATATATATCGGGTCTTAAACGGGGCGAATAGTACTATACCCGTCCCCGCCCCATCCCCGCTTCGGGTACACCAATTCATCCCCTTCCCCGACCCATCACCCGTTAAGGCGGGGAATACCCGTCCCGTTCGGGTCGGGTACCCACGGGTCACGGGGAATCCCCGCCCCGTTGCCATCACTAGGTAAAACTGTAGAGATGTTGCATTGCTTCAGAGACTATTCCTTTTTTAGTGACTTTAACTCTTTAAGCCAATATTATTGGTTCCATCCAATGTTGCAGAACAAGCATTCCCAAATGTTCATTAATGATTTGTCTACCTAACAACAATACCATCACTTTTTTTCTTTAATGATTTTAGCATATAAAAATGTCGTTTTTAATGTCCGCATTATGCTTAAGTAGTCCAACTTCTTTGATTTAGTCAGAAAGGCGACGAAATAAATTACATACATCGCTTATAAGTTAATAACTTTTTGTAATGTAAGTACTTAAGTACTTGGACACACTTTTACGTACTTGATAACTCTTTTATACTTTATATATTTCTTTGTAGCTTTACTTGTGTTTTCATTTGCATTCTTCTGGTTTGCTTAATAAACTATTGTTTCGAGTTTGAAAGTGTAGGTGCATTTTTTGTTTGTTGCGGCAAGACCACAAAATTAAAAGTTAAATAATTATGTATCCTTTAAAAAACTTACATACAACACTCGTGCGTGCACGGGTTCTTAAACTAGTATATATTAAAAGAAAATCAAATATGGGAAAGATTTTATAAATAAAATTTAATTAACCAATCAAAATTTTTTATTTTCTCAATTTTGACCAAAATTATATATTTTGACTTCCATTATTAGAATAGTTCTTAAAATAGTATATGGAACCAATTATAAGGGAGTTATATAAAAATATATAGGGGGTGTTTTTATAAATTATATATTTATATTTAATGAACGTATTTAATTGTATATATTTGTAGTTTTTCTTTTATAAGTTTTAATATATTATGATTGGTATACATATAATTATATATTTATAATTGTCTCATTTTTATCTACGTTTTGATGTAAATTTTACCGTAATAACACAAAACTAAAAAAAATACTCTTTTTATTAGTAAAAAGTATACTTTATAACCATTGAAAAAATAGAGTTACTATCTTTAATTTTGTATTTGAAATATATTGACACTTAATCTTTTTCTAAATGAGAATATGTATATTTCTTGCTTATCTTCTTTATAAAACTATAATCCGGTGAACATTATTATGGCTAATTTTTTATGGTATAAATCACTAAATCATTAACTTTTTTTATGAGGTATTTTTTACTTAGAGTATATGATAATATATATCTACAACATATTAGTGAAGTATAGTACCTTATATGGGATAGTTTATGTTTGTGAATATCTAAATCAATTATCTTTTTCATTGACATAATCATACAATGTTAAACTCTTAATCTGTTTTTTGATAGCAACGATTTCATAATAAAATATTGATTAAAGTGTGAGGTATTACTAATCACACTATTTAAAAGTAATTAACCGTCAGTGCTTTACATGTCAAAAAGGAAGATTATGAGCATGATATCCGAATTTTGAGACGATATTATCATAAGCTAACAAAGTGATTTGTGTATTCGTTTAATTTATAATTCAGATTTTATGTAAAAGAATGAGAAATTTTAACTAAATTATTTTTTTAAATAATCTATAAGATTTTGAAATTAAGAAGTATTTTTTATATTTAGGTTTTTTACTCATATTTTTACTATGTTTTTAATAGTTTATATAAAAATAATTAAGACTAACCGTATATCATGTGTGCGTCTAACAAATGAAGAGGTTGAGCATATAAATGATTACATGATATCAATGAACATCTTTTTGATCTAAATTATTTTTTAAGAGATAATAATTTTGTTCTAACAAATGAAGAGGTTGAACACATAAATGAATTCATGGTATCAATATTAAACACTATGAAGATATTATATTCCGAATTAGATAATATATGTTAAGGACTTAAGGTGAACTTTCATATCATGTCTAATTATCACACATCAAATATACTTAATTCCCTCAAGGTTTCATCTTAGTGATGTTAATAGTAGCCCGACAAGTAAAATTATGAATGTAGTATACAAAGAAGTACTACTGGAAATATAAAAGCCCCGTCTTAATTTAATTTTTAAACATTCGATAAATATATTTTTTTATTAGTTATTATTTCTTTGAATATGATTCTGTTTGTTTATATTATGCTATATATTTTATTTATGCTTTATTACATGTTAAATGTTTTAGTTTTATAAAACTTACCCGTACGTGCACGGGTCATTTCACTAGTCATAAAAGAATAGTTGATCATGAGTATTGAATAGATATCTAATTAGAGTAAAATTTGAAGAAGGTTTTGTATTAAAAATGATTTATATATGTTTAATATTTTTAAAAGCAGGTCCGATCTCATAAATACATAGTTATTACAATAAATGAAGATATTTAATAGATTTCTCTAATTGCATATAAGATATTGGTAGTGGACTTATTATTCATTTATGATAAGATTTGTCAAAAACCAAAAAATCATTGGTGGTTGGGGCGGAGTCAAGATTTTCGTGGACCGGTGACATCATATAATAATAAGAATAAAATTGATAAAAATTGGTTGTGTGGTTCGAGTTTTTTCGGGTTTTCGATCAATCAGATCAGATTAACAAGGTTTCAGTCGTTGTTGTGGTATTTTAGAGTCAAAATATAAACAAAACACAATTTATATAAAACCGTGTCAATTTAATGTTATTTTTAAGGTATAATTAGAAGATGAAGTCATGAAACTATATCTTATCACTTTTTTATAATTTCCATTTTTCCTTAGGTTATGATGATGGTGGCACCCCCACATTTGAGTTGTGGCACCGGCTTAAAAACGTTGCAATTTTTTACTCTATCTGAAAAATTAACTGATGGCCCATACCAGCATCAATATATATATATATATATATATATATATATATATATATATATATATATATATATATATATATATATATATAGGTCTCTCTATGTTGGTGGCTATGTGTGTATCAAAAATGTTAACAAGTATCTTCTACAATACATGTGAGTTATGGTTGTTTCGTATTTCAATTCTTTTTCTTAATTAAAAAAATACAAATTAATATATGAAATTTGAAAAAAAGAAGGTTCACTACAAGAAGTTAGCACCTCATTAAGTAATAGTAACTACTAGCAATATCTAAAAGTAAATAAGGTGTTTCAATTCCCAACCTATTTGTGGGTTTGGTCTAAATTTCAAAGTTACAATGAAAGAGAAGATTATATACTAAAAGAGTATGTGAGTTTATAGTTTAAATATAGAGTAATAACTATATATACGAGTAGTGGTATTGTAAATGAGTAAGAAGTATAGAGTGATGAAAGAGTTTTAAGCTTCATAAAAGGAGATAAATGCTTTGGTGTAAATCATAATATCAAGAGTAATGATACATATGTCTAATAAACCGGCATAATCATATGCATAATTCATTCATTGATTCATACATGGCTTAATTATTTTTTCTCTCTAAACCCTAAACCCTAAATCTTTACTTTTAATTATGTCATATATCATTATCTCCTTCTTAAACATATATTTGGACACATATTGTAGACATACAAATCATTTTTCGAATATCAAATGATGCTATGATAATATTGAGTGACGGATGCTGAGTCCACCAAATAATAATACCAACTATTCTACAACGACTATAGATAAATATAGTAGTAGTGGCAAGTTGGGTCGAATCTACATGGACTAAGTTTAACTATAAACACCGAAATTACTTGAAAGGAGGGGGGGGGGGGGTAATTTTGAGTACTGAAATAAAAGAATTTAATGTTTAAATTTGATAGAACATGCATTAAACTAAAATTTTGAAAGAAACAATCAAGGAAAATTCATTCAACTCTAGGGTACAATCACAATTCACTTTCAGCGGTTTTTTTAATCAATAGTGTATTATACGAGCTTGTCACTTGATGATCTAACATGCAAGCTTGATTAATTATTTTTATCATTGCACCTAACTTCGTAACATGAAATATATATCTACTACAAAATCTATCATGTTAATCGCCACCATAATCAATTCCTAACCAATTCCGTATTCAAGAACCAATATGACAATATGCTAATCAATTCTCAAACAACTAATCAAGTTGTAAAGAAATACAGATAACAATAATCATTCAAGAATGGAAATTAGGTAAAAATCTAGTGATCAAAACACAATCTTAAACAACCATACAAAACAAATTACAATTGCTTGAAATCCTAGAGTTGAATTGAAGAAAACTAGCCATACATGGTTAAAATCATACCAAAATCAAGAGTAGTTTTTCTTCTCTTTTCTTTGTACGTGAGTTACCAATGAAAATACCCAAGAAAACTGCTTCATCTGTTGTCTACCATCTTCGAACCGTCAGGCCCCCTAAAAAAAACTTTTTTTTTCATGTTTCGTGGAAAACCCCGCGTCCTAAAACCCCTCCATGTTTTTTTCTTCTTTAATTGCTATAAAGCCTTCTAATAATCTGGTTTTGACATAATTGGTCCTTTGATTTTGATAGCAACGTCAACTCCTTTTTTTAATTTTGCAAAGTAAATATTCATATATGCAAAACTTCCCACATTGCAATTCATGTATGATCGAATTCTTTACGGCTTTGGCGTTGCTCCAAGACTTGCATCCATTCTCCGTCTCTTGCCAAACCTAGAATTACGAGAAAAATAGAAGAATTAAGAATCTTTATCTTAATTAAAACATTTAAGCAACCATATTTATTATTTAACCCATCGTGAAACATTTAAGCACTAATGCGGCAATCAGATGAAGTTATACCAATTAAGTTTTCTATATTATACACGTACATTTTATAAAAAAACTAAAAGAAGAGCATAATCACAATACACTAAACGATATTTAACCTAGTGATATCAGGTATTAAATATAATCATTAAACTATGTTCAAGTCCTATATGAATAAGATATAGTTTAAGAGTAGTGTTTAGTAAGTTTGTGAGTTTTGATGTAAAATAAAAAATGCAGATATATACTTGGGAGAAATGATTTGTGATAATAGTAGCATTAAAATGAGATACTGTTTAAGTGAGTAAAATAAAAGAAATTTTTTAAGACAGAGACTTATGTTTAACAACTTCATATATAAGGAATTAAATATTAGGTTTCGGAGAAAAAAATTTACGTATTTTGTTTTCTATTTTTATAAGAAAAATGGTGAGATTTTGTCAATAGTGAACGGTGGAGTTTCATTTTGGGGGATAATAAAAAAATGTTTCGTTGATGTATTTTTTAGAAAAGTAGAAAAGTTAAAAAAAAAAAATTAAAAATAGAAGATTTCAAAAAAAGTGAGGATGTTTTTTGTTTTATCAGAAAAAATGTGTAAATAAAAAGTTTTCTATTTTTTAGTTTTCTTAAAATTAATATTAAAAAAACAAATGATTTTTGTAGAAGGAGCCTTATATTTTATAGAGATATGGAGATTGAATAAGTAAGTAATACTTTATTTTATTTTATTTAAAGACATAATATTATGTTCGGGTGTTCAAGAATAGAATATTGCTTTTATGTATTTCGTTAACACGTATTTGAATTAAAAAATGTTTGACTAATTTCGTTACGACACTAATCGAAAGCAAATATGGTAGAGAGAGACAACGGTGTGGTGTGTTTGACTAATTATAAAGAAACTACTATCGGATTATTAAAAGACAAAATCACCCTCCAAAAATCTGTAATTTGCTAACGGAACCCTTAAACGGCATCCAATTTAGTACTACGAACTGGCGTGATTATTACTCTCGTCGTCAGTTACAGGTGAGGTCATCTTCACCGGCCCTTTCTCTCTCTAAACCTCCCTTCCTCCGTCTCTCTCTCTATAAAAAGTCCTCTTCTTCTTCCTCCCGGCGACTTGCCGGTCTCTTATGCCACCTGAAGGCAAGGGTTTTCAGAAACAACAAAAGAGTTAGTGTGATATCATCGCTTTATTAAGTACTTCTATCTCTCTCTAGGGTTTATGTTTGCTGAAGTTTTCATGTCCTATGAATACCGCCAATGGAGATTTCCTCCTCTTTCTCCGGTAACGGCGATTTCCCCTTCGTTTCTCTCTTCTTAGCCCTAATCGTGACTCTCGCTTGTTGTTTCTTCTCACTCTTTCCCTTCCGATTGCTCAAATTCTCACAATCCGACAGAACCAGTACTTGTAATTGTGCATGCTCTAATTGTAAGGGACTTGTTGGAGGTTCAGATTCTATGGCTCTTACAGCGACGGCTACGGCGAGGATGATGAACGGTGGCGCTGCTGGTGGCGGAGGACAGGTGGCGATGGTGGAGAGGGAGCGGCATCACCAGCAGCAGATGATAGGTGCGTCAATGATGGAACAGTTGGTTCCGGAAATCACTACACATGCTTTGAGTTACTTGGATTACCCTAGTCTATGCAGGCTGTCAATGACAAATTCTTCAATGCGGAGGGCTGCTAATGATGATAATGCTTGGAAGGCTCTCTATCATAAGGTGATTGTTCTTTCAAACTTCCCGTCGAAATCACTATGTATTCATATATTCAAAATTGCTATGTATTCATATAATCTACTCTGTAATTATGTATATTATGTGAAGACGGCCAACCCTGATCCCTGCAGAGCTGAGTACCCTTGGGAACCTGTTGGCTTTTGTATATTTTGTATTCTTTTGCAAATTGTTAGTAGCTAAATTCTAAGGGGGAGAGGTAGGATAGGAATCGATCATTGATACTGTCAGTCTAGTTATATGAAAGTACTTGCTCCTTCATCATATGTCATTTACTAATTTGATTTGGATACATAAATCTTGAGCTTGGTTTCCTGTATGGTTCTTGACTGAAATTTTGTTGATGTACCATGTCTGGTTATTCCAAAAACCGTATGCTTTTATATAAGATTCAAGTGTGGTACTATAGTTAAAGCTCTGGAAATGTTAAGAGTACAGTTGACGCTCAAACCTGGTTTTTGGTGCTGAAATTTAAGTTAAAATCTTAGCTGTCTAAGCTAGCCAGCTAGGTGTTGATGGAGTTTGATGAAAATGTGTCTATAGCTATTCTTAATCTTCATTATACCATGCTTGTTAGCTCTCATTTTTGTGGATAATGGGCATCTACTGCACCCTTTGGGGCTGTTTAGTTTTCAGTCAGCCAATTTTATGTTTCTTGTATATTTAAGAAGTTGTGTAGAAGCTAGTGAAGTGAAGCAAGCTATGTCCAGAGATGTACTAACCAGTAGTCTTTAGAAAGTTCCGAAAAAGTATTTGGTAGATGAAGATATATCTGAAATGTGATAGGAAGAAACTTTGAATGTATGTTTCTCTAGAGCAAAGGGTGTACTCCCTTTGGAGCGTTTTGGAATGCAGAAAATTTTTTCAAACCAAAACTTAATTTTTTGCTAGTAATGTGCGAGGAAAATTGAATGTTGAGTTTAATATATGGTTTTGAAAAAGATGTTTGACATTAAAGACGTAAATCACATAATAAAGAAACTTGTGGAGCGGTATCAAAGTTATTAGCTTCATGTAATGGTTACCAAGGGGCAAAAAGGGAAAATGCATTTGAAAACATGCACAACAAGGAATTGTTTGTGTCTTTGGCATGGCGGGAATCGTAATTTTAGCCAGTAGATAAGATTGATATGTCTTTGAACAACAATAAATAATCTGTAAACATTGAGTTGTACAAGTATATTGTGGGCCATATCATATGTATAGTTATATGATGTATACTTCAAGTTGAACTACATGAAATGAATCTGTGAGCATCTAACTAAAAGTGCAACAGTTCGCCCACTAAACAAGATGTTTATCTTCTAAGAATAAAAGTTAATTATAACAGGAATATTAGATGCGTGTATTTCCTCTGACTGCTTTGTTGGAATGTGTAGTGGTACTTTGATACATCTTATTGATATTAGAACAAACTTATAATATTTCAGAATCCACTGTTAGTAGAAGATGATCCTTACTAATTTCTTGTCAATATGTCAGTCAGTATAGATCTCTTATTATCTAGTTCTTTTTTATTTTCAAAATTAAGCAGTTTCCTATACTTATCATATAGGTACTGCAGATAATAGCTTAAGGTATAATTCCAGAGGCTGGTAGTAGTTTACAAGTGCACTGTGCATAAATGTATTCCTAGAATTGTGATTTAAGTTATATTTGTGAATGTCATGTATCCAACTGAAATTTGAGACATGGATGTATATCATATGGCATGTTATACTCACATGTCATACTGTTATCAGTGGAAGTAATATTTTTTTATTGTATGGATCTTTGTTGTTGCATTAACCACTTCTGTGTACATGTTATAGATAATAGAAATTGCATTCCTTTTCTCTTGTTCTTTTGGAAGTTGAGCCTGTATATTCCATCTCTATATGGAATATACCTAGTTAATCATGGTATTTGGCAAGAAATGACCACAGGCAGTTAATTGGGTAAAACAAATTAGTATTCAATTCAAGCCCTGATATCCATTGTCTTGAATCTAGCAATTTGTGCCAAGTTGAGGGTAGACTGGCACATATATGCTGTAATGCATGGATCTGAACACTTGAAAAGTTGATGCTGCTTTGTTTTCTTCCTCCCTAATTGAGAGTGAGATTGCTGCAATTGATTTTAGCTGAATTATCTGTATGAGTCTTGGATTAATGGATGTGGTTCTTGTAATCTTGATGTTTTTACAGTCAGATACTCGGAATGGTTTTTATTATGTGTGCTTTTCTTGATCTTTCTTTTTTAATCCATAGCACTTGTTTAGTATTATAGTATTATATGGACCCTCTGCGAGTTCTTTGAAACTTAGAAAGCTTTCATTGTCTCAATAATTTAAAAAGCTAGATCTACAAGCTCCTTGGAATTTAGATTGCTAGCTAATCGTCGTAATATCGCATGTTTAGAATTTTCAATTCTTTGCACAGAGACAAATATATGATACCTTTGTTTGTGCATATCCCACCTTAAGTGTTCTACATCGAAAAGGATTTTGGGTCATGAAAACATTCTTTGTGGTATTTTCAGGATTTTACTATGGAACAGGATAGTGTAACACCTGCTAACGGTTGGAAGGCCTACTATGCAGCTACTAGAGCAATTGTGAATATGAATCAACATTTTTTTGACATCATTAGAGAAAGATCTCTCCCAGAAATGGGTCGGCTTTGGCTTAATGCGGATTACGTGAAATGTATTCATGCCTCAGGGGAGTTCTTCACTGGGTAAGCTTCTCATTGCTATAGTTTGCTTCAACTGGTTTATTTTATCTGTTAGTAGCATAATAGAGTTCCTAAAAAGGGTTTGTGTTGTGGAAATTGGGATGCAGGTATAGGGGTGTATTAGGGAGCTGGGAGCTGGCTCTACACTGGGAACCACCGGTTAATTTTGAGGTTCGGGATGTGAGGTCACGGGTACTGCCGGGTGTGGCATGGTTGACGATGAAAGCCTATGTTGGTTTGGAGCACAACACCCACCCAATGAGCATAACAAATGTGTTTGAGCTCCACAATGGTCAGTGGTTCATGGTTCATCATCATAGCTCTGTTATGGTTGCTGCTGGTGAGGTGGCTGATCAACCACCAATGCTGGGATGACAACCGAGAGGCTTCTTTTAAAATGACCCGTGAGTTTAGATGATGATGATGATGATACCTTTTTAAGAAAAAGATGGTACAGCTGTTTTTACTAGGATTGCAGTGCAGGATTATTGATGAATATATGTTGGTTTATACTTTTGGATATGATGATCGTATATGAATCTTTCTTTTCTTCCTTTTTGCATCTTCCAAGTGCTCGTATTGAGCTAACCATGAGTTAATGAATGAACATAATAGAGTTATAACTGTTGGAGCAACTATATTATTACTACTATCTTATTACTCTGGATTTCTTCTTATTAGTATATAATATTTTTATTCTTACCATTACAAATGGTGGTTCCTTATTATGGATAACAAGCAAAATTTTCTTAATAAATAGTTTATTATATTGTGGCCAAATTAGTTATTGTTGTGTGAGTAAAGAGGCGGGCCCGCTTGTTCTTTTTTTAAATTAATAGATTGAAATACATAATTATATACGAGTCTAGTGATAATAATTATGAGTGTTATTATCGTGTGTGTTTGGTCATGGGTTGTGACACCCGTCACCGAATTTCGGTTAGTTCTTGAGACCACATGTTTTTAATTCTTAAATTTTGCTTGTTATATATATATTAGGTTATATATAGCATTTATAACATATTAGTAGTATTAGAAAATCATAGAAAAAAAACTTGGTTTAACCTAAGTTGTTTTAGGGTTTAGTTAGATATTTTTAGATAATTTCACTAGAAAGCCACATTTTGCCAACTTTTATTGTTTTTATAATAATAATAATATATATCCATATTTATTTTTAAAATTTTCAGAATTATATATATATATATATATATATATATATATATATATATATATATATATATATATATATATCTATAGATAAGTTTTTTTTAAAAACCTTAGGGTAGATAAACTAGTATTTGGAAATTTAAACTAAAACCCTAAACCTAATCCCATTTAAATACCTAAACAAACCAAACCCTAATTACCCTAATACTAAAATCGGCCTCCCCATGCCTCACGTCGACAACCACTTCAGCCCTCAAGGCCATCGATTTTGCAATCCAAGGCTCAAGAACATCCAAGCTTTGATCATTAGGGTTTGAGTTTTGACAATCAAGGTAAGCTATCATCCCTTCTATCTTGTTCTAGGCTACTTTTGATTTTGATTTCTGGAAGAAAACATACATATGATCATGCCAAGATGTCTCAAAACGTTTATATGTGAAGGATTGGGATTTGTATGGATTAGAATTTGATTTTTGATGTTAAAATTGAGATTTGATTCAAAGCAGATTCTGGATTTCGAATTAGGGTTTGTTTGGAAGGCTGTAGCCGCGTCGACCCTTCGTGTTTTTCGTCGGTTTTTGAGTCTAGGTTGTAGTTCGTCGAGTCTAGTTTCACTGGAACCAAGTTTTGCAATTTTTGGAGCTCGTTTGATCGATCAACTTGATTTTACCGTTTAGGTGCGCAACTGATTGCATTGTCGGCAGATTCAGTGCCAAATCAAGAGATGTGCATTGTGGCATAGGATCACTTTAGGAGTACTACACATGTGTTTAGGCCATCTTAGAAGGTTTAAACACTTAATACATGAAGCTTATGTGTATTACAATTATTTGTAGATTTCCATACTCGTACTTTGCAAGGTCAACTTCATCGAAATCAAGGTGAGTACTCGTGGCCCCTTTTTACAATGTTTTCTCGGGGGAAAATGACACTCAACTCTCTTTTAAACTTTTATGCCGTGATGATTACTTTTATTTATTTTGGACAACTTGTGTGACGTATATGCAATGGATACTTGTTGTTGGTTGATGTCTATTGATTCCTATTGATGCCTATTGATTCCTATATTCCTATGAGCCAACGGTTTATGCTCCAGCTGGGTATGCGATAATAACTGCTTGGAAGACTATGATTTGATTCCTATTGATTCCTATATTCCTATGAGCCAACGGTTTATGCTCCAGCTGGGTATGCGATAATAACTGTTTGGAAGACAATGATTTGATTCCTATTGATTCCATTGAACCATTGAGGTTCGGTTTTACATGCTACAACCCATTGAACCCTTGTGGTTCGGTTTTACATGCTACAACACATTGAACCCTTGTGGTTCGGTTTTATATGCTACAACACAACTATTCATCAAATCGAGGCGTTCATTTATATTCTATAAAGTTTGATCTTGTGACTTGCTATTATTGTTGCAAACAATCCAACTCATTTCTATGTTCGGTAAAACTATTATTTTCTCTAAAACCTGCGAACTCACCAACCTTTGTGTTGACGTTTTAGAGTGTTCATTTTCAGGTAATGCTACTATTACAATCTAAGGAAAACTAGAAGACTCTAGACGGACCTTAGCTTGACTCAATGCTATCAAGGCTTTAAAACATTTATCATCTATTATTAAGATTTTAGAACTGAACTAATTTCACTTTTCAAGCTTGCATGCTTTGTATCACCTGCCCCGGGTTGTGGGTTTTACTCACGCACTTTTGTTACACTTTGAACTTAGGGTCATGAATACCGGCCTTACACGGCACAAGTCCCATTTGTGTCGGGGAACGTCGTGACACGTTTGATTTCTTGCATTTAATATATCTCTATTAACGTATCAATGTGTTATGACGATCCCTTTCCATCACACTTCGCGTTTCCGCCTTGGCGGGGTGTGACAGATTGGTATCAGAGCCAGGTTTTATAGAGAATTAGGTGGATTGACCTAGACTATAACCTAAGTACCCCATATAGTTGCATAATAGGAACTATGTGTACATTCAATCTCACGCAAATCATACGCTTCGGCTTACGTGTATCTCAATAAAATTTATTTAAATTCAATTTTAATATGAGATAAAGAAAGATAAATAAACTATTATTTAATTTCAAAATAAAATTAAACTTAAGTTCAAATAATATGTGTATGATATGCAATCTAATAGTTTTTTTTTTCTTCTTGTTCCAAATATTAAGTTGATAATCTACATATACTTTTGTTAAGAAAATTGCCTTTATGAATTATTTTTTTAAATTTTGCTACTTATTAATCGTTTATTTATGAAACAAATTTTTTTTTCTCTTATATTTTTTTTCAATATAATAAAATATTAACTTTCATCAATTTAATTAGAAATTTCTATTATACTATATATCAATTTGCAACATGTTTTGCCAATTAATCATGAGAATTTAAGGGGTATTTCAGTAATTTAAGTTTATATCGTGATATATTATTCAAGCGAGTTTTTCAAGTTCTTCTACTAACCCAAAGACTCACACTTGTTTTATATCGTTCATAAACTTGAGATAATTTGATTTTAAATGACAGCTAAAATTTATATAAATTCTTTTAATTTTTAGAAATACGCATATTCCGTTTTTCTTTCATATAAAACAATCATATATTTAACTAAGTCAATATAAAATTATAATTCTAATTATAGCTACCCGTGTGTTTACACGGGCATTAAACTAGTTGTATTATATTTTGTTTTTTACTAGTAGTTATTTCTTTGGTGAATTATTTCCTTTCTCGGCATGAATCCTTTAAAACTTGATTCATGAATAGAAGGCTATGATCGGATTACTAACTACATCGTGTATTTATACCTAGTGTTATACAACACGCTATACTTGATTACACATTTTCTATACAAAATCAAGCATATGTGGAAGCCTTTTGTATGTGACAAAAGTATTACCCTATAAGCAAGGTGGTGTTTCTTTCAAGAATTACTTTCGAGTTGGAACGTCATATGTTGATACAATGCCTTATTTCTGTGTAATACAATGCATACTATTTGTATACCCCTACGGGTGAACCACAGAAGCTTCAAAATATTTTGTGACACCCCTAGTTGGGCATGCCAGTATACGTGAATCCCTTGATTGACTACTTGTTCATATTTCCATGTTAGATGTGGTATATTAGGTAGAGGGAAGGGTTTTTGTGAATATTTATAATGCGTGTGGTTACAATCATATAGACTTAGAATTCTGAACTAGCTTTATTGCATGTTCTTGTTTGATTGTTGCGTTAGAGTGGGATCAGTAATTCGAATGACTATATGGTTCCGTATCATGCATACTAAGTGTTCATAACTACCTAACCCTATAAGAGTAGTGTAGTGGAACGAGATGATTCATGGTGTCTTAAGGGAAGTTGTGATAAGTATGGATGCATTGCGCCTGATCACCGCCATGCACACATACCTAGCACAAGGACGCTTAAAGTATTATGAAGCATCCTGTGAAACAAGCTAAGGTTGTAAGTAGGAATAAGTTTCCTGTGAGACATCAAATAATCGGTCAAACCAAGTCAAGCGTAATGAACAACTATAGCTATATAACCATATCGGACGTCAATTCTATCACTTACAACACATGTCAAGCAAACTAAATACATTATTCTTATATCTTTATAAGAATACCATATGTCTTAGTACTCGGTTTTGAAAACCTTATGAACTCACGTGGTGTCCCAGAAAGCTGGAAGTAACCAAAGAATCCAAGTAAGAATAAAATCACAACAATCTATAACATATTATTAAATACATGGTCATTATACGGGCCATTATTTCTAAACCCGACGTAATTGCCAAACACCGGTTGTGCTTTTGCGAGACCTTCTCTAAATTTGAAGAGCCACTCCCTTCTTCATAGTCTCTATCAAACGACTTTAGTAATTATCATGAAACTTAAAGACCTCTATGAGGATATCTTATTCTATGCTATTTTCATAAGTATCCGATATTACAACATTGCTTATTTACGAGACTGAATTCATTATGATATTATAATGTCTCGGTGGAACTAAATACCCACCATATACTCTCAAAGACTTTTGTCAATAATCTCCATTCACACACCATAATTATCACTAATGAGCTTATGCACGCCCACGATAAAGTTGTAACCAAACACTCCATGCACACTCACCATAAGGATGTACTTATGAGTTCAAGGATGTACATGATTACCTTTGGTCACTAACCACATCACACAAACAAGTTAAACACTATTACTACGATTAAAACCCGATTTCAGGTACTCACAACATCAAACTTATTCACCACATGTAACTTTCTCAAACGCCCACATGATTAAGATTATTCTCTTAAAGACTACCATGGAACATAAAAACAAAAAACAAAAAAAAACAAAAAAAAAAAAATTTATGAGAACTACTAATTAATCCTTACAACTCTATGTGATCATAGTGTATTTTTTTTCTTTCTCTACGCATAACTCCTAGCGTACACACTGACAACATTCTTCACTACAACGCATAGTCGATTATGTTCAATCAAATTTCAATATGAGTTCCCGCTAAACACTGATGGTTTAAGCTAATCAGTATCATAAAACTTCCAAATGACCTAATTTCATCTTAAATTGATTTTAAGATCACAAATAAACATGAGAATATACTATGCGTATAACTTTAGAAATCTCAAGCAGTCACCAAACATTAAGGACCTCCAGCTATAAAATCTTAATTAGATATACTTTCATATAAAAATAACATATCCCCAATTTGTAGAACAAGCTTCAAATACTCATATACTCTTGAGATCATAATTTCGTCCATGAAGGACATCAGTACCCACACCAGCAACAATACTTAAAGACTTATAAAACGTCATATAGTTCAAACTCGTACCTAATAGAACCAAGAGACTTAGACTCATCCCTCCAGAACTCGATCTCTTGTTCTTCTTTCTTAGTCAATCTGATTTCAGTGCACACACGCTCAACTATTTTGAACACTGTTTAACTCCTAAAGTCCATTTTCTTCTCCCTTCGTCCTTCTTTTCCTTCCGTTATAAGCATATATAAGTCAACTAGTAAATCTCGAATACGTTCACCGAACATTAATGCTTAATAATTTTATCTCAGCAAGTTTAAAAAAATAAAAATCAGAATGACACAATTCATCCTCAATTGAAAAGATTCTTTCCTTAGAATCTAATCTATCGTTTCAGCTAAAATTCTACAAAACCATACACATTAGTTATAACTAAACATTAGTATCGAACGAATCTTTATTTATCTTAGTAGCAACATCACACCATTGCCTCGCGTACCCATAAGACAATCAATATCTCTCTTTTATGATTACGGCTAACTTAACCAATTCTCGAGGGAAAGGTAGACCACAATCAAATCACTACAAATCGTTTAAACTAAAAACGAATCACGCATCCTCAAGTAATGATTTTGCACAAAGACTCCAAGTCTAACTCTTTCTTCATCCTTTTCCCCAATAGCTCATTTGAAATTCCATCCGTTCAGGTAATTCAATCTGATTTCTCCTCTAGCCTTTATAATGAACATAATATCATGTTCCACATGCATCCCTTTGTATGCCTTTCAACGTAAATAGTCTTGCTACATCTAGCAGACCAGTGAATTTTGCATGTTCGTCTCTAAGATCACTAATGAAATGTCTTATACCTACGGCCACAATTCCTCAAGCCACTCTTCAGAAATTTTTATAGAATCAGCTTCTAATCAACGAATTTCATATGATTTAACCATTAAGGTCATTAACACTCTCTTGAATAAACATCAATCTAACTGAAATTGATTTATTACAACTATTAATGCATAGGTTTCTCTGCCACTAGAACACTACCTGCTGATTAGCAACCAAATACCTCACTGATTTTGTATTTACCTGCTGCGATCAAAACAACATCAGTTCCCTGCAGTGTTCTCAATCGGGATATCATACTCCTTAGACTTAGTAAACATTAACACGAGATTTCATAGGTCCATCTCTATCATCACTACCAGATCAGTGATGTTTTGAACCATCAAGCCTTTCTAATCATTCTTCCTTGCTATCCTTGTAGCTATAGAATTCATTTTCTATTCTCTTCCACCTTAATCTTTCCTGACACCAGCATTATCAACGGCATCACGAATAGAATCCCGTTGGACTAATCTAATACAGAGCTAGTTAGGATACTCGTGAACGTCTACCACCAAAACTAAACCACTCTAATATCATGACATAATCAACCCACGTCCCTCGAATTTGTTTCATAAATCATTTTGTGCTAACGATTAAGAGAACAAGTATGACAACCATCAAAACAATTTCTAAGAAACCCAGTTACCTAAATTTAGGTAAGCACTTACCAAAAGATGTAGAACTACCAATCATAAATAAACAAGTAAGCAAATAATCAATTCAAAGACACATACCCATCTTGTCCACACTTAAAAGTTTAGTGCATTCCTTTTTCGAGCCAATCTAGTCATAAGCCTAATTGTCAGCCCGAACACTCGGTTCACTTTAGTAGCAGTACAAGCTGAAATTTCGGGACGAAATTCTCTCAAGTGGGGGATACTGTGACACCCGTCACCGAATTTCAGTTAGTTCTTGAGACCACATGTTTTTAATTCTTAAATTTTGCTTGTTATATATATATTAGGTTATATATAGCATTTATAACATATTAGTAGTATTAGAAAATCATAGAAAAAAAACTTGGTTTAACCTAAGTTGTTTTAGGGTTTAGTTAGATATTTTTAGATAATTTCACTAGAAAGCCACATTTTGCCAACTTTTATTGTTTTTATAATAATAATAATATATATCCATATTTATTTTTAAAATTTTCAGAATTATATATATATATATATATCTATAGATAAGTTTTTTTTAAAAACCTTAGGGTAGATAAACTAGTATTTGGAAATTTAAACTAAAACCCTAAACCTAATCCCATTTAAATACCTAAACAAACCAAACCCTAATTACCCTAATACTAAAATCGGCCTCCCCATGCCTCACGTCGACAACCACTTCAGCCCTCAAGGCCATCGATTTTGCAATCCAAGGCTCAAGAACATCCAAGCTTTGATCATTAGGGTTTGAGTTTTGGCAATCAAGGTAAGCTATCATCCCTTCTATCTTGTTCTAGGCTACTTTTGATTTTGATTTCTGGAAGAAAACATACATATGATCATGCCAAGATGTCTCAAAACGTTTATATGTGAAGGATTGGGATTTGTATGGATTAGAATTTGATTTTTGATGTTAAAATTGAGATTTGATTCAAAGCAGATTCTGGATTTCGAATTAGGGTTTGTTTGGAAGGCTGTAGCCGCGTCGACCCTTCGTGTTTTTCGTCGGTTTTTGAGTCTAGGTTGTAGTTCGTCGAGTCTAGTTTCACTGGAACCAAGTTTTGCAATTTTTGGAGCTCGTTTGATCGATCAACTTGATTTTACCGTTTAGGTGCGCAACTGATTGCATTGTCGGCAGATTCAGTGCCAAAAAGTTTCGATTTTTCTTTTGACCCAAACCTTCGAATTCTGGATTGAAAATCTTGTGATAGAAAGCTTGTTGTGTTTAGAGGTTTCTGGAAAAATTTCATAATTTTTTGGTTTTCGTTTGGTATTTTTATAAAATTCGAACTTTTTGTTACGCTGGAATGACTGGTTTTCTGTCAGTGCCAAGTTCTTGGATTTTTTTAAAAATAGGTAGTGAAGTTATTAAATCTTGGGAAAATTCCAGTAATAGTTCAAGGTGTTAAGGTTTATGAATCTAAATTTTAGGATTTTATTTTGGTTGTTTGAGTCACTTTAAAATTATTTAAAGTTGGAGTTGTAAAATCAAGAGATGTGCATTGTGGCATAGGATCACTTTAGGAGTACTACACATGTGTTTAGGCCATCTTAGAAGGTTTAAACACTTAATACATGAAGCTTATGTGTATTACAATTATTTGTAGATTTCCATACTCGTACTTTGCAAGGTCAACTTCATCGAAATCAAGGTGAGTACTCGTGGCCCCTTTTTACAATGTTTTCTCGGGGGAAAATGACACTCAACTCTCTTTTAAACTTTTATGCCGTGATGATTACTTTTATTTATTTTGGACAACTTGTGTGACGTATATGCAATGGATACTTGTTGTTGGTTGATGTCTATTGATTCCTATTGATGCCTATTGATTCCTATATTCCTATGAGCCAACGGTTTATGCTCCAGCTGGGTATGCGATAATAACTGCTTGGAAGACTATGATTTGATTCCTATATTCCTATGAGCCAACGGTTTATGCTCCAGCTGGGTATGCGATAATAACTGTTTGGAAGACAATGATTTGATTCCTATTGATTTCATTGAACCATTGAGGTTCGGTTTTACATGCTACAACCCATTGAACCCTTGTGGTTCGGTTTTACATGCTACAACACATTGAACCCTTGTGGTTCGGTTTTATATGCTACAACACAACTATTCATCAAATCGAGGCGTTCATTTATATTCTATAAAGTTTGATCTTGTGACTTGCTATTATTGTTGCAAACAATCCAACTCATTTCTATGTTCGGTAAAACTATTATTTTCTCTAAAACCTGCGAACTCACCAACCTTTGTGTTGACGTTTTAGAGTGTTCATTTTCAGGTAATGCTACTATTACAATCTAAGGAAAACTAGAAGACTCTAGACGGACCTTAGCTTGACTCAATGCTATCAAGGCTTTAAAACATTTATCATCTATTATTAAGATTTTAGAACTGAACTAATTTCACTTTTCAAGCTTGCATGCTTTGTATCACCTGCCCCGGGTTGTGGGTTTTACACACGCACTTTTGTTACACTTTGAACTTAGGGTCATGAATACCGGCCTTACACGGCACAAGTCCCATTTGTGTCGGGGAACGTCGTGACACGTTTGATTTCTTGCATTTAATATATCTCTATTAACGTATCAATGTGTTATGACGATCCCTTTCCATCACACTTCGCGTTTCCGCCTTGGCGGGGTGTGACATGGGTTAATCACTTAATTATGATGATATGACGGTTAATTATAACTAAGGGTGTACGTTTGGATGGATCGGTTTGATCCAATCCGATTGAGTAAATCTAATTGGATTTCGGTTTTGAAAAGTGTGATCTGATCCATTCAAACAATCTTAAGATCCGAACCAAACCAGTCATATTAAAATTCGGTTGAATCGGTTTTTATAATTCGGTTTTCATTGTAGCATAAATACATGTTTAAAGAGTCGAGATATTTTAAAAACTAGATTCGATATATATACTATTAAGATTAAAATATAGTTGTCCAAGTTATAATAACTAGTGGGAGTAGTGACTTTATAAATATATAATTAAAAATAATAAGTTGTAAATAAACATAGACATGACACGTATGGATCACTTTGTTACACTAGTGTTATACATACATATATATATATATATATATATATATATATATATATATATATATATATATATTCTTATTCGGTTTAAATTATAATAACCAAAACCAAACCGGAATACATAGTAACTATTCGCTTTTGATCAAATCCGATCAAAAAATCCGAAATATCTGAACCAAATAGTCCGATCCAATATTTTTGTTTCGGTAATTCGGTTTTATCCGATGAGTGAAAACCTCTAATTATAACAATTATTAATATTTACCACTACGGATGCTCTTATGATCCAGTATTACTTATTTACTCAAATAATAAAAAAATACATAATATAATAATTTAGTAAACCTTCTAATTTTAATAAAAGAGTAACATAAATAAAAATTATTAAATAATTCTAGCTGTTGATTTTGTTAAAAAAATTAATTATTAAATCTAAAAAATCTATTTTTATTCAATTGATTTTGCGAAAAAAAAATTATTAAATTTGAACAATTTTATTATAATTAATAATTGAAGTTCAAAATTTCGACTTATCTTTGTCAGAATTTATAACTAAAAAAATAGATTATATGAGATTAAATTTCTTTCTCTGTAAAAAATAAATAATCGAACTAATATCTATCATAAATTTATAATATATATATTTAGCAACCATTATCTTAAGCCTAAAACACTGTTCATAACAGGGTTTTGCTAAAATACACCATTTTTCTTATACTTTATAAAATACATATCCACCTAAAGTAACAATTATCTCTTTGACGGAGTGGAAAGTCCCTTTTTTTTCAATAGCCCCCTATGTCTTGAGTTCGATACCTAGCCTCACATTCTTTGTATTTCATGCATCATTTAACTTAGCACATTATCCCACCATTATCATGTAGTCTGATGCCCTTTTTTTCTTAGTTTTTTTTATTATTATTCTTCTTACCGGATATAAATATACACTAGGTACATGATATCATTTTCTTTTCATATATAATTTTTATTTTTGTTTGCTTTATAATTCCTATTTTTTCTTTCCTTTGTTGCTAGGTATTTTTCTTATCTTTTATTAATACGAAATAAAATTTTAGTTTTAGTTCTAACTTTTCTTTGTATATAATTATATTTATGTTTATAAGATATAGTCTTTTATATATATTCCTATTTTTATGATTCTTATTTATAAGATATATCTTAATTATTGTCTAATTATATTAAGATAAGAAATTAAGATTCTAAATATTAATTTTCAAGTTATTTTATATGGCTTACCTTAAAAGTTCTATATTTATAAAGCAAATCTTTTTCAAAACATTACTAGCACACTAAATATATATATATTTTTTACCTTTGATTCAAAAATTCGGATTTAGTCATGTATATTGTAATAAAAAACAGTTTTTTTATAGCAAAACTCATTTAGTACGATTTATTAAAAGTGTTTTAACAAACACATTAATTTATATTAGAATGAACCATAGTATAAACGTCAATCACATAGTAAAATTATACATGTCAGAGAGAATAGAACACACAAAATTTTTTACCTACTAAATACATGAAATATTTAAACTATAGCAAAGCGCGGTTTAAAACGATTTTTAAGGATAGGGGCGGTGTTAGTAATTGGTAGGCCAAACACATGTAAATTCTAATTTCACGCCCACTAATCAGTTTATGGATTTTTAAATCATATAATATATAAAAACACTTCTTTTACGTCTGACTATATTTTTTATATTATTATTAATTATTATTATTATTTTAATATTTAACATTTTTAAAAATCAACCTTTATTATAGTATGAGCATTCAATCTAGTAAGCTAATATTGTAACACCTAACTAAAAATTACATAATAACTACCTAATCGTTAAACACTAAATTTGAATAATTTAAATGTTTTGTATGAAACTGTATCTGAATGTGACATGTTTTTTGATACGAGTTCTGGATAAATATTCCGAATGGTGCAATTATCATTTAAACATGAATAGTGATTTATTTTATTATAAAATAAAATAAGAATTTTTAACAACAAAATGTGTGAAAGAAATAATATTGAAGTAAAAAACATTATACTTTATAATTCAGAATTTACTTTAAAATAAAGTAATTCAGTATAATTCTGCTATTTTATTTAACACAATTGTTATTTTAAAACATGAATCAAACATGCTGAATTAACATTCAACAACAAACAAATAACCATAACTATTAAAAAAAATGTGTCCAACGTTTGATTCGTTTAATATTAGACCGAATTATTTAGAATCGAAACTTGTGTTAGCCATTCGCTTCTTCTGAGCCTCATATTTAGATACGTTTGGTTCTCTTCTTCTCCACATCAACCAACCTCTCAAATTTCACGCGGAGATACACACCGGTAATGGCGGCTACCACCCTCTTCTCCATCTCAATACCACCCCATCACTACCCAATTTCAGTCCAACATCTTTCTTCTAACAAATTGTATCTCCGGTCTTTCTCCCAATCCACCGCCAAATCTCCACTCATCCTCCTCCGAGCTTCCTCCTCAACTCCCACCGTCGATAAACAAGATGAAGAAGAAGAAGAAGGAGGAGAAAGCAGCTCTTCTACAACTTCCGACACATTTAAGGACGAATATCAGCCAATCAGTTCAATTCCTTTTGGGTATTTCTCATCTAAATTCAATCTATTTGGATTTTAAGTCTGAACGAATTAGGCAATTAGTACACAATTTAATTAATCTGTGTTATTGTAGGGGTTGCAAGGCATGTGGGAAATCAGAGATTGAAAGAGGGTGTAATGGTGAAGGAAGGATTCAAGGTGGGATCGCAACCGTGCCTGGATTCGGTTGGTGGCCTATAAAAGCTTACAGGCCTTGCCCTAATTTTGTGGCCACCGGTGGTCGCTACCGCCGGCAAGGCCAGAGCATGGATGAGGTTGCTGGCTTTGGAAGTGTCCCAAGAAGTTCATCCACCACCACCACCACCGCCACCGCCACCGCAGCTGTTGAAAGTCAATCAAGGTAGCCATGGATTTCAAAGTCAAATATTTTACCTTCAAACAATCAAACATGCTAATTATACAAATTCAGTTAAGCATATGTTAGCAACAAGTTTTAGATGATAGGATATATTACAAAGTTCAGTATAGTTGTACAGTTTTCCTAAATTTCTTGATAGTATCTTATTGAACTTTAAGCTTGAAAGTAGTGAGTTTGACTTCAAAGTCATAGTGCAGCTTGTTTATGAAATTTATGGTGTTTCTTTTTACACTTTCAAATTCTTGCAGCGAGGGGAAAAAAGGACCTAGGAAATTCAAAAGATAGAGATAAAAGATGAGATCTTCAAAGAAGTTTGATTTTAATGGCGAATGATAACAATTAAAGATTATTCATTTGGCTGATTTTGAGTTTAGTACAGAAAGCTCCAACCGATGGAGATCCAAAATGCGGTTTCAATCGGAGACCTGTGATCGATTGTTTGTAATCTCTACAAATACTTGTATAGATCATGTATGCAACTATGTACCCTACCTTATTCTCTCATGTTCATGTAGGTTTTATATAATTATACTAGATTAAATGCGTGTGACCTCTAACACATTACATCCATGTTACCACACGGTATGGTTGGACAATGAGCTTGTTATCGAGTCTAAAATTGCTCGCAATGCGGGTTGTCTTATTCTGAGGGCTTGTGATCAAGTTCGTGAAGAGTAGGCTCGTGAGTCGGATGACGAACTAAAATGAACCTAATTTTTTCTTTTTCTACTTTAATCTAAAAGTTTTTTTGTTATCTATTGATTGTCGATTATTATTGTGTTGAATTAGTAATATGATATGACAATTACTTAGTATTGACGATGATACGTGTTATTACCGTGTATGCTCTAACTTGTTAGATCTTATTGAAAAGTTATTGTCACCGTTTCAATTATAAGATCTTGAAGTGAAGGAAGATATGGGATGTACATTTTGATCCAACCCCATTGACTCGACTAGCCTAACCTTATTAACCAAACACCCAGTTAATTCAAACTTGACTAATCCGGAGCTTAAAAAGTTAGGTTTTTAGTAAAGTTTAGGCTTATATTCTAACGGTAACAGGGTGTTGAAAAGTTTTTTCTATAACCTATAGTTATAGATTCAAGTCCTACTATAGACAAAAAAAAAGTATAAATTTAGAAGTAAGTCGGTGTCGATATGTTCAACATCTTGTATATGAACCTTGAAGAGCACGTGGAGCACTTACGAGTTGTCTTTCAGATATTACACGACAACCAGCTTAATAAACAAATTTTATAATATACGAGTTAGCTCCCATGATAAATTAATTAAAATATTTAAATAGCTTTTATTACCATAATTTGTCTTATATCTTTATTGTTAAAAATGTACTCTTTTTAAATCAGTTTTTTTTTCTTAAAAGCGTTTTTATTTAACGAAACTAACTTTAACATAATAAAAAAATAATAAGTAACTATGAAATCTATCGTATGTAATTATTTCTTCATCTTCATTTGTTGTGTTTATATAAAATATGTAGAAGATAATATTTAATGTGACATCATCATTTTTTTAGTGATTGAGAAAATTTTAATATTTTTTTATCTTCTTAACATTTACCTATTTGTTAACAAAGAGTATTCAAAATATACGTATATCTTCATGTGAATAGCCAATAGCAAGTCATGTATATATCATGTTTGAAATCTTATTAACAACTGAAACATATTAATCCACAAACACCTGTTGTTGTAGATATAGATGATTATTCTTAAATAATATATTTTTTATATTTTAATAACTCGTGTCTTTTCAATTTATGTTAATCATTTCTATATATATATATTTTTTATGGTTAAAGAAATTTGTCCTAAAAAGCTCATTTTACTACTAAATTTTTTTGTTACATCCTAACCTAAATTATAGAAAAAAATCTAAAAAGTAATTGTGTTAATTATCATATTCAAAACTACAATTCTTATTTATGTTTTTTAATAAATTAAGGGTTTTAATGTAGCCAATTCCTTTTATTAAAAGGAGTTGTTTGCTTTAAAATCATTTCGATATTAAAATTGAAAAAGATAACAAGCTAAAATAGTAAAAAAAAAAAAAAGTTACACCTACAAGTAATACCGATGTAATATCATAAATAACACCATATTTTTTGTAAATTTTATGGGTTATTATTAATAAAACGCAATAATGTTTTTCTAATATATTAATATACTATCCGAGGTTTTTTATTTATACATTGCTATTAATGTTTTAATTTATTTGTTAATACAGTACTATGATATTTTTTCAGTAAAGTCACCATAATCTGCAGACTTTTGGTGGATTCTGTTGGTATGTTTGGTTGGACGGAAATGAATGACAAAGGAATGGAAAGACAAATGAATGGAATAGACAAAGGAATTGATTAGTTCATTACCATTCCATCCGCATGTTTGGTTGCTTTCTCGGAATGGAATGACTCATTACCGGAGTATGTTTGGTAGAGAGGAATAGAATGAAATAAATAAGCAATGACCAAAATACCCCTTTATCAAAAAAGGATGGATATAACTTAAATTTAAATAATTTTATATATAAAATTTTATTTTAAATACACTTTTATACATTTTTTTAAAAATTGATAAATATCAAAACTACGAGATTATCATTAATAAATAATGTCAACATAATAATAACAAAAATCATATAAAAATTGTTTTAAACAAGAGTACCACATCAATCAAGAACATAGTAAAAGATGGAAATAAGTCAATAACTATTCTTATGACGAATAAGCAAATCAAATATTTTGTGAATTCAATGTCAAACATCTTCATCAAGCATATCCAAAACCCATGATAATTTATCTTCATCCTCAACGGTAAAAAAGACCACCATTAGGTCCTCATTACGTGAAAGCATATGCACAGCCTTGTTACATTCTGGTGTAGTCAAACCATCAACTTTTTTCATCTCTGTGTGAAGCTTTTTACGTAATTCCTCTCTATCCTTCTCAATTCCCAAGACCGAAGTGAAGCTTTTTGTTGCTTGTTCAATTTTCGAACCGATTATATCTGCCGACTCTTTCAAGCTATTAATTAGAGGATCCCAGCTGTTGCTTCTTTTTCTTTTTCGATACGTACTTGAGCCTTCTCTTAAAGGCGCACAAGGAGATGTCCTAGCATTGCTTTCATGATCAGAATCAGAGTCTTCTAATCTATCATCATTGGGTTGTGGATTATCATCATGTTCTTGTTCTTTATTCATCTCAGATACGACATCTGCAGCTGTTTGAGCATCTCTTCCGTTTGCACGATCCTTCCCAAACACAAGACAAAGATCCCAATAATGAGGAAATTTTTTACCTCTCCATTTTGATGCATTTTGGTGTGCCTAACAAACCAACCAATAAAAAAAATATATTTATTAGAGGATTTAGCTAAATCATTTACGTACTTTAAATTAAAATATTTACCTAAATATATGCCTCCCAAACTGCTTGTGGTGCTTCAAGCATGTTGTTTGCAGAGTCCCATTCAAAACCACTCGTGTTGTTCCAGTCTAACATGTCATGCACAGCAGCCCAGTCGCTTCTTAAAGTTTTTAACCGTGATTCTATATGTGGCTTCGCTTTTATTCCAGAGTTCGGAAGAGAGACGGCTAGTTTGTTTTCAACAGCAATCAAAAAACCAGGCTAACTAGTCTAACATGTCATGCAAATGGTTTAATTTGCTTATAGAATGAACTCATTAGCCAACCTATATAGTTTAATATAATACTAAAATTCTACTCCATTTTATGTATTATTTAAGTTGTAATCAACTGTTGACTATGCAAATTGAAGGGTATGAGGTGTTACTTTTCATGTTGTCAATTGTGCATAACATCAAACAATGGAATTTAATAACATTGTTAGTTTGTACGAGGTGTTGAATATCAACAAAAATCATAACTAAAATATTACATAACCACTAGTCCGTTACGTCCCTACTTATACCATGTCAAACTTGGACTATCACTCCTATTGTTCATGTGTGTAGATTTGTGTTCATATATTTGTCATGTGTACAGATCAAGTGCTTCATCAAGCATGTTCTATAAAGAAATCGAATGATCAGAAAGTTAAAACAGAAGCCGCAAAGTGATGAAGCACTTGATCAGATATCGAATGATCAGAAAGTTAATTATATCTGCGATAATCGAATGATCAGAAAGTTAAAACAGGAGCCGCAAATGTTTATATATTTGCGGTTATCGCGGTGAGATATCAGTTTTTATATTTTTTAGAATATATATACACATATATGTCAGGACACAAAATTACTACTTATTTACAAAATCACTAGCTAATTACATAATCAGTAGCTGACTAAAATCAGTAGCCAAATGAATTCATACAACATATCAGCAAAGATTAGTTTGGAAGCATGGTGCAAAAAGAATATGAAAAGAAATTGGCATATGGTGCAAAAAGAAACATAGTGCAAAAATGAATTAATCAGTAGCTAACTAAAATCAGTAGCCATGTTCAAAATAGAATATGAAAAGAATTTGTCATTGGTTGTCGCTTGGAAGCATGGTGCAAAAAGATGGGATTCTTAATATAACAGCGATGACTAATACATAGTTCCAGACATATATTCGATCCATAAACCCTATTAATCAACCGATCAAAAACATGAATAATTACAAGGATCTGGACTAAGCTTTACAAAGCTTCAATCGCTGCAATGGATTCTTCTGTGCGTAACAGGAGTCTCGCTTCTGTAGACTATTTCTCTGCCGTCGACTATTATTGGGGCAAAGAAAGATATGCGGGAAAAATAACCTACGATCGTGACCTGTTAGTTATGGGGCATATTGGTCATTTTATATCATATTCACAATTGGAATGGATCATTAACGTGGGTCAAGTAAGGAATGAAAAGTTGCAAAATTAAAGGAATGACATTACCTTAGTAATGTTTCTTTCCTTTTCCTATGGTTATCCAAACATGATTTTAGTAAAGGAATGGAATGAGAGTTTCTATTCCTATTCCTATTCCTATTCCATGATAACAAACACTACCTTAAAACTCATTCAAGAGGGGAAAAGGCCCCGAGCCCACTAGCAAAACAATATATTGGTTTGTTAATTATATATAAAGTCTCCTGTAGAGATATTGTTGTTAATTTTATATATCAGATACTACTTTACTCTTAAGTCTATATATTTTTGTTTATAGCGAGATTTGAATCCGTGATCATAACCAACAAGAAACACCTTGGTACCACTAAAGAGACCCCACATATTTTTGAAAAAAAAAAGAAATAAGAATTGAAGAGCACCCGCTACACTCGCTCCCCAATCTCAAGTCGCACACTGCTACACTGGAATTTGCATATCAAGGTTTACTACACTTGCTCGAGAATCAGAATGCTCTTGTTGTTAGGGTTTCTTGACATTGATGAGAATCAAAAGGTTCGTGCAAAACTTTGATGATAATTAGGTTAAAATATCTTTCTTGACTCTTGCTCTTGATTATGTAATTTAGGTTATAAGATATGAATTGGGGTCTGGATGGTATCTTGGTTGTAAATTACGTATATCCGTGTTATCCAATAGGCATTATGAGTTTGTACATTAATATTCTGTACTTTGATGTTGACAAATATTCTGGATGTTGACAAATATTCTAAACCTTGATATTACATACTTTGATACAAGGCTGACAAATGTTACTCAAAACGAGAAAAATTCAATATTGAGGTGATTGTATACTTAGTATATAATATTGAGATACCGTTCTATTTTAATATATGGAAATAAAGTAGTGAGTTGTGTTCAATAAAGTTCATGTTTTTTGTGAAGTTTCGAGGGACAAATCTCAGCCGTTGGATCAACAAAACGTCAAATCAATTTTCCGGCGAACCCACCGTTGGATCATCGTGATTTTTGGTGAGGTGATCGGCTTGAACTCCCCTACAAGACTATGGAGCCTGATCGTCCTCATGATCCTCCATTAACGAGAAATCGAGCAAAACAGAAAATCCGGTTTTATGTCTCAAATCCGGCGCCGACGAGGCCAAATTTGCCGGCTGCCGGAGTTGTTCAGGGTGGGGATGGTGGTGGTTCAACTCGGTTTGATGAGAGGAGTTCAGATCTGGTCTCAGATTCGTCATTGGATGCTTCAAAAAAAAATTTTGAGGGTAAAAACAGCCTTGTTCGAGTTTATGTCACAGATCCGGCGCCGACGAGGCCAAATTCGCCGGCTGCCGGAGTTGTTCAGGGTGGGGATGGTGATGGTTCAACTCGGTTTGGTCCAAGGAACTCAGATCTGGCCTCGGTTTCCACTAAAAGTTCCTCGAAAAAAGATTTTGATGCGATAAACGGAGGTGGTGGTCGGCGGCGGCGGCGGTGGTGGCCGGTAGTGTGCAATCACATGTGATTGTGGCTTCAATCACATGTGATTGCGTCGCCGGAGGTGCTGGTCGGCGGCGGCGGTGGTGGTGGTGGTCGGCGGCGGCGGTGGTGGTGGTCGGCGGTGTGCAATCACATGTGATTGTGGCTTCAATCACATGTGATTGTGTCGCCGGAGGTGATGGTCGGTGGTGGTGGTTGGCGGTGTGCAATCACATGTAATTGTGGCTTCAATCACATGTGATTGCGTCGCCGGATTTTGTGGTCAGCGGCGGCGGTGACGGTGGTCGGCGGTGTGCAATCACATGTGATTGTGGCTTCAATCACATGTGATTGCGGTGGCCGGAGGTGGTGGTCGGCGGCTGTGGTGGTAGCCGGAGGTGCTGGTGGGCGGTGGAGGTGGAGCGAAGTGGTGGAGGTGGCGTGCAGTGGTGCTGGCGGTGGTGGTGGTTGTGTATTCAATCACATGTGATTGTGGTTATGGTGGTGGTTGAGAGGTTGAGCTTGACCATTTGACTTTTTTTTATCCAATGGCCGAGATTTGACTTTTGGGACTTCACAAAAAATTTGGACTAGATTGAACATTTCTCATAAAGTAGTAACTAAAACCAAGACTATTTAAATGATTTACTCTAAAATTACCTTCTCTCTCACTATTCAACATATCTCATAAATTAGTTTATAGTTTACAATACAAGTCGTATACTCATATACATCATACTGCATTAGGTTTAATTAGACTTGTAAGAAAATCAATTAGATACAAATACAATCTTTTTTTACATATATAATAAACTAGTAAGAAACTAAGAAGTGACGCGTCAAGTAGTAGCATGTAACCCCATAGTAGCTTAGCCGCCTTAGGCCAAGAGTAGCGATTTCGGGCTTTTTTGGGTAAAGCCTTCGGGCTCCTTCGGTTTGTAAGGAAACATCCCTACTGATCCGGACCGGTCTGCCGAGGACCGGACCGGCCCCAGAACCGATTAGGTCCGGACCAGACCGGACCGGCTGTGGTCCAGGACCGATTTTGCCCATCTCTAGTTTAGCGAGCAGTGTGACCACTATCTGGTAAGCCCATTATGTAAAAGTACATTAAATCATTTGAATTCTAATATCAACTCAAGTACTCAAACCGCTTTCCCCAGTCATTTTTGCCAGATTGGTGCGAGAAGACGAGTCTCTGATCATCAGTTTCACAGAGCCTGAAAAAGGCAACATCCTTCAAGTATAATCATGGATCCCAATTTGGCAAAGAAAATCGAGGAAACGGTGCTGGATGTTTTGAAGAGTTCAGACATGGAATCTACGACGGAATTCCAAGTTCGGAAATTAGCATCCGAGAAGCTCGGAATTGATTTATCGGAGTCTAATCGGAAAAAATTTGTTCGGAATGTCGTTCAGACGTACCTTGAGGAACAACAGGCTAAAGCTGAGGCTGGTGAACAGGTTGCCGAAGAAGGGGAAACAGAGGAAGTGGCTGAAGAAGAAGAAGATAGTGAGGATGAGAAGAAGAAGAAGAAAGGTGCTAAGGAGTACGACGATGAAGGAGGTCTCATAATTTGCAGAGTAAGTTTCTTTATATCTTGTATCGTTAGAAACCCTAATTTGGTTTCTCAACAACGCAATTTTTGAGTTTTGTGTTTTATTTTGGGGTTGAGATATATTCATGGTCAAAATTGTCTGGTTAGCTTCAGATTTTGCTTGTTTAACTAGTTGGAAGTTGAACTCTAAACTAATTTCATAAACCCTAACACTTTGAATTGAATCAGTTAACTTCAATGTTCCATATACATTAGGTTTAAAACCTAAACTGTTTTCATAAACCTTAACATTCCTATGATCATAAAATTCCTAAAATGTGATTGTAAGTTAGAAAAAAGAACACAAATGTGAGTTTAAGTCGGTTGAAATCTTTGTTCGTCAACTTATGCTTACTTAATTGGATGTTTTTTTTGGATTTTGTTGTTCATGATTTTAAAGGCTTCTTAACATGAAGCTGGTGTTAAATGTTGTAACTCTATACAATGAGCCTTAGTATTGCTATTTTTGTATTACTTTTGTTGCAGCTTTCGAATAAAAGAAGAGTGACTCTTACTGAATTCAAAGGGAAAAATTTGGTGTCTATAAGGGAATACTACAATAAAGATGGAAAAGAGCTTCCTAGTTCTAAAGGTACTAATGGTTTGATTTATGAATGCTTTGTTGTTAATGTCGTTAGGTATGTCAACATCATTAGTTTCTGGATATTGCTCATGGCTGTGATCTTTATCGGAAGATTGTTTCTTGGAACTAGGAATATTGTAAATTCTATATAAGCACCCTAGCTTATGGAGTTAGTGGGTCTTTGGGATTGCTTGTCTAAATGCTTATATGCTTATTGCTTTTTGAAGAAAGTTGTTTGAATATTCAGTTTCACGTGCTTATTCTACACAACCTATTTCACCCGTGGCAGATGATTGGATAAAGAAAATCCCAATAATCTTCATCACTAATTATCTGATTATCTGCTATATTACAACACAATAATCAGATTAATAGTTTTAATAAACAATCCCAAACAACCCCAGTACCCCAGTAAAACATTGCTAATTTTATGCGAAACAAGGTTGAGTAAGAATGAGTCGATTGCTATTCACCTCTACTAGTTTAGGTGAATGGGAAAAGTTGATTTCATTTGGGGTCATTCAACTACCATGAGGGGTTAATATTCATAAAGGTGGATACACCAGTTACTCTTATAATTATGACTACAATAGGTTGTGTTTTATATCTCTGGGTTGTTGCTGTGTTTCCTATAGATAAGGTATGAGAGTAGCTTGGGGTACCTGAATGATTATGGGAGGTTAATACTGGTTATCATGTATATGACTACATATGTGACTTCAATTAGGAATTTTTTAGATTTCTTTGTTGCCTACGAGGTTTCAATCCGTTATCCATCTATCATCTATGAGACTATGACAATGCCAATGGTGAAATCTGATATTTATTAGCCAAAAGTGCAGTGCTATAAACTTATTACATTCAGTTTATAATTGTTTATTATATGTAATTATGTTTGTGATTATTCATTATCATGGACCACTTGCTTGGCTACTGTTTTTAGGTATCAGTTTGACGGCTGACCAGTGGTCAACCTTCAGCAAAAATGTACCCGCTATAGAGAAGGCCATAAAGAAAATGGAAGGAAGGTTGAACTAGAACTTTTTGATCATTAGCATGCTGCAACTCAGAGTATCATAGTCTTTTGAATTAAATCTTATCTGTAACTCGTAGGCTTTTTATATTTCTGCACCATCTTTTTGCTCGTTGTTGTAGTAAACATATTAAGAACCGGGAAATAGGTAAAGAACTAATGATAGACGCATGTTCGTTAGTCTTGGTGCATACACAAACTTAGCTTTGTCACTAACATCTGAATGTAGATTTTTGCAATTGTAATGTTGAAAGCTTTCTTTTAGTAGCATAAATGTTGCTGCGAAATCAGATGCAAAAGCTTGCTTTCTTGAGTAAGGGAGACAGATGCATGTAATTAGTTGGTTTAGTTGAGTCGAGTTGAACCAAATAACAAGGCATCTGAGTTCAACTTGGACTAGAGTTATACTAAATGCTGCATATTGCGTGGGTCGGACAAATAAGGAAGTTTTTTTGGCAACAACTTAATATATATTTTCAGTCAATAACTATTATGCTAAACAAGATTACAAATGGTAATTTTCAGTAAGAACCTAAAAAGTTAAGCGTCAAGGTACTAACGACAGCTACAGTGCTTATCAATAATAACAAGGAATAAGCTAATTTGGGTCAAATAATAACCCAATAGCCTGTTTTAAAATAGAAAATATAGCAAATACAGAGAGTAGTAATATTACATAGAATTGGAATAAGAAGTTCCATTCCATGTTACTAAGTTAATTGGGTCGCTGCTTCTGCTGCAACATTGGGGTGGCAGACTTTGGTGACGAAGTATCATCAACCACCATTCTATTCATTACATTACACAAAATTGGCTTCAGTTTCACCCCCCAATAACTCTGGCTCCGCCGTGGCACCACCTTCGTCGAGCTTGCTGCCGCCACTCGCATCTGCTCAATCAACGCCTCTGTGTTCACTTCCTCTGCCAATATCTCCTCCAACTGTTTTGTATCAATCACCAGCTTCACTTTCCATACCCCCTTTCTCGGTGGCGGTAATACTTCAAACCCTGATCCGATACTCATCGACAGCCTGACAGGCTCGGCTTCAGCTACACTTGGTTTGTTAACAGGCTCAACTGGTTTTGATTCCTTCAACTTCTTTTCTTCATTGATTGGGGCTCCTTCCTCTGAAGCCAGGGGAAAGAGATAGTAGAATTGGCCACCGACGAGTAGCTCGTGATGGTGTAATGGCAATAACAACTTATCTTTTCTAAACAGCCCGTATCTCGGGAACTCCTTAATGACTTCTGAGACAGGTTTCGGGCCAGTGAACTCTAATACTTGACCAGACGACGTCATGACCCGAATCGGTTCGTGAGTATCAAATCCTTTATAAGAACAATTACCCATATCTATACGGTATATCAGGAACTAGGGAATGGTGTTATGCGTATATATAAGGGTAAGAAGTTCGAGGAAGATAAGAAACATAACACAAACAAACAATGATATATATACAGTTTTAAAAAATTTGAACCAGTCATGTAATTATGGAACAAGACCGTTGGGAAAGCATCAAATTGAAGTGATCCAAGACAAAAACTAATAATAATGATTGATTAAATAAAAGGACATGAACATGTTCAAATAAATTAGCGTAGCTGGAAATGGTTAATTAAATACAATTAATGTTTAATAAAAGACCACACCACCCATCTCATCTCATCTCTTGTGGAGTATTTATTTGGACCACGGTTAAACCGACACGAATCTCATCTGGCTTATATTATTATTCGTTCGTATCTTTTTATATACGGCGGAGGGAGCGTGGTTATTTATTAAACCAGTTAATTACATTCACGGTGATATGAAATTAAAAAAAAAATAGTTATTGTAGATTGTTATTTTGTTTTACTTTTAATCTTTTATATTAACTATAGTTAAATTTGATTGTTAGTCAAATAATATTTTAGTTAATTTTTTTTATCCTTGTTACCAAATAACCTTTAGCTTTTAAAAATGATTTCCAAACATGTTTATTTAAATATTGTTAGGATCAAGATGCTTACCACTGTGTCAAAGGGAATTTCTGGTGCTCAAGACGCAACATCTTTCTTATATATTGAGTAACTAAACTCGCCAATAAGTCAAATTATTTTGGAAATATTGTCACATACCAACATTCTTCCCTCTAACATGTGCCCCAAATGTTTTAGACTCATGGGATTTCAATTCGTCAAAACCTACAAACTTATTTAGGAAGAAAGTGTCCAATGACCCATCCACCACCCTCCCCTCATTTCTGCTAGAAGATACCACCACCCTCCCCTTCCATTCTTCAGACCTCCCTCTTCCTCTCCCCTTTTATCACATGGGTGAAAAGAATAACCAAAATGAGGTTACAGATGGCTGTTAGAGATGATTGGAACAATGGCCGGCAATCGGTACCACATCTCCTATTGTGCCGATCATAAGAAACCAAATAGAGACATCAACGATCGAAGTTTTGATGTTAGACAAAAGAGACGAGAAGGGTTCTCATTGCCAAAACCCTTGGTGTCACAACCACCACTACCGCCACTCCTGGTCTCACAACTACCACCATCATTGGTCTTCGTTTTTGCAAATATGCAAATCTCCCCTCCCAATCTCTCTATCTCTCTCTTCGTTGTGTTCTTGGTGTTGTTAGGTGAATGTTTAATCTGCTATTGTTTGAGTGTTTTTTAGGTATTTACTAGATTTTGGTTTTCTTATTGCTGTGAGAGAGATTTTTTTTCTTAGTCTTCATACTTAGGTATGTGTGTGTGAAAACTGATGAAGATGATGAATAGTAAGAACATGAACCCTAAGGGGTGTTTGGTTGTTGTCATTTGGAGGGATTTCATGGGATTGAGATTTCAAATCCGTTCAAATGTGGTAGTTGGTTTGTATAAATGGGATAGGATTTCAAATCCTAGGAATTTATAAAATATCGTAGATGAGGGATTTCTAAATCCTTTCACCCCCTGTGATTTTGAAAACCCACAGCTGAGGCATTTGCTCCGGCGACCTTTCGGCAAACCACCGTCGTCGCCGTCGCCATCATCCCTTCGCTATCGTTGTCGCCGTTGCTGTCAAACCCTTCCATCATCGACAGAAACCCGTTCCAAATAGAAACCCTAGCCGTCCGCCGTCGTCAAACAGAAACCCTTCCATCGTCAAACAGAAACCCTAGCCATCTTCGTCAACATCTTGTCCTTTAGCGTTAATGCGGTTCAAACAGAAAACCGAACCCGTCGTTCGTCTTCCTCACCGTCGGTCGTCATAGTAGTTCGCCTTCGTCGTCGCCGACTTTGGTGGTAGCAATGGAAGTTGACGGTGGTTGGTGGTAGCAGATGTGGTGGTTCGATGGTGCCATGGTGAGAGCAGATCTAGTGGTTGAAGGTGGTCTTGATGTGGTTTGGTGGTGGTGGAAATCTCACCTAAGGAATATGAACCAAACACAAGATGAGATTTTAAATCCTACCAAATGCAAATCCCACCAAATGCAAATCCCATTATAAATACAAATCCCCTAAAAAACAATACTTAAAACAAACACCCCCTAAGGCCTAAGGTCATAGATTCAAGTCCCATTATGAACAAATTTGAAATAGAATTAAGACTTGTTTAAAAAAATATATGAAATATAATACTTAATGAATTATTAAAGGAAGTTGATTCTTTTACTTATAAATTTAATTTATTCAATTATTTTCTGAATATACAACATGTTTAAAGTTACATTACAAGTTAATAAAATATAGATTTATCTTAGATAAATCAACATTATAGTAGAAATACTAAAACATGTATTAATGAATAATGATCGTCAATTGACATGTTGATACCGTTTGATTGCATGACATCGATTTAAGTTACTGTCATAAAATTATATTTTGGCTCTTTTTATGACCACGTGATAAATTAAGTTAGTAATCAATGTTTTAAAACTCTGGTTGACCCGGTCCGGTTTTATCCGTTTTTATTTGTTTCATTTTAATATTTTTTGTTAAAACATAAAACTTAAGCGATTTAGTCATCGATAATCGACATTTTGAAACCCTCACTCGACAGAAACCCAAAAAATGAGCTGTGAACCCCTCTCGATAGTTGACGACAACTCTTGTCCTCTGTGATCTCCAACATGAGACTGTCCTTCGAGTAGAAACCTCCAACGTAGCCCTCTCAATAAAATTTTCATTTTATGCTTGATAAATTATTTAGATTGGTAATTACTTCCAAGTTTATATATACACACACATATGCATATATATTTAAAAAATGTAAAATTTTAGAAACCGAGTTGACCCACCGGTCGAACTGATTGACTCGTGATCCGGTGAGGAGACCGGGTCACCTAAAAACCTGGGTTTTAAAATATTGGTTGTAACATGAAAGAAGGACCAACATGTATTTACTATATTTCACAAGAAACTGGTAAGATATGTCTTGTGTCAAAATGTTTTTTATGGACCATAACCTTGTTTCTTCAATCACCTTCCTCCTTTTCCACACCTCCGGCCACCATTTTCCACCACACCTCCGCACACCATTCTCCACCACCTCCGGCCCATTGAACATCAGAAAATCAAGAAGACATCAAAATCAAGAAAAAGAAGAAATCGGGAACATCTAGAATCAACATACTGAAAATCAAGAAGACAGCCAGGATCTGGTAACGCTAAAAAAAAGAACACTGAAGATCAAAAGGAACACCTACTCCAAATCAAGATTCAAGAACAATTAAAAATAAAGAAGCTTTGATCGCTAATTGACTATTTACCATTTTTGAAAGAGTGTGCGGTGGCGGTAAATGACATCGGCTGTGGCGGCTATAGTCAGCGAAACCCTAATCGCTGGAGGCTGTAGCTACGGTTGTCGGACCAGAAAAATCGAGTCCCATCGGGATTTGCGGTCGGTGATGGTGGGATCTTTGTGCATTGAATCATAAAAATCGAAACCCTAGCAAGGGTAGTGCGGTAGATGAGTAACAAAGCTAAGTGTGGACTTCATTCTTCGATTTGAGAGTGCGGGTCTGGAAGATTTTTATAACGCCATGCGTACCGCCAATTTTGAAGGCTTCACGTAGCGTATCGGGTGGCTCGGAAACACCGCTATGCCGTCAAGTTGGCATTCTATTTTTCCAATCCATGCAATCCATTTATATTTTTATTTTTTTATAATAGAGAGTAACATAGAGAAAATATTTAATTTCTTTGAGTTAACTGTATTTGACATTTGAGTTTCGGGAGAAAAAAAAAGAAAAATTTAGGTGACATTGATGTGTCAATTGGATAAAAGAGAGGATAAAGATAAATAGTACTCATGGTCTATAAAAACGATGTTTGGAAATTGGAAAGAACATACAAGGTAGTCCTGAATAACCAAAAAACATTTTAAGAGTGAAGAGTGCATCGACATCAAGCATCACATTTGTTGATATACATTTTATTTCAACTCGTCAATTGTTCATATAGATCATATGTGCCCCAAAAAATGGATTGACAATGATAGTTATTGAGAACCATATATCTTAGAGTATTGATTACGAAGAGTTATCAACAACTTTGCTTCCAAATTTGTTAGGAGAAACTCACGATCTTGTAACTATACAAGATAAACTATTATTATATTGGTTTTTTTTTTGTTTAATTAATTGATATAACAAATATAATGGCATTAGCGAATTTTGCTTATATCGCGTGTGTGTGTATGTTTGTGTTTAGTGTGCCAGTTTTTCCCTATTTGCATAAGATCCCTAATATCCACGAAATACTCATGCTACTTAAGAATTTATTCTTGTATTATTTTAGATTATTATTTTAAGTTTTTCAACTACAACTACAGCTACTGTACAAATGTTTAGTCTCCTTTCAATGAATTCGTATAGTATATCGCTAATTCGTCGTTTATCAACAATTCGACAAAGAGCTTGGTGATTCAAGTGTGATCAATAAACTTAAATTATTAGCAAGTATTCCTTCTGTATTTTGATTGTAATTACTTATTATTTTCACAATTCATCGAAGACGAACATTAAAGTGAAGAAAGAAGTGTATTTGCCGAAGTGAGATTTCCAATGCACACTTTCATTAGTAGAATCAAAGTACTTGGTTGTTGAGTATATAAAAATTTTAAAGAATGGAATTAAAATTCTAAGGAATAAGATTTTCTATCACGTTTGTTGTTTAAAAAGAGAATCGAATTCCATTATATTCCAATCATATATTTTATTGTTTTGTAAATTTGTTGGAAGAATTATACAAGGACTAAGCAAACTATATATAAAAATAAAATGTTATTTCATTCTTTCAATTCCATGAAGGGTTGGGCTGTAAAGTTGGTGAATGGGTGATTAGTTATTTGGGGGTTCCGATAAATGTTCATATGGGTAAGAAAGAATATTGGAAGAAGGTGGTAGAGAAATTCGAATCCCGACTAGCGTCATGGAAACGACATATGCTATCTTTTGGGGGAAGGCTCACGTTAATAAAGTCGGCTCTCAATGGTATCCCGTTGTATTTCTTTTCATTGTTTCGAGCTCCGGCAGGTATCATACGTGTTTTTGAGAGAATAAGAAGATCATTTTTTTGGGGGGTGATGGGGTAAATAAAAACATCACATGGATTAAATGGGAGGATACAATCAGATCTTTCAAGGGGGGGGGGGGGGGGGGGGTTAAAATTGGGGGACTTAAAATGTTTTAATCTCGGGCTATTGGGAAAATGGGTTTGGAAATTTAATGTAAATAGAGGGTCGGGCTGGGTGAAACTCATTAGTAGTATATATGGTGAATTTGGGGGGTTTGAGTCGGGTAAAAACTTGGGAGAATCTATTTGGGGAGGCATTGTAAAAGCTGTGAAAGATTGCGATGTCATGGTTTGTCTTTAGAGTCGTTTTTCAACATTAAAATGGGTAATGGGATGAAGACAAGGTTTTGGTTTGATAATTGGGTTGGGGATGGTAGGTTATTAGAAAAGTTCCCCAGATTGTTTAGAAGGTGTCGTCATAAAGAGTTGAGGGTTGGGGAAGTCGGGTACTGGTCACAACAACAATGGGTTTGGGATATAAGTTCGTTTGAGTCGTGTCGTGGTCGAGTCGGGAGGGAGTCTAATGAGTTAAGAAGTCTGTTGAGTCAAATGTCACTTAGTCAACATGTGGAGGATACATGGAAGTGGACGATGAATAATGAAGAAATTTATTCAGTAAAGGCGTACGTCAAAGTTTGGAAGATCAAAAATTTCAGCAAATTCAAGGACAAGAAGCTACGGAATGGTCAAGTTTATTGCCGAAGAAAATAAATGTTTTCATATGGAGAGCTTACAAAGATCGTCTTCCGGTGCTCACCAAACTAAGAGATCGTGATATAGATGTGCCATCAATCTTATGTCCGAGATGCGAGGAGGAGATAGAAGATGTGAGACATGCATTGGTCGGGTGTGGAAAGGTAAAAGCAGTTTGGAAAGAATTATACAAATGGTGGGGGCTGGAATATAAAGAAGATTCAAGCATAAACGAGATTTGCAACAGAAAAGTAAACAGTTGGAAACAAAATCAGTGGTTGGTGTGGAACGCTACAGTGAAAAAAATAGCGTATGAAATATGGAAGAGTAGGAATGAATTTATTTTCAAAAAGAGAAACAAAAAAACAGATGAAGTAATACTAGAATCGCAGATGGACATGTTTCAGAGAATCAAAGATTCAGCAAAAAATAAGAGGATACAATGGATGGAATGGTTAAATGATCCAGAGAGGGTAGCGTTATATGTTTCGTAATTTGGGTTGGGCTGGATATTTTGAAATTGAAGTTCAAAATTGTACATATGCTAAGGAAGACAGCATACATTTAGTAATGGTCATGTACTGATACATTGGTTTGGAAGTTTCTATAACTTATAGAGACTTCCTTTTCATTTGAATATATAAGATTGTCTTTCAAAAAAATAAAAATAAAAAAATTCCATGAGATTCTTGTAAAACAAGGGAGACCTTAATGTACAAATGGGAAGCTCCTTCTACACAAAGGTTGCATTTAGTGTTTATACTTTTACCTTTAGGTCTTTATATCGATTTTTACATTAATTTGTATTATGGATAGTGTCTGTAAAATTATAATTTTACACAAGTAATATATGTTAAATTCACTTATTTAATAATTATTAAACTTCTTAATATTAGTTTTAATGACATATTTAATCTTTATTACATTTATTTACTTAATAAATGTTTGCATTAATATGAAATCATATTATCTAAAATTAATTAAACATTCTAATTTCATTACACACTTTTTTTTCAAATAATAGAGCACACGCTTTTTTAGATTTAATCCTAAATCTACATTTCTTGTGACTTTAACCCATAATCTTATGGGACTCTGATATTGTATTAGAAATTTAATCAAAGATTTTCAATGTATTTCAAGTAGAGAATAATACAAAATATTAACTAATGTACTCGTATGCTTTTGGATTAAATAAATCATACCTTCATAACAAATCCTAGGATAGTCAGACTATATACTTGACCATTTTTATACCGTAAGGATTGATATATAAACGCACCATAATAATGAACAGTAAACACATACCGACGCTCCATCCTCTTCAATTTCAACAAGTCAATAGCAAATGCAAGGGTTTTTGGTGATTCTGCTGACCGAACGACCAACAATAACGAGAAGACCCTTCGTCAAACCAGATTTAATGTCAAAACCTCCTTCCATTCAAGAAAAATGATATATTAAACGTGTTTTTGGGTCGAACCAACGACAACGAGAAAACGCTTTCGTCGGGTATTTTGGGTCGTGTCGATTAATGAGATAGGGTTCCATATCTTTAATGGAAATCCATAAATATAATAATATTTACCTGTTAACGGTTTAGTAGGTTAAATTGAAACAACAAGTTTAAAAAACAAATATTTTATACATTAAAAAGCATTTTTAGTAGGTGAGTACATACAATAACGTTTTATATGTAATTTTATATATTTTAAAGAAGATCACCGGATAATTTACTATAAAAGTATAAATTATTAGTCCGAAGTCCGAACAAACAACTCTTGGGCACAACATCAGATCGATACAGCACCACGTACAACTACTTGGAACTTCATTTTCATATGTTTAAAAATGACGAAACATAATTTAAGGCTTATAAAGAAGCACGCACGCTGTAAGCTTACAATCCACAATTTAAACGACGCCAAATTCATGACCACGACAAATTAGAAATCGAAACTCACACACCACAAGATAACACTCCAGTCTCATCATCCCTATACTAGAGTATAATCCCAAAGGATAAACCCATCTAAACCACAAAAACACGTTCTTCCTTTCGCTTATATTTTCAATTTCCCAACTAAACCCCTCGATTGATTTCGATCATGGGTTGCGCCTCATCTAAACAAGTTGACGTCGTCGATGTCTACCGTCCCGCATCCACCGGTTTTGCCGTCTTTGACATCAACGCAGTCAAAGAGCCCTGGCTAGCGGCGGAGGAACAACGGGACGAGAAGCCGCCGCCGCCGTCGGAGAAACCCTTAACCCCCCACCTCCCGGCTCCGATTTTAGAAAAACTTGACAACACCGAAGATGCTCCACGGCCATGGGATGAAGTCAGCAAGGAGTTAGAAGACCTTAAACCCACCCTAAACTCACCTGTACCTCCCCCGTCTCTTCCGACTGGCGAAGGCTCCGATGCTACATCTCCACAGCCGTCGCCGATGGGGAAAAAGGTGAAACGCAGGAGCTTTTCTTTCCACACCCTTGAAGAACTCGAGAACAACACAAAGGCCGAGAATAATAAGCCGGCGCCCGGATTGAAGAAAACCGAATCGTATAACGAGTTGAGCAAATTCGGAGCCCGGTTCAAACGAACCGACCCGGGTACCAAATCCGGTTCAGAAACCGGGTCATACTCAATACCACCTCCGGTCACGGACGGCTACAAGTCTCTGAAAGAAAACCCGTTTTTAGTACGAGATAAAGTCGAAAGAGAGAAACAAGGTTTACCACCGCTTTTTGTTAAGAGGGACCCACTTGAGGATTACCCGGAAAACTGCCCACCGGGCGGGTCGGAAAAAGTTATTATCTACACCACGTCTTTAGGTGGGATCCGAAGGACGTACGAGGATTGTAACCGGGTCAGGTCTATCATGGAGCTCCATGGGTTTTTATATGAAGAACGAGACGTGTCATTACACGGTGAGTTCAGAACTCAGTTGAAAGAGTTACTTGGGGACTCGGCGAGTGTGCCAAGGATGTTTGTTAAAGGTAGGTACATCGGGGGAGTAGACGAGATTGTGGGTCTTAACGAGATCGGTCGACTCAGAAGATTACTGAGTCGGGTTGGGATCGAAAAAGAGGTAGGGAGACAAGCATGTGAAGGGTGCGGTGGCGCAAGATTCGTACCGTGTTTGGATTGCGGAGGAAGTTGTAAGATTGTGGTGGATGATAAAAAAGAAAAAGAAAGATGCCCGGAATGTAATGAAAACGGGTTAATTTATTGTCCAATGTGTTCTTAGAAACACGTTTTTTGGATTGGATTGGATAGGTTTGATTCGTCATTGTAATTTGTTTTTACAGTTCCCATTTGGTGTCATATAATTCATATGTTTAAGATGCAAGGACAATTAGATATACGTTTGTAAATAAAAATAGTTATTTAAATTCTTAGAATAATAAATGAAATGTGCATAGTAGTTAGCTATCATATATCGTCTTGTCACATCTTTTAGATCGTAACTAGAGCTGGTTTTGGAATTTCGGAGGCTCTTTGTAATTTAGTAAACATTAGATTCTAAAATAACATTTTTCTAATATTAAAACAATGTTTTCAGCACTAAATAATATTTCTTAAAAGAAAGCAAACAATAATTAACAACAATTTTTAGCAATATATGTAGTACGAAATATTATATATGGATAAAAATTATGGCCCCTAAAAAGCGTAGACCGTATTCATTTGTACATTATGAACTCTAAGGCCGGCTGTAACTGATAAAAAAAACAAGAGCGCCAACATGATTTTATATAACAATAACTTTGCCTAACTTTTAACTTTTACCGTCTCTCTTACAAAATTACTAACAACTACATAGTCACTGGATTTTTTTTTCATTTGAATTGAAAAAAAGCCCTAGGAGAGAACGGAGTGGCAATGTGGTAAGTCATGTGATGACACCACCACACACTGGTCAATGTTTTTTCCACTCCTTCCACATGTGAAAACATTACTTGTGTGGAGTTTACCACATAAAATAAGTGGCGTGGTTTTGAAATTGGTGGGCCATGCTCACATATTCTCTTCATTTTTTTAACTTTTAGTTAGTTAGTGGGGTATTTGGTGGTTCCCAAAATTTGATGTGGTAGAAGTGATCACTATGTGACTGAGTGGTATGTTGAGTGATGAAATAAAAACGCTGACGTGGCGGTGTGGTGAGAGTGGTAGGGTGTTACTACTCCTAGTACTCTTATCACTGTATTTTTAAGCATATTTTACATGACAAATTGTCAATCGTGCTTTTTTTTACTCCATGTTTAACAAAATTCAAAATTCAGTGATTTGACAATATTTTGTATTGTTAGTAACATTACGATAATCATGTGTTATTCGTAATTATAATAGTAATACATATAATATTTATTTTAATCATTTTACTAATTAAATTTGTGTGTTTTTAAAATATGATAAATTACTCCTAAGTTTTATAAATATGATAAAAAGGAGGTAACGCCGAATAAACGGCCCCTCCTTGAAACAAATACATGGAGGACAACTGGACATCGCTAACTTTCGAAACAGCCAGATAAATTATATAAAGAGTCAAGAAATGTTGCTTTTTCTATTTGGTTACCATAGTTTATCTTACTATACCTTGCTTGTAGTAAGAAACACCACTGGACTTTATATCAAAAAATATTGCTCTCAAAAACAAAACAAAACAAAAGTGTTTCGGGATGTTTACAAGTTACAACCAAATATATTAATATAAATCATGTCCATTACAACATAAAATGTAATATGACACTAATTAATCATTATTATAACCTTAACAAGTTAGATCTTTTTTTATTGACCTACTGAAAGGATTGAACATGTAGTGATACACTATTGACTATAGGACCGGTCCAATTATTTTATGAGTCCAGGACGGAATCTTAATAAGGGTCTTTAAGGTAAAAAAAAATTCAAATTGAACATAATATATCTCTAAAGTAATTTATTTCATTGATAATTTCCTTTCTTTTCATTTTTAACATCAAGAGAATTAACAAAGAGAACCAAATAATAAAACACTTCACTAACAAAAGTCACAAATCACAAAAAGGGATTAATACTGATTGTGACTGAAAGAGGATGAGAAATTAACAGCTTACTAAGAAATACACAAACGACAGACTCACATTCACAGTTTCACACTTCACAAATTCTGATTCAGTGATTAAATAGTCCATCTTACACAAAAAGAGAACTAAACTACTAAAGGATAAAAGGACACCAGAAAGCTGATGGGCCGACCTGCGCTTGGGCCCTTCTTTTACTGGGCTGAACAGATAAATGTATATAATAGGTTAACGTGAAAGGTTATAATAAGAATTAATATTTAGGTGAGAATAAGAAACAAATTCTAGACATCAATTAGTTGATTTATTAGATTTAACGGTCGTAATCACCCGTCGTAATTTATGGTTGGGCTATGAATAAAACGAGGAGCAATTGTAAACAATATGATGAAATCAAATGCAGGATTAAGTCTCACATTCTCGTATAAATATACATTTTCATTTAAGCTCTCACGTAGCTTAATAGCTTAATTATATTTCTAGTAGTGGGCCCTTAAAATTATAGCCTTATAGGGAACTTAAGAGTCGAAACCTCTTATGACTATTGACAGAATATCTATGATTGGGTTAAATTTTGAGAATTTATTTATATGATAAATCAAAGGAAAGAGAGACTTAATTTGTTAGATTGTTAGAACATGGATCCACTGCATATATATTTACAAATGTCTTGGCAAGCATAAATTAAGTTCGTTTATTCCTAGCAGCATTCCCTTAATATTAACGATGAATAGAAACTTCAACACCAATTAATGTCTTTTTCTACTTCTAAATATATATACATATATATAGATAATTTTAGCCCTCTTATACTAGGAAAAAGAAAAACCCTTCCTACAATGGTTATTGTTTCCAGCACATATATATAGTTAATTTGTTCCCCACAATATATATATATATATATATATATATATATATATATATATATATATATATATATATATATATATATATATATATATATATATAGTTCATGTATAATTTTGAAGGTAGCGTGCGTGCCCAGGAAACCTCTAAGTTGTTGTTGACACTTGAGTTCTCTTCTCTTCGAATATGTCCAAAAGTGAGAGAGCCTACAAGTTAAAACATTCTCGTTAATGTTAATAAGTTTTCATACGTACTAGGTACGATCGATCGAGTAGCTACCTAGAAATAAATGTGGTTTTTGCAGGCCGGTGCATATATGGCTAATGATCCAATATATATTTACGTACCTCCGGAATGTTGAGCTCGAGGCGGAACTTAGGGCCATCATAATGGTGAAGAATTGGTCTGAAAGAGTCCTCCTCTAATGCCTCATATACGTGCCTTGTTGCAACTCGCACCTATTAATTATTTAACACGCATTACTTAACCAAACCTAATTAATTAATTAAGCTCAAGTACGTGTTCATTCCTCCAGTATGTACGGAGTACTTTAGCTTAACAACTTATAGTCTTAAGTTACTAATTACCTGAGCAGGAAAGCGAGATTCGCCTTGGTTTTTCTTATCCTCCCAAGCAGATGGATCGATGTTTGTACCGCCAAAGCTGGAAGCCTGCACAATCATTAACAACTCCATCTTTACTAGCTCTTTCTTCACACTCTCATCATATCCATCAACCTCCATCACTAGCCATATACTATGATATATATATATATATATATATATATATATATATATATATATCTTTTTATTATCTTAATCTTGATATATAGAATTACATACCTCAAAAACTCCATGAAGTTGGTGGGTGGAATAATTGTAGAGAAAAAGGGGTAAACCAGGTGTGATTTGCCTAACTGAGTCACGGTAACGCGGTGGAAGACCTGCCATGCATTAAACGTACACATATATCAGACAACATATATATAACATCCAACTGAAGTATCTAACAACAAACCTTTACAATATTGAGTAGTTAACCTACCAAAGAGCTCCCTCTTGAGATTCTCTTGCATGGTGTCGTTGTTGCACACAAATATGTAACCGCCGACTGTTTCATTTCTCGCCAAAGATTCCGACGGTGGCAGAGTCTTGAACCGCTTATCCACACTACTGTTCTTGCCACTATCTTTATCAGCGTTGTTGTTGTTGTTACCATGATTCTTTTTGTTCTTCCCCTGCTTATTACTTCCATTGCTCTGTTTTTCATCTCCACCTCCATTTTTACCATTCATACCTTTGATGTTACTAATCTGGTTCAAATTCAAACCGGGTGGTTTTGAGTAAATTCCTTTATTGAACCCACCATTGATCCCATAATCACCAAATGGGTAGTTCTGATTGCTTGACCCGATTACCCCAGATGACCCTATCTTCCAATCAAAGTTGAACCCGTTGAAGTCTGATTTTGATTGGCCGGAGTTATTCCTGCCGCCGATGGGGGGGTTCGTGACATCGCCGCCGACACGAATGTCGAAGTTCCGGCGTTCTTTCTCCGGTCGTTTTGATGCGTATGAATTGCTCCAGATTGAGTCGTTAAGGGACAGATTTGACAGATTGTTGCTCTGGACACGAAGCTGATCACTGAATTGCCAGAAGGATGATTGGTTGCTGTTGTTCTCCATGGTCAAAGTTGCAACTTTCTTAACACACAGACTGAAATAATGTTCTGAATCCGACTTTTTTCACCAAGAAATTGAAACCCAGATCAAAAAGAGTCTGATATAAACTAACTAGAACCCAAATGAAGATGATCACAAATTGATTAAGCAAAAAGCTGTAAATTTGAGTGATTAGTGAAGTGTGGAGTGAGGTAAAGAATATGTGAGAGAGAGTATATATATCGGAAGATTAAGGAAATATCTAGGAAGTATGTGTTGAAATTTTGGATATAATAATTTTAAGATATTTTATGGGTTTCACTTTCTTATGGTGGAATTGGAAGGTGATGGGTGTAGAGGTTGAGGAAATGATGACATAAAAACGCGTAGAGGAGAGGTTCAGGTGGCGGAAGAAAGATGAAGACGACTTGCGGACTTGGTGAACGGATGATATGAAAACGAAGACGTTTTCTTGAAAGAGACCCAAAATCCTTTTAATCATTTTGGTTGTAAATTACAATTATGTCCCTACGATTTGTCAGTTGGTAAAATGTCTCTTTAACTTTTATGAGAAGTTTTAATTTTTTTTAAAAACAAATGGAAAACAAGTTTAGACGGAGTATGAAGTTTTTATATTCTATAAAAAGTTGTATTGTTTTCCTTTGTAGTTCTTGTTCAGTTTACTGTGTGTTTAATCACGTTATATTCGCATTACTGTATATAACGCGTTTAGTATTTTAATAAATGACAACAAACTAATCTTCTGAAAAAAAACACAAATACATAACTAAGCAAAATTAGTCGTACATAAGTAAATCTTTAACAAGTTTCAACAAATTAACTAATTTATTAACAAATGTCATTATTTGTTACATATTATTAAAGTTCAAAAAATGTTAATTAAATAAATATATTAAGACTTTTTACCAACCAGTTTCATTAATTGAATTATTGGAGGCTAAATGTGAAATTGAAGTATGCTTCTAGAAACCCTAGTGCCAATGAACAAGTGTAAGAGAAAACCAAGATTGGTTGGTAGTAACTAGTAAGGAACAAGATCATGTAGTTGTATACAAAAAGGATTAGTTTTGACAAAACTTTGTATTAGAGGATGCAAAGCATAAGTTATAAATTAGGAAAGGGGGTTTAGTATAGAGATTCTGTGGAAGTGCAAGTGTTCACACATAGAGAGACAGAGGGCCACGACTTACTTTTCTTTGCTTTGATGCTAAGATAAAGGCAAACAATGTTTTCTTTTGTATTCAACTATTCAATACGTGTCCTCGTCACTAGGATATAACCTAGACACTTCTTTCCACCACCAATATAAAACAAAACAAAATTATATTTAAGTGTGTTAAAACCGGTTGGAGGTGGATGTGAGATGGTGGTTAGAGCTGGGACTAATTAATCAATAATCTTAAACTCAAACCATAAGCTACTTATAAAAGTTTTTTGTTAATGTTAAGAAAGTTTTTGACATTGAAAAAGCTTAATTAAGATAGGTACGGTTGTCATATCGCTTATTGCTAACTTTCTTAACATTAACAAATAGATAAACAATTTGTGCAGTTAACCGTACCTATCTTAATTGTAGTTACATAGATATATAGTTTTTCTGTAATAATACATTCACTAAATGAAAATAAAAAATTTAGATAAAAGTGTACAATATATGTTTTAGAAGAGGAAAACACAATATTATCTTGTCTGAGGAAATAGACTCGTAACGTTTGACAATATATCTACTAATCTGAAATTATAAACTTTTATCATTATTTTTTGTAAAATCAAGAACCATTATTAATATATAAATTATGTTGAGAATGATCAACAAACCGAAATCGAAAAACTAAAATCAATAAAATAAACACATCAATAAAAATGAAAATATATGAGGATTGTAGTGATATGGGTTGAAAATGAAAATTAGGAATTTATATATAAATTGTAAATGAAGTATGTACTTTTTTAGTTTTTGTATATATGTTAATTAATTAGTAAAATGTAAGAAAACAAGCAAATAAATAAAGGTGGATGTATGACGAACAAGAAAATCGATGCTAGCATGTAGTTGTGTAATCACCTCGGCCACTAATAAAAATCCAATTTTAATATGTAATTTCGTGCAACAAAACAAAGAAAACTCTGTTCTTGACTTTTTTCTGTAGTTTTTAATTGAAGGAAAAGGAAGAATAGGAAGGGAAGGAAAGGAAAGGAAAGAAAATGGAAATGGAAAGATAGATAAACTTCCTCTGCCAATCATCTTAAGACCATCCGTAACACCAAGCGGGTGGGGGTGCGGGTGGTTGGCGGTTCCAGGCGAACACCACTACGCCCCTTGGGGTTTGAAACCCGCGGTTTCCCTTCCGGTTTCCCACAACCGCATGAACCCACAACCTTTTTCCCTTTTTCCCTTTTTCCTTTTTTTTTTTACTTTCTACACTTAACTATTTATTAATATATATTATTATGTACAATTTATTTATTATTTATTATTACTACTATTATTTATTATTACTACTATTATTTATTTATTTTTTTGTTATTATGTAGATTGCTTTTGAAAGAGAGTAGAAACGTTTTTTTACTCACGCCTCGGATGTGACCCATACCGATCATCCTCTCAGTTAAACACCAAGTTCAAGCAATTGAACCGTATGATAACGTCTTTTACCGGCATCTACAACAACTTGCAAAATACAAAAAATAGCGATCAAAATGATGTGGACCTTATAAAAATCGCACACCAATGTTATCGAGCGGAAAATAACCTTTTAGAAATTATTAAGAAGAAAAAAGCGGCTATAGAAAAGAGGTTTTTAGAATTCTACCAAGACACGTAGTTTTTTAGATGTTTTATTATTTTATATTTAATATTGATGTTTAGTAATGTTAGGATTATTATTATTATTATTATTATTTGTATTGTTTTAATTTTTAATCAATATAAAAATATTTTATTTTGTTATATTATTAAATGTATTTAAAAAAAGAATTAAAAAAAAGTGGAAAAGGTTGGGGTTAGATGGGGTGTGGTACTATACTTGAGGATAGGGAGAGGGTAGGAGAGAGAAAAGCTGATTTGGCGCAGATGTGACAGTAGGGTTCAGTGGGTTCACAGAGTGTGCTACGGATAGTCTAAAAGTGAGATGAAAGTTTTATAACATAAAAATAGTAAAATAGCCTCACTCAGTCCCTCCCAATCCTTTCTTTTCCTTCTTAAAAAACTCAAAAACACAATTTCATATCTCTATCCTTAGCAATCATTTTCCTTCCCCTTCTTAAATTAACTCGAGAATAGACCGTTAGTGAAGGAAATGAAAGGAAAAGGAGAGAAAGAAAGCGAATCAGAATGATTGACTTGTGTTCTTGAATTGGAAGTAAAGAAATAGAAACGAAGAGGGAGTCCTTTACTTCCTTATCATCACATTTTTGAAGGAAACAATGTTGAACCAAATAACTCCTCATTTCTCCTCCCTTTCCTTCCCCTCCCATCCTTGAAAAAAACTCAAAAACATATCAATTTAATTGTTTCCTGAATATGTATAAAAATTGCTAATTACTCACAATTTTGAAATTTTAGAAGTCATGTAGGATGAACAAGGTTACATGTAAGAAGACCAATAAACATGCCAAAATGGGTTACCAACTACTCCCCCAGAATCAGTATTCACAATCACAACTGTGTGTCAATATATCAATCTGGTTTGTTTGAATCCTTTAGTAGCCAAACTTAAATTGCAGTCATTGAAAACCCACATATCTTTGTTCCTATTCTAAACTGTCCTCTTGATGGTCTTTTCTAACTAACAAGATTCAACAAATTGAAAATTCGGAATCATCGTTCTTCTCATTACCCGGGAAATAGCACGCAGTCGATGAAGAAAGAACTGAAACAAGATTTGTGAGAAATTTATGGCAAACATTGCAGTCGCGAATTGTTATTTCGGTTTGACTTTAAGAAGTAAAGATTCAGGAAACAATGGAGCTGCTATGCTACAGTTTAAAGGTTGATTAATTAGTGATCTTTTTCATCCATTTTAATTGGTATAAAATTGATGCTTCTAAACTTGGTTTAACTTCTAATACAATGTTGCATATATAAATCTCAGCTTCAAAATCTACAGTAATCATGGCTTCGGCTGCTCGATCCATTTCGCTTCCCAAGCGAGAAACAGACCCGAAAAAGAGGGTTGTCATTACAGGAATGGGTGTAGTTTCAGTTTTTGGTAATGACATTGAAACATTTTATGAAAGACTTCTAGAGGGTAAAAGTGGAATCACCCTTATTGACAAATTTGATGCTTCCACTTTTACGGTTCGTTTCGCGGGTCAAATTCGTGGGTTTTCATCGGCAGGTTACATAGATGGAAAGAATGATCGTCGTCTTGATGACTGCTGGAGGTATTGTTTGGTTGCTGGTAGAAAAGCCCTTGATGATGCCAATCTTGGCCAACACATTCTTGAAAGTGTGAGTCTTTAAAAAACAAAATCTTATTACTTGTTTTTTTTCAATCTTTTGATGTCAAATATGTTCTACCCATTACAAGATTTCTTCATCTATTGGGCAAACATTCTTAAAATCAAAATCCTATTACTTTTTCCCAATCTTTTGATATCAAATTGTGTGCTACCCATTTCAAGATTTCTTGATCTCTTGGCCAACACATTCTTCAAATTGTGAGTCTTGTTGTCATTATAAACAAAATCCTATCACTTTTTCCCAATCTTTTGGTCAAATGTGTTTTACCCATTTCAAGATTTGCTGAACTTGAACTGTATTTATGTAACAGATGGATCGAACAAGGATAGGAGTTCTAGTGGGATCAGGTATAGGAGGCATGACAGCATTTAGCAATGGAGTAGAAGCGCTTATTCACAAGGGATATAAGAAAATTACTCCTTTTTTCATTCCTTACTCAATTACCAACATGGGATCCGCTTTGTTGGCGATTGATACGGGCTTAATGGGGCCTAACTATTCTATTTCAACAGCTTGTGCAACTGCAAATTATTGCTTTTATGCAGCTGCAAACCACATTAGAAGAGGAGAAGCTAATATCATGGTGGTTGGTGGAACTGAGGCTGCTGTTAATCCGACTGGTGTTGGCGGGTTTATAGCTTGTCGAGCCTTGTCCCAAAGGAATGATGAGCCCCATAAGGCTTCTCGACCATGGGATCGAGATCGTGATGGTTTTGTTATCGGTGAAGGTGCAGGTGTCCTGGTATGTAACTCTTCAAGTAAAATTTATGAAGATGTAAATAAAAAAGAACGTCACACGTGAGGGGATATATGTTAAGTAATGACCCACGTTAAACGAAAAGCAAACTTGTAACAAGGGTCTTGGACTATTTCATTTATAGCCAATTGGTTTTAAGTTGAAACCACACAAACTTACACTCGTATAATCTACTTAAAAAACATAGAAATCATGAAAATTGAGATACCATGCCAAAAAGATACTGAGATTGGGCCCAAAAAGGCAAAGTTAAAGTTATATGTCATGGACTCATGGGCTCTGTTGGAAGAAGGAATATCAAATGTTATAAAAAGCAAAGGATAGTCATAGAATCCATCTAACCCAAAAACAAAACATAATTTGTCAATGAATATGTTGTGACGTGACTAAACTGGATTCTTGACAGATAATGGAAAGCTTGGAGCATGCAACTAAAAGAGGAGCGAATATTATGGCGGAGTATTTGGGCGGCGCCATAACATGTGATGCTCATCACATGACCGATCCTCGCAAAGACGGTTTAGGAATTTCATCTTGCATCACTAAATGTTTGCAAGATGCCGGAGTTTCTCCCGAAGAGGTCACACCTTCTTCTACCACTTGCCAATTATATATCACCGTTAATGTGTGTATGGGGAGGGTTCGTTCGAGAACCGTTGAACCAATCTCAGCCGTTCCTAGATTTTGGGAAGTTCATGGATGGGAGAGCGTGGAGGGATAGACTGTGGCAGGGTGCATGTGAGGAATTCATGGGTGGGCAATGACATTGAAAGAGGGGAAATTGGACGGCTCAGATTGGTTCTCACGGTTCTCGCCCCGTGGTTGGCTCATTATGGTTTCCCTTTGTGAGAATTTATTCGTATAATATCATAAGAATTTACATATTAATAAACACATACAATATATATACACACATTAACAAACATATTTTAGTTTCTAATTAAGAAATCAAAACTTTATGAATTTGAAGGTAAACTATGTAAATTGTCATGCAACATCAACACTAGCGGGTGATCTAGCCGAAGTTATGGCTATAAAAAAGATCTTCAAAGATACATCTGAAATGAAGATGAATGGGACAAAGGCAAGAAACATTACCATGAACTATATATTGGTTCAAGAAACATATTGGATATGACGATAATGAAGCTAACAAAGTGTACGTTTATGGATGATGTTTAATTGTTTGTAGTCGATGATCGGGCATGGTCTTGGAGCTGCTGGTGGATTGGAAGCGATTGTGTGCATAAAAGCCATCACCACCGGTTGGCTACACCCCACGCTTAATCAAGATGTACTATATATAAACACAATATATATTACACGTTCAGCTATCTATGGGAGATAATGTAAATATATTAAGGTTTTAAGTAACCTAACCTAACTGTATAGAAGATGACATATGACCCATTAGCGTTCTATACAAATAGGTCATCGCCTGGTTAATACAATCGGGTTAGATTATTCCGTAATAAAACCTAAGTCCCTACTATGCTTTATCTCCAATAACTTTAGGTGTTAATTATAATTCATGAATTTGGGTTCATGACCATTTTGTTTGTCTATGTAGAACTTGGAACCTGAAGTTGATATTGATACTGTCCCAAATGTGAAGAAACAACATCAAGTCAATGTGGGTATGTGATTATTTTGGTGTATATCATCATTTGAAACATTTTCTTAGTCTTTTATTAGCAAGCACATTTAAAATAAACTCATCAATATTAATATTACACTTTTGTTGTCTTATGCAGCCATCTCTAACTCTTTTGGATTTGGAGGGCATAATTCTGTTGTTGCATTTGCTCCTTTTAAACCCTAAACAAGTTTCTAATCTTTCATGATTATCACTTTAACATAAAGTTTTGGTTTTTTACATAGAACTTGGGTGTGTTCTATTTTAGCAAATCGACAAATTCAATAATCCCTTCGGTTCTTTTTGATCGCTTTCTTTCATGATTCAAGAACACACACATAAACACAAATGAAAGAACTTGATATCATTCCAAGTGCTAGCTTCAAACCGATTCGAAAGTAATTAAACACCTTAAATAGAAAGTATAGATAATAGATCACCAATTGTTGGTTTCATAAGTGAAAGCCATAAGTTATTTATAACATTAGTCATTAATTAACTTTATGTATGTGTTATACAGCTTTCAATTCCAACTATTAGTAAACATCTTTCAGCTATTAGCTACTAGATACTTCTGTTAAAAACGCTTATTATTATCATTGCTAATCGTTGTTTCTTTATTAAATTAAAAGAAATGGTACGTTTTTATACGTCATTTCCATTGTCACATACAACATTTTAACTTAAATTAGTATTTTTTTTTTTTAATAAATATCAATATGGCATGGGAAGAGTAGTACTCCACTTGAGAATTAAATATCATTTCCCAGCTGGAAGTGGATCATTAAAGTTGTTGCTTTCACAAGACCACATGTTTTTTAGTGAACATAATATCAAGATTAAGGTCTTAATCTCAACCTTGAAAATTTAAGATCATAAAATTTTCAGAAAGCAATGGCTGAGACTACTTGATGTTGACATCATCAAGAGGTTAAACATTTTTTTTATTTAATAAAAAATTATTTGCAACTAATTTCTTGGTCTTTCTAATGAATACAAGATAGATAAGATCATCATTAATTTTGTCCTAATTAGTTAAACCCCTTTCGATCTCTCTCTCTCTCTCTCTCTTTTCCTTTGATCGATCATCTGTGTATTGATACGTGCATTTTTGACAATTTAAAGAAACCTCTTATTTATGTTAGTTTTATAAGTTCATCTACTTTCACTAAGTTTTTATAGCTTGTCTTCATAATATTTGAATTTTACCTATGTATAAAATTAAATTAAATGACTAATAATAGGTATTACAGATTTGGATTTTGGCGGCATTTCAAAACTTTAAATATAGATGCATAATAATATTGCAATTGATAATCAGATGAAAATAGAGTTTTGAATAGGAGTAACAACTCAAACAAGAAATCCTAACCTCGGCCTCTCCATCATTGTTAGTAGCCTTTCTCTATCATCGGCCTCTCCTTAATCAGCCTCTTCGTCATTGGGTAGCTCTTAATACCTATTATTAGATCTTAATGTAGTGTGTCATATTTAATTATTTGCTTAGATCTATTTAATTAGTTAGTCAACGGAGTAATAATATGGTGTAAATAGAATTCCATCTCCATTTAAGTTAATGGCCGGTGATTATTAATAATCAACAGGTTGAACTTGGTTCAACAACCGGCAGTGCTTAATGTTGGCAGGTAAGCAATCATCAACCTGTATGACAATCTTAATAATTTTCTTAATTTATGACTAACTATCCTCCAATAATTAGTGACCAATTTCTCACAATAAATTTTTTTATTTATTTAGGAAAAACAATCGACTTCTCTATAATATTTTTAACACATGAAGAGATTCATAAATGTAATGCGTCATAGTTATATATAATATGGGTTTCATAGTCTTCTTTTCTATTAAATGGACGTAAATTTACAATAGTATATATATATATAGGGGAGGGTTCATGCGAGAACCGTTGTTAGTGCGAGAACCGCGAGAATCAATCTCAGCCGTTCCTTGGATATGGGAAGTATCATGGATGGAGAGCGTGGAGGGATAGAGTGTGGCAGGATGCATGTGAGGAATTCATGGGTGGGCAATGACATTGAAGGAGGAGGAATTGGACGGCTTAGATTGGTTCTCGCGGTTCTCGCGCTAACAACAGTTCTCGCATAAACTTTTGTCTATATATATATATATATATATATATATATATAGATGAGTTCAAGTAAAAAAAGAATTAAAATACTAAATGTAAGGAGAAACCTGGTGTTGACACGTGTAATTTAATTAAATTTAATAATAAAGGGTAAAATTGGAACATTAATAATTTTTTTCTCCCTCTTCCTTTTATTTCTCTGCTGCCCACGATCCCACGTTACCCTAGTCCCGATTTTCTTTTCTCCGCCTCCACTCAATCGCATCACGTCCCAAATCTTCTCTGTCGCAAAACGCCGCCGCCGCCGTCGCCCAACCTTGAAGGCACCACCGTCGACAACTGCCGCTCATGTGGTCGTCAGAGACCACTGCAGCCGCTCACCAGTCAACCAACATCGCCATCGTGGTTCATCTTCAAAGATGATGTTCAAGGAACATGTCGCCGCCGCTGCTCTGTATAGTCCTGCTGGTTCCGACGCAAAATCCTTCGATGCCACCGCTGTTCGTCGTAGTCCCCGTCGTAGCCCATGTCGCCTCCGAGATATGAAGCTGTCGGGTTACTCCGCTTGTAGCGTTGCCGTCGCTTCTGTTGCTGTCGATTGTTGTGCATCATCTCTAGATTCAACACCGCCACAGTCTGTCGATTGTTGTGACCACCGGTGCACCTTTGATTTTAGGGGTTGTGCATCTTATGTATCAGGTACTATATTCATCAATTTTGGATGTATCATTCTTAAATGTGTTCTTCAATTGTTGATTTTGGTTGTTCATCATCATTTTCGGTTTTTCTTTGTAAATTAATTGTGTAGAGGAACCATGCATCAAATGGTTGTAACTTGTGCATCAAAATGTAACTTATGAATCAAAGATTTGAATTGTGTGCATCAGTCTTCAGTTGTTGATTTTTTTGGTTTTTTTGGTTGTGCATCAGGGGGTTGAATCTGTGAATCAAATATTATGGTGGCCTGAAATTTTGGCCGACGGGAACAATTTCAGACCCACGATTTCTTAGCCTTTTATTTCTGATTTTTTAAATTACCATATTAACCTTTTTAATTTTTTTAATTCCGAAAATTTGGTTAAAATGGAGGTTTTTTTGTTTGAATTTTGACTTGATCCTGTGGTCCAGATTTCTCCTTACATTAAGTACCATAACTTTTTTTTTACCGGATCCCTACCCTATATATATATAGGAAGAAGATCCATTGAGAACCATTTTTAATGCGAGAACCGCGATAACCAATCTGAGCCGTCTAATTCCCCCTCTTTTAATGTCATTGCCCATCATGAATTCCTCACATACACCCTGCCACACTTAATCCCCCCACGCTCTCCATCCATGAATTCCAATTATCAAATCAACGGCTAAGATTGGTTCTCGCGGTTCTCGCATTAAAATCGGTTCTCAATGGAACCCTCCCCTATATATATATATATATATATATATATATATAGGGGAGGGTTCATGCGAGAACCGTTGTTAGTGCGAGAACCGCGAGAACCAATCTCAGCCGTTCCTTGGATATGGGAAGTATCATGGATGGAGAGCGTGGAGGGATAGAGTGTGGCAGGGTGCATGTGAGGAATTCATGGGTGGGCAATGACATTGAAGGAGGGAGGATTGGACGGCTTAGATTGGTTCTCGCGGTTCTCGCGCTAACAACGGTTCTCGCATGAACTTTTGTCTATATATATATATATATATATATATAATGAAAAGTTGCATCGAGAACCAGTTTTATTATGAGAACAACAAGAACGTGTACAATATAGTTAAATCCATCTACGAATCACTAAGTTCAGGATTAAGCAAAATTATAGAGTGTACACATTTCATGAGTTTTCAGAACACTTGGATCGAAAAATAATGAGCAAATATATAATGATACTTATTATTTAACTTACTAATATAATAAAATACACTTATTATCTTATATAAATGAACTCGTTTAGGCTTATGATTTTAATCGAGCTTTGAAACTCGAAATGAGATGTCCACATCTCCTCTACTATCCTTCTTCTTCTCCGACTAGATTTCTTTCTCTCATTTGTAGTTAATTCAACTTTCTTGGAATGTTTACTCTATGTCGAAGAATCAAATGTAAAAATAATTGGGAAATGGTAGTTATTGACCACAAATGTAAAACTTGATTGCTTTTTATGAGGTTATATTAACTGATGGATGGTTTAACAAAATTGACTTAACTTAGAAAACACTTGCAATAATTTGATATATAGCATGAATATTGAATGCATAACTTATTGACTTTAGACCACACGTAGCGACACTTGATGAGCTCATCAATCCAAACGAGCAATTCCAAGGCTTTTCTCTTAATAATTATAAAATCTAAATATATGGTTTTTTATTTTCCTTTGTAATTTTGTATATATATCTTCATTTTCAAAAGATAAGCTACAATTGTTTTTTATTGTAAAGAAAGGAATAATAAAAATGATTAAGAACGAAAAATGGAGCAAAGTTAGAATCGAGATGTACTAGCTAGGTCAAAGAGAATAATCAAATGAAGACCACTAGTTATAAAAGTCAAAGTGGCACATTAATGGTCGTTGATTTGCTGACCAAATACCCTATTAGTGATAATATTAGTGCATCAGATTAGGTCAATTAGGGCATCGATCAATCAAAAATTCGATACTTAAAAGTGATCACCACCTTATTCCCCATCACAAAATCTATTTAAAAGTGATCACCACCTTAAACATATTTTTGTTATAAACTTCGTTTTAAGTCCTCCGGAAATCCGAGACAAGTTTTATGTGATCTACAATCTTTGTGACAACTCGTTCCATGTAGATGAAATGATAAAAAAGAATGTAGGTGAGAGAGTTTATAAAAACTCATCCTATGTGGTAGATCGATGAAAGTTAAAATACCTTATATGTTTAAAGTTATGTGCAACAAATATTTTCTACCATGATTTTAAGTTACTTTCGATGTTATTAGGCTACATTATGACTTAAGACTATGATGTGTTACAAATAATACAGAGCCATTGTCCATGGATTTGGAGTATGGATATGTTGACTTGAAGCGGACTTCAAGTGTTAGTGGGAGTTTATAATTACAAAATTTTTAGGAAATTGTTATGAAGAAACAAAAGGTTTAAAAAATTAATATTTAGAATAAACAAGTCAAACTTAAGCTAAAGTTTTCTAAAATGAAAAGAGTTGAGTTTTAGCTAATTACAACTTCTATGGTTTGCCCCCAAACTGTTGCAAAAAGAAAAAAAAACATAGGGATGATTAATGAGAGCATATATATATATATATATATATATATATATATATATATATATATATATATATATATATATATATATATATATATATATTATACCATGTCAATTTATTTCCTTTTTTTAAACATGAAAAAGGGGTAATATTCCATGGGCTAAGACCATATCCACACTGCAAAACATCAAGCTTTCTGTGATTCAGAAAAGACTTGGGCTACGTCAAAAGTTGGTCAAACATTCAACTACTTTCCGGGGACCAATATCCCACCCAACCCCAACCCCAACCCCCCCCCCCCCCCCCCCCCCCTCTTCTCTCATCTTATTTCTACTGTTTCTACTTTCTTATTTTCCTAAACTATTCACAATTATACTTTTTTGTGTATATCCCAGATCAAATGACAAGGAGCCAAAAGTGATATGGATATCCAATCCGTTTTACGGTCTCGACTAATCCAGGGGTTACTATCCGATCATTTTATGGTCTTGAATAATCCTGAGTTATCGTGGGTCAACCTCTGTGGCCACACGAACACTTAGGTAGCGATAGGGTGTAGGACTCAATTGTATCAAGTATCAAACAATATATGAAGCAATTATCACAATGATGATCTCGTTCCGTATGTATGTATGTAGGACCCAATTGTATCAAGTATCAATAGAATATTCGAAGCAATCAAACAAAATGATGATCTCGGTTTTATGCGTATGAACGTAGAGAGAGAACCGAGAACATAGACTATGAAACGTATGAAATTGCTTATTGAATTAGGGTTTACAAACTTTTATTTATACCCCTTGGTTATTTACAATAGTTACCCTAAACTATGACTAATGTCATATATAATACTAAACTCCACTAAAATATATTGAACACAATTTAGGACCTAACAATCTCCCCCTTTATATTCAATTTACAATTAAGCATAATAAACAAAAATAAACTTTTTAAGCATTAAAACAATCTTCCCCATTGAGAATATGCAGAGATTCTTTTTCTTTCTGCATTCAACGTTTAGGAGATCATTCTTTGAAGTTTTGAGTCTTCACGAGATCTTCAAAGACTGGTCAACAGTGATCAGGTTGTTTATCAGAGATTGCAGTAGAAGCTTCGCGTTAATCAGAATTTACAACCATGATCATCTCTTTTGTCTTCACGGGAACAGTCTTGAGCATTACACGAGAATAATATTTCTTGATTACGCACAAATATTACTCGAGGGTTTGATTGGCTGTTTCACCACCTTTGAAATTTTCTTTAAACAAAATTTGCTCCCCCTCAAAAGTAGCTCAAGATCTTTAAAATCTGAAATTTTTCTACAACCTTGCTTCCTTTCAAATTTTTCTAGAACCTTGCTTCCTTTCAAATTTGTGACAGTTGTCTTCTTCTCTTTAAAACTGTCATCTTCTCTTTGAAAATTTTAAGACACACTGCACTTGATGTATTAGCTCCCCCTTAACTTTCTCAAAATAAACTTTGTCTTCTTTTGTAACACTTTTGTAACTTGATTCTCCCCCTCATGATGGTCATGATCCATCATGATTATCATACACCTGTAAACTGCATTCAGCTTGATTTTGGCATGACTATCAGAATGATATGACAATAAACGCATCGGTTATAACACCGGGATCACATAGATTTTCAGTTAACACATCAGTTTAAATAAACTGAGTGACCTACGTTCAGCGTTGGCATGATGTTATCACTGGTGGGATTTCCGTCTATCACTGTAAATATCATAAGAGATCACTCAAGATGTTCCGGTACTGTCACGCAAACAGGCAAATGATCCCATTAAGTGTCCTAAAAGAGAATAATATTGCAAATGGCTCTAGACTCCATAAGTGTATGAAAGAAGTCGGGGACCGGAGTAGTTGTCCTCCTAATTTCAATATCAACAATCTCCAAATGAGATGTCAATAGTGTATGTGAAAAATCTCCGTGCGAAGTTGAAACAATTATATTTTAAGAGATGATTGAGTAGCTAGGTGGGGTTAGTGCATTGCATCACTAGGTCCATGATGTCTTTTTCAATACCAATATAAAACTAGCAGTATATGTGGCTACCCAGATTGACACTGTTTAGTGAGGATCTTTAACTTTTTTTTATCCTTTCTCTCACCTTCAGCTCTCTGAATTTTTTTCAACTTCTCCCTCAAACTCTTTTTTCAAAATGAATGAACACACTTTTTCTTACTTCTATAAAATAGGAAGCTCCTTGGGTAGGTCTGTCCGGATCTGGCTAGACAATAGGAGTGAAGAAGCTGCCTAAACACAGTACGCACAATGTGATCGAAACAACAAAATATTTTTGTAATTTTGAACATTTGAAATGTTTTTTGGATTTTGGATTTTTTAATGTTTTTGGATTTTCATTTTTCAATGTTTTTGGATTTTCATCCTTCAATGTTTTTGGATTTTCTAAGAATGAAACTAGAATAAGAGAAATATATTTGTGAAAATTTTCTGATTTACTCCCCCTACAAGCATGCATAAAAACATACTTTTATTGAGAAAAAAAAATGCATACTTGCGGGTCTTGAAGACTTGTGCTCTCCCTGCAAGTAATAATCATCAACACAAAAGTTATATAAAATAATGACAAACTACAAAAAAGCAAGTTTCTCAGATCATCATACTCGGGCTGATGCTGAACACAATGATGTTTGTGATGAACAGTAGGGAACATTCTTCTTTCTCCAAGCCATGAGATTTGAACTTCTTCGCGTATTGAACACACAGTTGTTTTGACTTCACATATTCTTCAGAGTGTAACTGTGGTGTTCCATAATGTCTCAAGGCTTCTCTGCAAAACAAATTATGCAGATTTTGGTACCCATTTGAATTTGGGTCCAGGTGGATTAGGAGAATTAACTACAAATTCATTTTTAGGCATCCATTTGTAGTTAGAATTCAATTTCTCCTTTTGAATGCTCTGATTGATCAAGAATGTGTTTACTCGTTGAGGAGAGATATAAATTTTCTCTTTAAATAACCTTATCAAGTGCTTAATAGAATATACCTTAAATGGATATTTCACATCAGGCTTATCTAAAGCATCCCAACAAGAATTAATAAAAGTAGAAGATTCATAGTTCTTAACATAAGCATGAGAATGAACATTGGAATTAAAACCAAACTCATTTGAACCATTAGTCTTAGTACAACGAGAACTATTTCCGACATTTGAAGCTCTTCCATGTACATGACCAAAATTGTTTTTGTAACCACGAGAACCAGATTGATTTTCAACATTATTTTCATGACCACCATGACCAGGATGATTTTTCTCTTGAAAACGTCTTTTCTTGGCTTCTAGAAAACTCTTTCTTTTCTCAAACCACAATGCTCTCGTGGCCTGTCTTTTACTTAAAGTTTTCTCAGTCATCACTTTCAAATTTTGGTTAGGAAATTTAACATATTGATTATGCTGAGAGGTGTTACATTGATCATTAAAGACTTTAACTCCACAATCAGACTCCACTAATTCATCAAAATTATGTTCAACAACAGATTTTCCTTTGTCTATGAAAGAGTTTGAGACCTTTTCAGTTTTATTGTTGACAGCGGAAGTGAGTTGGTCTTTTAAAGAATTTATTCTATCAAGTAGAATATTTCTTTCATCATTGAAATCTGTTGTTTGTTTAACTAACTCATCTTGAAGATCAGAAACTTTCTTTTTCAAAATAGAACTTGGAATATAAAGATCAGAGTATTCGGGCTTTTCAGAAAGATTTTCTGATTTTTGATTAAATTCTTCAGAAGAATAAGTTGTTGGAGATTCAGTTGATAAAGAAGTTTCAAAATTTTCATAACTTTTGTTTAACTCAGAGTAGTCAAATGGAAGTTGCATTTTTTCTTTATTTTCTCTTTTTGGAAATTCTAACTCATCATCTTCTGAAGCCCATGTGAATTTCATTAAATCGGTGAAAACTCAACCCATAAATTCAAATTCATAAAATTGAGCACGACAGACTTTAGATAAATTCTTTGGATTTTCAAAATCTAGACCTGCTTTTACATCGTAAAATTTAGTGTCTTTCGGTTTATTCAAAAATATAGTCTGTTCTGATTGACCACGTTTACAAAAATTATCTTCCAGTTCTTTGACTTTGGAATACAATTGGGTTCTTTCTTTAATATAATGATCAAGCTCAGCATCATAATCTTTACATTTAATTTCTGCATCCCTTAATTTGACAGTAATTTCAGAGTTGACTTCAGTAAGATATCCAACCTTTTCTTCACAAAGTTTCAACTTACTTTGTACATATGACAATTGATCATTTGATGATGTCAGTTCTCGATTGCACTGAACTAACTCATTGTAATTGTTGTCTAATCTATCCTCTAAGATTCGACAATGAGTTTTATCTTTTTCTAATTGTGAAATCTGATTTTGCAAAGCATGAATCGTATCGTTGAATTGAGAATTGGTAGTACTTACCTCAGAACCAGATGAACAAAATGTTGATACTTGAAAACTCGGATCTTTGAGTGGAAATTAAAGGTGAACGTTAAGTGGCTAAGTAAGATTGGCTAGAAAAAGTACGGTTGACTAGGTGAGGTTGGCTAGATAAGGTTGGCTAAGTAAAGTACGGTTGGCTAGGTGAGGTTGGCTAGATAAGGTTGGCTAGGTATAGTTGGCTAGATAAGGTTGGCTAGGTATAGTTGGCTAGATGAGGTTGGCTAGAAGCAGTTGGCTAGATGTGGTTAGCTAGGTATAGTTGGCTAGATGAGGTTGGCTAGGTGAGGTTGGCTAGATGAGGTTGGTTAAGTAGCTAGAAGCAGTTGGCTAGATATGGTTGGCTAGGTAAGATCAAGATAGTTGGCTAAAAGCAGTTGGCTAAGATCAATTGGCTAAAAGTAGTTGGCTAAGATCAGTTAGCTAAAAGCAGTTGGCTAAGATCAGTTCGCTAAAAGCAGTTGGCTAAGATCAGTTCGCTAAAAGCAGTTGGCTAAGATCAGTTCGCTAAAAGCAGTTGGCTAAGATCAGTTGGCTAAAAGCAGTTGGCTAAGATATTGACGAACAATGACGAACCCTAGCAAACAAAAACGGCGATTTCGAGTACTTTTTAATCCACTCCTGCTCTGATACCAATTGTAGGACCCAATTGTATCAAGTATCAATAGAATATTCGAAGCAATCAAACAAAATGATGATCTCGGTTTTATGCGTATGAACGTAGAGAGAGAACCGAGAACATAGACTATGAAACGTATGAAATTGCTTATTGAATTAGGGTTTATAAACTTGTATTTATACCCCTTGGGTATTTACAATAGTTACCCTAAACTATGACTAATGTCATATATAATAATAAACTCCACTAAAATATATTAAACACAATTTAATACCTAACATAGGGGGTTTTTAGTTCTTTACTCTAACCAGTGAAGATACTTGAACCACTTTCATAAAATCTTCAAACTTGGGACATCTAAGTAACTTTATCACCATTTGAAACCCAAATCTTACCAAGGCTAACACCCTTGCGGTCAGTCCCAAAATTTATTAAAATAGAGATAAAGTGATTTTGCATTATGATTTTAAGTGATCCAATTATTGTTACTGGTCTCAAGAAAACAAAAAACAAAAATCAGAAAAAGATAGCATGTTTGCTATATTTGGGATTTCTGAAAGATACTTTTGTACTTTTGGCCATTTCATCTAATATATTCCTCCCTTTTTTATAATTTACTTATTATTTACAAATCAACTTGCAAATAGTAAATAATTCAGAATAAAAGCTGTGTCCAGATTCATATTCTTTCCTTTTCAATTAACCTGTTGACGTCTTAGGCTAAAAAGGAACATCAAACACTTTAGATATAAAGAATGACATGATCCACTTGAGAAATCATATATTTTTTTGTTTTTCCTACCATCAATGACGTTTTTTTAAAGGTACATATGTCGACGTAGGTTTGAGAAACCATCCAAGTTCTCTGGCGCATGTTAAAGTTTCTCCATCTCGAAATTTCTCAAATCAGTGAGTAACAAATACCACGAAACACTGACGGATCATGTAATCGACTTCGGTGTTTAAGCTGAAAAACGTGTAACAACGCTATCTCCCTTGAATAGAATGATGAAAAAAAATCTAAGTGGAAAAATTTATATAACTCGTCTCACATACATATATGAATGAAAATTTATTCACTTATAATTTCAGAATTGTAGGGTATAAATAGTTTTCATTATTTCATCATGGTTATAGGTTGATTACCTAGTTAGTAGGTCAACCCATAACATTGGACTGTTGGATGTTGCGGGTTTAGTGTTATTATCTCTTTTTAATATTTCATATTCATATGAAATGTCACATCACTCTCCTCATTTCTTCTTTCTACCTTTCAGATTTGAATATTCTCTCCGCCTTTTGAAATATTAAGTTTTTTATACTTACCAGAGAGGAGCATACTCTGAGGAACTTTCACCAATCGGGAAAAAGAAAACAGGCCGGCATGCATGGTGGTGTTTTACCACACATGGTGAGGTGCAAACTGGGTATTCCTGCATGCTTCCTGCACTCGTACAGGGTGTTCTAATACATAAGTGTGTGTGGAGACAATAAGGGACTAAAGCAAAGTAACTAAAGACTATAACACTATATTCTCAAGTCTAATAAGAAGAGGAAATGAAATAAAAGGATAGAAATCATTTCCTTTCAAATTCTTTCATCTTTTGAGAAAACAAGGCTTCCACACCAAATCTTTCACTTTCCTCTCTTTTTTTTCTTAAATGAAACTCAAAAACAACTCTTTTTTCCTTTCGGATCCTTCATTTACCATCTTCAAAAGCTCAAGAAACATAGAGCAACTAAAGAACAATCAAGTTCATACTATAAATAGTCATTGTTTAAGTTTAACCAAAAAAATTAAAATTACATGCTATTCTTATTATGTATTATCAATAAAATATTTAAAGTAGTTGTTAATCATCTTCTAATATAAACAAAAGACTAACATACATCCAATTATTTAACGATCATAACCTTTCATTTGATATATAAATTCAACCGCTCAATCTTGTTCATTTATGTAATTATAAACAAATTTCACTTTTTGACTTTTCTTACTCGGAATGAAATCAAATTAATTAAAAAGATTTCGTATATGTCTTTCTTAATTTCTAAAGTATCATATTTGTTCACCCTAAGTTTCAAATATCATATTTTTACTTTATAACATCTATAATTATGTCAATCCATATCATGATACCATGTTTTTACCGTCACGTTTGCTCTAAACCTAATGTCAATGCTTCCACCACTGCTATGAGTATTAACGTAATTTGTCATTGTTTATATAAAATTCTAATTTATTTCGCGTTTTATAATTATTTAACAATTTTATTATAATTAATTATGGTTAGCTTGTTAAACAAACTCATATTTATACGAGTATCTAATCTAGTGTAATTATAGAACTTTTATTATCTTTAATCGGGTTCGAAATTAAAGGTATCTAAGCATGAAAGGAAGTTGGTACCACTGACACTAATGGGAAAAATCCTTTTCTCAATTCTCATAATTAATTGTCATCACATGGTTTCCAACCCATAGTTGTATTAATTTTCCTGTGATCACCTCAACCTTAATAGCTTTCTTTTCGTTTCATCATTTTTCCTTTTAATTATACCTACTTTGTTGGGTACCAATAGATATCTAGGCTCTTTAGCCAAGGAGCACCAACCAAATTTGTCTCCACATGGGATGTGAATTCTAATATAATTATAATTTTTATTAGTATTAGTATTAATCATGCTCAGAAATATCTTTTAACCTATCTATATTCTTAATTAATTGAGGATAATATGCTATCTTTATATTAATGTTTTATTATTGTTACCAAAAGATAGATACTCATTATGTAGTTTATTGCAAAGATAATGCATGTAAAGGGATCAAAATTATAAAAGTCGCTAATATATTAAATCTACTTAACATCATATGAATGTGTGTTTGGTTTTGTATAGTGTATATATCAAAACCATTCAAAAGATATCTTGCGTGAGCTTCATGTTGGATTATGTGCAGAGATAATTAACGGGCATATTGTATCCAATGTTATAAGAGACTAAAGGGTCACACTGCTACACACCCAATTCAGAACAGTTGGATTTCACCATAAATATGTGTGGAAATAATTAATCAGATAGATTAATTATTAAAGAGAAGAAGGAAATAATTAATCAGTTAGATTAATTATTAAAGAGAGAAATAAATAATTAATCAGTTTGTTTTAATTATTAGAAAGGAATAAATAATAAATAGTTATTTATTATTTAAAGGGAATTAAATATTAAGTTTTAATATTTAACGGACCAGTTAATTAATAGTTAATTAATTAACTAATAAAGTCCAGGGGGTCAAAAAGAGAAGAGTTGAAAGTTTAATTAAAACCAGTGGGCTTTTAATTAAACGGGCTTAGGTCCAATCTAATCCTTATAAATATAAGTTAAGGCTTAAGAATTAAGATAAGTGATAAGAGATTAACCCTAGCCACCACTCCCACTCTATCTCTCGATCTCGCCCTCTCTCTCGCACACACACTCTCTTTCGGCTCTCTCTCTCTTGCCGTCGAACAAGAAAACACCCGAAGGTGTTTTGCGATTAAGAGTCGACGCACACACACACAAAGGGTTTCGAGGTTTTTGAAGCTCGGGTGATCCAGGAGCGGTCTAGCAGCCAGTTCAATCGGAGGTGCAGTAGTGGTGGACCACTTTAGCAATCTTAAAAGTTTTTGTTCAGGTATAATCTTATAATCTTATCTATGGATTGTTTGTCAATAAACTATGTTAATCATGTAAGTTTTAAAGATCCTAACCTTTTTGGGGTTTAGAGGGTTGTGTTCAATCCAGTTCCGCTTTTAGGATTGAACCAGTGGAATCAAACCCAGACTTGACTAGTTTGTGTCATATGGTGGTTTGGTCAGGTTCAAAACCCTTCAGTGGTATCAGAGCCTCGGCTCTATGATCCATAGTTTCTATTTTTTATTTGTTTCTAGGATTAAGGTTTGATTCTTGATCTTTTACTTGCTCTAGGCTATTTCGAAAATCACCAAGGGCAACAAAACAGTTTGTTTTTGTTATCCAGTTTTAAGAAGTTTAATCCTATTAATCAGAAAGTTTAAACAGTTAGTTTAAACGGTTAAAAAGGATTGTGATTTTTGGATAATAACAAGTTTTGGATTAAGATAAATTAAACAGTTTGTTTTAATTGAACCTAGTTAATCCATTTTTGGTTTGTTTAATTGTTATATGATCTTCTCCATCTTGTTTCTTCTCCTTATAGATTTCGAAAACCATAAAAGGATAAAAAACAAGTTTTCTGTTTTTATCCAGTTTATAAAAGTTTTGATTTTAACCAGTTAGGTTTAAACCAGGTTTGTGTTTAAATGGGTAAAAGGGAATAAACTTTTATCTAAAACCAAATTTTAACCAATTTTTGAACTTTTATTTAAAAAGGGTTGAAATCAAGTTTTAGGATAATTAATTATTAATAAAACAAGTTTTGTTAATATTAATAATTAATAGTTTTTGGTTTTTGAATTAAATCCAGTGTTTAATCAGTATATTAAAACAGTTAGTTTTAATAGATTAAAAAGGGATTTAAAATATTACTGTATTAATCGGAAAACGGGAACCAAAACCATTACCATGACCGTTAGCGACCCTAAAATGGTTTTAGCGGCGCTAACAGGACTTAGCGGCGCTAAGGGCCAAATGGGTTTCGGCCCAAGGAGCTTCGGCCCAAGGTAGTTCTCGGCCCAGATGGTTCACGGCCTAATAGGGCTTACGGCCCAGGTGACTTTCGCCCCAGGAGGTTCTCGGCCCAAGAGGGTCTCGGCCCAGTGGGTTACACGGGTTGACGGGAGATGTTGGCCCAAGATAGTTTTTCCGGATTAATACAAAAGGATTATTAATTTTTAAGTTCTAAAATTAATAAGGTGTTATATAAACTAGTGTTATATATTTTAATTAGTTTAGTTAAAATATATTTTAGACTTTTATTTATTATGACTAGTTTAGTCATTTTTTAATAAAATTCTAAAGGGAATAAAGTTTATATAATAAGATGGAAAATTGAACAAGATATTTTAATTGACCAAAAGTTGTCGGTTTTAAGTTATTGGATAACTAGTAATAAAATCCGACATAAGGTTTCATTCAAGTTTTTGAATAAGATCAGGGATTTAAAGTTTTTGTTAGAAAAACTCTTTTGGTCAGATAAATATTAATTAGAAGATCATAATTCTCGTTTTTGGTTAATAGGCATTAATCAAAAAGGATAAATGAGAATAGTTTAAACAAATCAGGTTGTGTGCTTAACAGCACAGTTTCTGTTTATTTATTATAACTGCGTGGTTGACTTTTATATATATAGTGCTTATATATAAATTGCGTGGTTGTGATTCATATAGCTATAGTTTTGCCGACTTAGGACTCGTTTTTCTTTTCTTCTTTTATTTTGGTTTTGGGAAGGCCTGCGTGCCAATTACAATCCCTTTCTTAATTATAATATTGTACTGGTTAGGGGAGGCATGCGTGCCATTTACAACCCCATTCAATATTGTATTTGTAATAGATTAGTAGTAGTTTTTCCTTTTTTTCTTTCCTCAACCAAAATGGACTCGAAGAAGGCGATCTAGAAAATGGTGTTCTATACGCGAAGCACAGACACTTCGGGGAGGTGTCAAGGCCAGTGGGAGCAACACATCAAGAAAGGCGAATCCAAGTCATTTTATCCTTAGGATTGACCTTAGGATTAGTTGGCAAAACTATAAGGCTTTATCTGCTTATTATTATTATCTGCGTGGTTGTGATTTATTTACTGCTTTTCATATATATGTATGGTATATATATACATGCGTGTGATGGTAAATAAAAAGGGGTTTAATAACAGGTTGTTATAAAACAGTGAAATACCACGTTTTAATGACAAACTAAGAATACGACAACAGGTTGTTAGTCGTGTTAATTGAATTTTTTAAAATTTATAGTTTTGTCAAGGTTATAAGTTTGGAACTTATAAAAACCGTTTTGTGCACCTAAGTTCAGGTACACATATAAATCGTATTATTAAAACAGTTAGTTTTAAAATGGTTTTTCAAAAACTGGAAAATTAAGTTTTTATTGAACTTAATTAAAACCCAAGAAAAAATCTTAGATCAGTGTGCTACCCACCTAATGGTACACCTTGACTGTTAAACGGTGCTCGGGTGTCGGAAGTGCCCAAACCTTGGGCATCCAGGTTCAAACCATTGCGCGAAAGGGCATGAAAGATTCTACGATAATCGGGAGTCCCGGCCAGAATTCATGCTGTCTTAGGTGGTCCGATCTATTTTGGTGATAATCGGGAGTCCCGACCCAAAAAGCACTAGAGTAGAGTTAAACATACTAGACTGGGTCTAAGTGCTCTACGAGGTTCTAGGAGTCGTATATGTTAGGTACGATTGGTACAGGGTGTTACCTACCAGAAATAGCATGACTTGGCGGGAAGTGCCCAAACCTTGCGTCAAGTATGTGAAATATGGGTCCTAGGTCTAATATATATTGTTTATGGGTTTAATGATATATGTTGGAAAGTTTATTTGCAATTACTAATTAAACCGGGTTTTAATTTGTAGATGACAACCAACGTTACCAATACTAATAACCTCTCTCTCCGCTCTATCCTTGAGAAGGATAAGCTCACCGGGTCCAACTTTCTCACTTGGGAGAGAAATCTCCGGATCGTGCCGAGGCACGAGAGAAAGTGGTATGTCCTAGAACAATCTCTAGGAAATCCCCCTGCCTGCAATATCAGGGCAGAGGTCAGGGAGGCTTTTCAGAAGCGCTCCAATGACGCCTTGGATGTTAGCTGCCTCATGCTTGCAACTATGAGTCCAGAGTTGCAATCAAGCATGATGGAAACTCCTGCATATGACATGATCCGCCAGCTGAGGGACATGTTCCAGGAGCAAGCCCGCACAGAGCGTTATGATGCCACTAGAGCATTTAACTCGTGCAAGATGGCTAAGGGGACCTCGGTCAGTGACCATGTCATGAAAATGAAAGGTTACATGGACCACCTAGAGAGACTCGGGCACCCAGTACCGTTGCAGCTAGCAACGGATACGATACTCAACTCGTTGTCAGATGACTATAAGCCTTTTATAGTCAACTACAACATGAACAACATGGAGAAATCCGTGGCTGAGTTGCACTCAATGCTCAAGACTGCTTAGCAGAGTATCGAGACCAAGTCTAAGGACATTCTTATGGTGGGACATGGTGGACGTAAGAAGAGGAAGGGGCGCAACGGAAAGGGAAAGGGCAAGACCCAGCCCAGCCAGAGTGCACCCAGGGCTAATAACAACAACAAGGGCAAGAAGCCGAAGCTGAAGCCAAACAAGGCAAGGACCGAGAATCGGTGCTTCAGGTGCGGCGAGGCCGGACATTGGAAACGAGATTGTCCGAAAGGTCACGAGGCAGGAGGCAAGTCTGGCTCCTCAGGTATTGCGTGATTAGCTTCTTTGTCACTTTCCACTTGTAAAAGTTTTTACGAGTATTCTAATATCTTGCAATCGTTTATTGCAGGAGGAGATGGAAAGTGATGCGGCCCAGCATGAGAAGATCCCACGTGCAGCTCACGGATATTATAAATAATTTTTTATTTCCTAGTTTACTAAACTCTTTTTAAGTTTGGATATTTTTTTATCTCACATGTTTATGGAAACTTTTTGGCTTTGAGTTTATGGAAATATTTGGTTCATATCCGTGCACGTGTTCTTATTGTATGAATCATGATTAGTCCAGTTGTGACTAAAAGAGTGCCAACAAGTCAAAGTTTTGACTTGATTGGTGATTCATAATAATCTTATGCTATGATTTGTTGAAATTATATAAATGTTGGCTCCACTTTTTCAAACGCTTAAATAAACAAGTATTGTTTATAAAATTAGATATTTTTTCCTAATTAAACAAGTGTTTAAGTTTTTTATGAAAAGTGAATGTTCAAAGTCTTGAACTAAATAGAAATGATAGTTATTATTTCTAAGTAAAATAGTTTTTGATAAAACGTTTAAGAAAGTATAAAAGTTATTATAATAGTTATTATAATCAAGGAGTTTTATACTAAATGTTTTAAGGAAGGAAATTTAAGATACCATTATGAGTGTTTCATACTTGTGATCATGGTAAGTTTAATGAAACCATTTTCCGTAATTGGAAAGATGGATATATGGGAGATCCAAGTTCTTGGTTTCATAAAACAAATTTCTTGCAAAAACTAAGTTCTTTAAAACATGTGTTTGGAACACAAGTCTTAGGCATGGTAGTCAAGTTTTGACTAAGGCCTAAAAAGATGTTTTAAAGAATGCACTTTTTCATAAGAGATAGTGGGAGCACCTGACTAATGTATTTATCAGAGTTAATAAAAGGTTGTTTTTTTTAACCAGTGTGATAAATACAAGTTTGAACTTTTAAAGTATATAATTATTGGATGCTTTTAAAAGTTATCTAAAACAGTAAGTTCTTGAGAAAGAACTAATCCAAGGAATGCATGACTTATTGAGAGTTATTCAACAAAGATGGTTTATGAAAAGGGGCTTATTTTCATAAAAATAAGCTAATAAGACTATCCAAACACATAAAATTTAATAAGCCCACAAAATAAACTAATAAGCCCAAAAAATAAGCTAAAATAAACACCCTCTTAATCTTTTTTTACGTACTATGACCCAGATAGGCTAATCATTTTGTAATTTGTTCATAATAGGTTTTTTATTCATCCCAGAAACTGTGTATTCACAATACATAGATTTTTAAATCAATTAATGTTTTGTCACCATTGACATTCTATATTGTTCGTTTATCATTATACTCTTTTATCTTGTATTTACTTTTTTTATTACTAAAAGTAATAAAATGATATTGATATTTTTAATCCTAATCATATGACTCATGTAATATTAAAAAAAACTCTAATAATTAAAATAATTAGAAAGAGGGTGAAAAGGAGTAAAAAGCATCCTCTTTTTTTTTGGGGGGGGGGGGGGGGGGGGGGGTGGTGGGGAACCTATGGCATGTCTCTTGGGGGGGCTAAGAGCCTAAGAGGGGATCTCAAAGGTCCTTGTCTCTTGAAAAAAACACTAGTATATCATGAACTCAATTATAAGACAATACATTGTCTTGTTTATAACTTTATTATTATATTAGGATTAGGATTAAGATAATAACTAAAATACCTAATTAAATATATAAAAGAAAGATATTATATATTATTATTCTTAATATAATGTTGGTATTTAGTACTGAATATTAATAAAAAGAAACAGCATAAGTTCATTATAATTTATTTTTGGTTATTTTCTTGCTGGCAATATGGATTGATAAATTATTACACTTAAAATTACCAAAAGTTAACATGTTATTAAAAACATTATGTTCTATATATAAGTCAATCAGAAGTTAGTAAATAGTGGTGTGGTAATTAAAGTTTAATTTGAATTTCTGTAATGTTATTTAATGTCTATATATTAAAGCATAATACAATCATTTTAGTCAAATATTTTCTTATTTAAATATAAATAATTCTAATTAGCAACTTCACTTTTCAGTGTGATTGTAATTAGTGGCACTAATGACAAACACTCACACAACCTAATTGTGATTGGTCTGTCTTTCCTCTTGTTCACGATCTTTCATGAGTTTAAACTTTTTCCCTTTTTTTTATCATAGTGTTTTTCACTAAATACTTATACATACTTTTCATAGTGAAATCAGTTTTTGGTTTCTATGATTTAGATAAAAGTACGACTCCGGTTCATTTGTACTATAAGATTTTTTTTCTCGTGTTTACTCTATTATATGGTGAACGTACGGATATTTTAATTTATTTATATTTGAGTCTCAAATTGAAAAGTCCCAAGACCTTGTGTGAATTCAATTTCTAGTTTCACCCTTTTTCAGGTTTATAAAAAATACATTTTCTCTCATGTAAAACAAAGCTAAGAGGCACCTCTATGCACTCTAATTTTAATGGCTAAAGTTAATCTTTAAACTTCACTTTAATTGTTTGACTAGAGTAAGACCTCAGACAACTATACAAATCAAATGATAGAATGAGATGTAGGTTTACTCTTCAAAGCTATACACTCTTGTTTTTTATCATGACCTTGAAAGATTTGATCTTTGTGTGAAATATGAGCTCACAAGATCTAAGGTTTAAGTATGGTTTTCAGTATGCAGGAGCTAAAAAAAGTAAACTTACAAGCTTCTTCAAATAGTTGTGAAAAGGCCAAATTCAATTTTGTCCGTATATCCACGATTGATTGTGGTCAAGCTGCGCAAACAACTATATACTTTTCTTGTTCATAATATTATGAACGTTGAAACGTTACTTATATAACAAACAACCATTTTTTCCTACACAAAATCTCTGAAAAAGCATATAGAAAAGTCTTAAGTTGACTTACCAAAAAAGTTTGAAACCTTTTTACAAATTTGAAAGCATGGGAAGATTTGTAAAAAGGATGTTTACCACAAAAAATTGTTTTTCTAGTTTTGATGTTGTGATATTTTAATGCAAGATTATGTTTACTCTTTGTCATAATTGGAAATCATTTATTTCATCATAGTTTGTCTTTTATTGCTTCCAATACAAATTATAAAAAATTTGAAAGTATTTTTATAAAATATGTGTGTGACATACTTTATAAAGTTTTGAATATAATATTCTTTTATAGAATTATTAGTGAGATCATTTTATCCATGTTAAATTTGTTTAACATCAAGGTTGCATTTTGCATTCATCAGAAATTCTTTTTTATTAAGTTTAATAGGGACGAACCTGGTCGACCTCCAATTGACCGTAGAATATGTGATAAGCATATTTCTTGTTTGTTTTCTTCTTTTGTTTTTTATTTGAAGTCTTGACTATATTTGTTCTTAATTGATCATTTATTAGATTTTGGTTGATATCTTATAAATTAGCACATGAACGTATAAATAATCTTGATAAACAATAATATCATATGTTCACGTTTTATCATCAACCAAATATAGAGTGTATTTCTTAATGTGCGACTATGAGTGCACTAACATATTCCTTATGTTACTTGTTTCATACAATGTAATAGTTTAGCAAGTTATTGAAATTATTTTTAAAATATTAAAATTGGTTGCATACAATGGTAGTTAAGTCAAGATTTATTGCATTTTCATGTAGTTTACCTTTAAATAAAACATTACTTAGGGGTAATATTTGTAAATAGTAAAAGGACAATTTGAACATTTTCACATTCATCCCTACTTTCTTAAAACTAAAACACCTAACACAAAAGTTTTAGAATATGAAATATATACAAAAAATGATTTTATGCTCTTTAATTTGACACATATATATTGTTGAAGAAAAATATCTAGTTTTACATGGTTTTTTTGGCACATGTTCATATATGTGCACATGTGCATATTGTTGAGGTTTGTTCCAGTACAATGCATATAGATGCGTATGTGCACATTCACTTGTGCACTTGGATGAAAACTTATGAAACACTCTAATTAGGATGCATACCTATAATGAAGTTTTAGATATATTTGACTCAGATGCTTAGTTCTCGTTTTTTACGTAGTAAAACCAGTTCTCAATGGAACCTTCACCTCAAATCAAACATTTGCCTAAATGAAATAGAATGTAGATGCAGTATAACATATATGCTAGTTTGACATAATTACCTATGTAGATGCGGTAAGTCAGTAACACAGAGATGTAGTATCAGATAAGTACTTATAATAAGAGACTCATGTAGATCTAATTGAACATAAATAAAGTAGATGAAAATAATTTAATACATAATAAATGCATTAAAACATACTTGGACACCTAACCCATCAAATTGGAACTCAAATCAGATACTCATTTAGTTGTGGTACAATACATATGCTAAAGTTAAAACATAGATCCTAGTAGAGTAAAGATAATTTCACTGATCTAGATGGAGTAGATTAGGTGGTGGTGAAAGATGGTCGACAATATTCAAATAAAGGTGGTGTGTGAAGACTAAAGATAAGGGCTTCGAGGAGATTAGATGGATGTGTGAATACAACATCTATGGCTTCGGGAGGAGGTGTGAATACTTATGTGGGTGAGGTTAAATTTTGGTAATGCAGAGATTAGGTAGAAGTTTGGACACCAAGATAGAAAGTGGTTCCATGTTCAAAGAACACCCTCTTGTTTTTTTTAATGTTATAAAGGGATATGATATTTACACGACAAAATTTTATCATACATAACTATTATGACTTTTTTCTCTTATAAAGTTGTAAACAATTTTATTATCCATATGGCTATTATTATCTAAACACATACCTCTTAATGTATATTGCAAATTCATATTATGTATAAAAACTATAAATCATCATCCAGAAAAACATCCATTTTTATAGCCCTTGAGGCCTTGATTGTAATAGATTTAAGTTCTACAAGTTTTCTTCTGTTTTTTTAGGCTCTCCTTTTCATTTCATATATGTTTTTATATGATCCTTTCAATATATGATAGAGAGAGATATGTAAAAGGTAAAAGACAAATGATGTATTTTTATATTGTTTTTTTCTAATTTACTATCATACTCGTCACATGATTACATGTGAAATTCACTATTTCTTTTTTCTCACTTCTTTCACTAATTTTAACACTTATATTGATTTTGTAAATTAATAAATAAATAAATAAAAGTTATAGAAATATATATCACGTCTCTATTAATAAATAAAGTTTTGAATGGAGTGTCTCTTTTATTCAGTACATTTAATTACTATTTGAAAGAATAGGAAGGAAACAAGGGGTACGTGTCTCTCTTTCTCAATACATCTAATTATTAATAGAAATAAGATAAGAAATACTACATGTTTCTCTCATTTACGTGATAGATGTGGACGGCAACAACATCAAGAAAGGATAGAATAGGTTAGGTTAGGTACCACCACATCTCGTACGACTCACTCGACTGTATATATATAGTGGAGACATGGATCATGCTCCTACGTACGTATTAAGAGAGAGCATGTGAAATATATATATGGTATGTGTGAGAATGTCGCAGCCCTACTCTCCATCACTAACATTATGCTCATATTGTCATACATATAATATCAAACTAAAGTCTTTTTCAAAAAACAATCTCAAGATAATATGATTGTTTACATTCTCCATCCTTTATGACTCATACCCTGTTTTATACAAGATTTGATAATTGTTATTGTTGTTAATACCAGCACATTGCACCGATTTATAGTCCCACACTCATGCTGTTTAGCAGCCGACGACGCCAACAACTGGAAAAAAAATAGTCTTAGGCTATACAATTTTTCTCTTTTTCCCACAATTTGAATACCAAAGGTATTATACGTGTTTTTTTACCTAAAAATCTAATACCTTTAACTTTCTCTTATTTCACTCACGCAAAACTATTAACAATATTACCTTACCCATAAAAATCTTAGAGAGAATTACAAAAATGGTCCCTGTGGTTGTCAAGGAATTTCACTTTTGGTCCTTTAACTTTCAAAATTACAAAAACAGTCACTATGGTTGTTGATTTGTTTCAGTTTTGGCCCTTTAGTCAAACAGACGTTAAAATTGACTGTTAAAACACCCCATGTGCTTTGCACATGAGGGTATTTCAGTCATTATGTGTGTTATACATGTTACCAAACTGAAATAGGGTTTTCGTATACTCAGTTTGGTATCCCTGTTATGATTCTTTGATTATAGCAATTTACAACAGAAATGGGAACAAAACCAGTAACCATTGAAGAACAAAACCAATAGAAATGGAAACAAAACCAATAGATATGTAGATTAAGATGAAGCAACGAATATACTATGAACATACCATTAACCATTGAAGAACAAAAACCCCATATTTACACAAAATCAAATCCGAATCCATTACAGATTTTTAGAGCTCGAATAATCAAGAACTTGCAAGCGATCTGTTCAAATCCTAATTTTAGAACAAGAACCTAACTCTCAAACAAGAACAAAAACCCTAAATCTCGAACAAGAACAAAAACCCTAATTTAAACCCAGAAAATTAGAAGAGATATGTTCAAATCTACAAGCGATGGTGGCACAAGAGAAATTTGAACAAACCCTAACAAGAAAATTATAAACAAACCGTGAACAAACACAAACAAAAAAATTTGGCATGCTTACAGATCTAGAAGACAAATATGAAGAATTTGCAGATCTGGAACAAGAAGAGTATGAACAAACTCTCGATGGTGGTTCTTGGTGGTGGGACGGCGATCGAAGCATTGCAGATCTGGAGAGAAAGGGGGACGGCGATCGACTTCAGTGATGGTGGTGGAGGCGATCTTGAAGAAAGAAGTTGATGGTGATTCGATCTCCAGGCGGATGGCGGCGATGGACGTGATGACGGTGATGGTGCTTTTGAGCGACGGAACCCATGGAGGTGGTGGCCGTACTGACGGAAGCCATGGTGGCTGTGGCATTGGCGGTGTTGAAAGCAACCACCGTGGTGCGGCGGCGGTGGTAGAAAGGCTGCCGGTGGGGTGGGGGTGATTATGCAAAACTTGGATGTGTTATATGAGAGAGATGGAGTAAAGAGAGAGAGTAATATCATGATTTAGGGTTTAGTGTTTGGTAATATGTATAACACACAAAATGACTGAAATACCCTCATGTGCAAAGCACATGGGGTGCTATAACAGTCAATTTTAACGTTCGTTTGACTAAAGGACCAAAACTGAAACAAATCAGCAACCACAGTGACTGTTTTTGTAATTTTGAAAGTTAAAGGACCAAAAGTGAAATTTCTTGACAACCACAGGAACCATTTGTAACACCGCGCTTTTGAAAAACCAGATTTTTCATTTTAAAATAGTAATTAAAAAATCCAAAATGCGTGGATCCGTTTGTAAACTGAACTTAAACCAAACCTGTTTTTCAAAACTCATAATAGCAACGGAAATATAAAAGTGGCGATTAATTACAATTAAAATCAGCCACGATATACAAAAGATTAGTTTGTGTTACTAAAACTATTCACCGACCACATAAACAAGTTTATACATACAAAAACAGTAATTTATAGGTAAAAAAGACAAGTGTTCCTCCAAAAGATAAGTAACAACCAGCAGGTACCCAAAGCTCACGCGCCTAAGTGTCACCTGCAGTCATGGGGAGAGTATATGTTAGCTAATTAAAGCTAGTGAGCATAAGATAGCATAATCAGTGATATAAACATATCACATATCATCAATATATCAAACAGTGTTATCCTAGCATCTCGAGATGAGCTGGCACAGCCATAAGGAAGCATAATCTTGCAGGGTAGCGAGCCCGGCTCAACACTCCTAACTGGGGAAACCAAACACATCAACCGCGCGGGTGGGTGAGCGGGTAGCGGTCCACCGTTGCGTTATGAAGTCATCGACTCCATGGGGTACAGCGGGTAACTGATCCCCTAATCGCATGAGGAACATTGGGTTAGCCAAACCCTAAATACCTATCCAGGTACCGTTGACGCTATCATCGACCCGAAGGCCTCAAGGCATCCCAGACCGCAGTCTGGCCTCGATCAAGGACTATAACTAGCCCCCATATCTCGTATCCGTTCATAAACACAAAACCGACCCATTCCGGGCCTCATAGCGCGCATACATATCATATCATAATCATGATTCAATGGTTATGTGTGTCATGCATAAACATAGCATACAGTACGCATTTCAAGCATACAACAGTGTTAATTACATTTCATGGAACTACTTGCACATACTAATAACATGTAACATGATTATATTAATTCGTATGTTATCCTATACTCACCTGAGAGGCTAGAGGCTATAGTAAACAAATATCGTGATCGTCTCGTTCTTCGGAGTCGAACGGTTCACCTATAAGATAATACTCATGTTTAGTCACTTCACACAAGTACATAACTAATATAACTAATATGAATCCCCTAATGATGCCACTAGACTACTTAGAATCCTAAACGAGCATCACGTACGATAAAACGTCGAAAAACAGCAAACAAACAACGCACTGTGGCTGGACAGGCCCCATGCGATCGCAAGGGAGGGCCATGCGATCGCAAGGCACCCTATGCGATCGCAAGGGAATGTTATGCGATCGCAAGCACCCTCCTGCAGTGCATTTACGAGTTCCAGCCCCTGTTTTGGCCATTTTCTCACCCCAAACTCATTTCCAGCATAACCAATTCACTATCCAGTGTTTGTACAACATTCAAGGCATCAAAACAAGTCTAGAAACATACAATTAACAAACTCTAACCAATGATTCATGATTTGGGATCAAATTCTTCCATTTTGAGCCATTTGAAGATAGTTATGGAACAAGACACAAAACCAACACCTTAATATAAGAAAATGATTCCTAATCACTTAGAAACCATTTAAAAACGGTTTGGAACTCATGAATCTAATTATGAATGGCTAATTTGAAACTTGCCATTTTGACCTAAACTTCAAAACTAAGAACAAGAGAGGGAGATGAACTTAGAAAGGTAAAAGGAGATGATGATGGTGGAATAGAACATATTAGAACTTGAATTCGTAGCAGATTATGAAGCTTGTTGGATTTCCTTTTGATTCTCTCCTTCAAAAGTTCAAGAACACAAAGAGAGTGTGAAAGGTGTGTGTTGGTGTATGCACGTATGTGTCTGTGTGTTTGAGAAGGGGAGAGACCGACTTTAGGTCTCAATAATATCCATAAGGGGTATTTTGTTCCCCTTCTCAACTTACAACTTAATACCCGATTACCCGTTTTAACTAACGGGGATATTTCCGGAATCCTTATTCAAAACCGTTTAATATTATACTAAACTTATCTACTTTCGTTATTACTTTAATATCATGATTTATAAATTATTTTCATAATAATTTTATATTAATTCTAACATTCACTAATAAGCTCGAGATTTAGAACATACCGAGTGTCTAAACGACTAGGCCCATTTGAGGATGTTACACCATTTTTGTAATTCTCTCAAAATCTTAAAAAAATGCCCAGATTCATCAACATCGTCATCATCCTTGTCCTTGACCTTCTCATTCTCCTCAAATTCATCCACAATCGATGAATTTATTATCATCTATATACAGAAGTGGCATTATTGGTTAAACACCACATAGATTAAGACGATATTCTCGTTCAAATCAATAGGGAAAGAAAGTACATAAGTAAAGGAAATAAAATATGCCTTTCAAAAAAAAAGGAAATAAAATATATTTTCAAACATTCGAGAGAGTAGTTATTAAATTCACATCTATATATTGTTTCTAGTCATTCAACTGTCCAATTTCTAATAATATTACCACAAGACCAGTAAAATTATTTTAAAGGATCAAAAAATCATTAATCTGACCGACACTTCTACAATTTTATACTCAACATAGACTACATGATTGTGAAAAGATTCATACAAATTTAATTTGTTATTTGTTAAAAAATATTATCTTATATTTTTTCTCCATCTATCTGGATAAAAATCAAATTTGAGTCATCAATTTAATTTCTCTGGATAAAAATCAAATTGTTAAAGGTATTTTCATATATATTTTAAACATACAAAGACTTATTTGTTAATTATAATTTATAAAAATCATATATATACCTATTTAAAACCGTGTTAAAAAAAACACCCCCCCAAATAAAACACAAGCCAGATACTCGTCGGAGTCGGAGAGGAGTATAGAAGAAGGAATTGTTGGAAGATAACTAGATAAACTGTTCAACGAAACGACGTCGGTTAAAAACATTGAGTCATTGGGTGGTCCATGTGGACCCATATCAGAGACAAAAGAAGCGAGGATGAAATGGACAACTGACTCGTCAGTTGGACCCATACAAGTACCACGTGTCAACAGCAGAGGGACGTTGTAGTAAATTGTGGGGACCACGAAACAGGTAAAAAAAGGTTTCCTTAATGTAAACCAACCTACCTCTTCCCACGTGCTAATGTGGGCTCCATACTTTGTCACAATTCATTAACAGTTTTATAATCACCCCTTTGACAATTAAATAATTAATGGCCACAAACAACCTTATAAAAGAATAATGCTACTAATTATTTTTAGGAACTATCATATATAACAAAAAGTAATTATATATAATAATTTTATATATTATCAATTTATATTGTGTATATTAATCATTTGTATTTCATTATTTTTTTTACTAAAAACTGTTATTTTGATCGGCTCCTTTTTTCAAAATAGATTTCTTGTATATTTCTACTAGATATTATATCTATTCTAAACTCATTGTATATAGGTAAATGTAGAAAATAAGAGTACTTGTAAGTAAAGAGAGTTATTTGATTACATATTTAATTATTTATTGGGTATAAAAATTTAGTAAGAATAAACAAAAATTTTCTTCTTAAATAGATGTTCTATGCTCTTTTTAAGGAGATGTTGTAATTACTGGGTAAGAACAAACGTCATATCGAAATGTGATATAGCATCCTGCTATCTTATCATTCTTATTTTTCTATTTAAAAGTTTAACATATGTATCAAATTTAATGAAAAAGACAAGTAAAGAGAATTAGTAGATTTCGTGTGTCATTATATGGTTAGTAGAAGGGAAAAGAAGGAACAAATATTATGACGGTATATCATTTTTTAGGTAAAGGTTAACTTTTATATCATTTTTAGGAATCATTGTACATACCGAATATACTTAATTCTCTCAACGTTTAATCTTTGTGATTATATAGTAAACTAACAAATAAAACTATGAATGTAGTATACGAAAAGGTATTACTGAATATATGAAAGCCCGTCTTCAATATTTAGATATTCGATGAATATGTCGTTTTATTATTTATGTTTTTATGGATATATTTTTGTTTGTTTAAATTGTTTATTTATGATATATTACATGTTAAATATATTAGGTTTTTATAGCTTATCTCGTGCGTATCATTCAATTAGTATCATATATAAGCATGTATATACAATTATAAATTTACATATGATTCGTGTTTACTTTATTCTTTAATATTACAAGTTTCTTTCACATAATAGATATAAAATTACTAGTTTGATTTTGAGATACCAAAGTCCAAAATTACATAATAGTTTACATTTTGTAAAACTAGTTGTAAATTTGATTTGTGAGTCCGCCAAAGTTTACTAGTTATACTAAAATGACTATTATATATTTGTATCATTCAAATTTGTTGCATATTTCATATTTGGTTATCACATTGTTATTAGAGTGAATTACATCCGTCGTGTTTTATAATGTATGATAATGGTCCTTATATTACATTTCGTTTCAGAGTTGGTCCAAAGGTTAATAGAGAGTATCTTATCTACTCTTTTTAGATTTCTATGGAGTGTTATTTTTTCCAAGATTAAACCTTCGCTACTTTTCACTGTTCATCAACGTTGTTCTATGTGGTTGCTCTACTCATCAAAATGATGAAACTGTGGAGGAGCTATGCATTGGGAGAGGATATCCTATGGAGGGATGGGGGATGTGGTGGAAGATGAACAACTGCAATGAAAATGCACATTTGCAACGAAATAACGGATAAAACTAAACTAAGTGGATGAATTATTTTAATGTTCTCTATTTAAAACTTGATTTTGTTGAGACGATAGGATCTAATGTAAATGAATTGATGGATATCTGTTCCTTCATTCCTAAAGAAATTTAGGGTTATTAAATAAACTTACACACAATATATATATATATATATATATATATATATAGAAAGAAGTTCATGCGAGAACCGTTGTTAGTGCGAGAACCGCGAGAACCAATCTGAGCCGTCCAATTCCCCCTCCTTCAATGTCATTGCCCACCCATGAATTCCTCACATGCACCCTGCCACACTCTATCCCTCCACGCTCTCTATCCATGAAACTTCCCATAATCAAGGAACGGCCAAGATTGGTTCTCGCGGTTCTCGCGCTAACCATCCCCTATATAGGGGAAGGTTCATGCGAGAACCGTTGTTAGTGCGAGAACTGCGAGAACCAATCTCGGTCGTTCCTCGGATATGGGAAGTTATATGGATGGAGAGCGTGGAGGGATAGAGTGTGGCAGAGTGCATGTGAGGAATTCATGTGTGGACAATGACATTGAAGGAGGGGGATTGGACGGCTCAGATTGGTTCTCGCGGTTCTCGCACTAAGAATGGTTCTTGCATAAACTTTTTTCTATATATATATATATATAGGGCATGGTATATAGAACCATGCTTAACCATATAACTCATATAACCTTTGTGATTGAGATATGACAATTTTAAAAAGGCTAGCATGGGAAAAGCAATCAAAAACTGAAAACTCACGTGCCCTCATAAATCCCCCTAGACCCCTTTTTCTCATACTCATCGAATTTATAGTTAATCATATCTTCACCATATTAAAAAAATGTATAAAAAAATTATAACAATCGATTCAGGTTTTCGTTCTCTTTAATTCAATATTAGACTTGATATATTTCTGGAACTTTTTTTTCGGAAAATCCAGATGGTCTCGAAAATTCCAATGGTTTAATGAATATGCAAATGCTTCGAAGGTGAAACAAAAAAACAAATCTTTTAAAGAAATAGATGAGATGATAACAAAATGCAATTTCACCAATATCTGCATGTTAATTAATCCAAATGCATTTAAAAAATATATTAGAAACACAAGTATACAAGTATTTTTACATAGGATCTAAAATGCAAGCAACAACATTTTCGCATAAAAATACAAACGACAATGATCTAAAATGCAAACAACAATAATTTCACATAAAATATGCAAACAATAGCAATATAAAATACAAACAATCAAAATTTTTACATAAAAAATGCAAGCAACCCAAATGATAATGATATAGCATTTTGATTATCATTTTCATCTGAATTGTATTTTGGTTATCATCTTCATTTTGCTTGCATTGTTTGATCATAATTTTCATCAAAATAACAAATAAAATTGCAATCAACCAGAGAATATAACATTTGAGGATATAAAATTATGAGTGTCATGTGAGTATTGAAGAACGATTTGTTGGTTGTTTTCTCATGGAGAGAATAGAGGGTTGTTGTTTCACTACACGTGCCATACAAGTGAGAAGATGATAGTACTTGAGAGATGTGAAACTGAATATTTTGAGGTCCGGAGAGGATGACATGAACTTCTAAGACATGCCTTCATTGTCTAGTATTGATTTAGCTTGTAAGATGGCTTTGAGCAAACCGCCGATTATTGATATCTACATCTTGTTCCATTGTTAAGTTTTTTAGTGACATCTTATTATGGTTTATAAACATTCAAACATGGTTTTATTATTGAAAACCAAAACCACACTTAAAACAGTACTAGTTTCAATTTTAGAATTTTCAAATGATTTTGGTTCCTAAAGATTTCGGTTTTGATTTCTCCAAACCTTCAATTTTAATATGTTTAGGTTTTATTGCTTTTGTTTGTTGGTTTAACGATTTGAACTTGATTTTTCGAATTCTATGCTCACTATAAAAGCATTATTTATATCCAGATAATAATAAAAGCACATATTAACTAGACATGGTTTTATTATTGAAAAGTATCTAAAAATATATTGTTCAAAAACTACTACTAACATGTATGTACTATTTCTAGTTAAAAAAAAAACAACCTAAAAGGCAACAATTTACTCACTGCAGGTTAAAATAAATTTAAACATGTATATATGTATATAAAAGGTGAGGGGGACACGTGATGGTGGGGATATGAGGCAGAAGAGTGGCACTGTAATGTAATTATGTGTGACAGTTGAGGTGTAAATTAATGAACCTGAATAAATATAAATAAATAAATAATATAATATTTAAAAAGGAAACACAAATTCTGTGCCGGGTTAAGCATAGCCAACCTTGTTGCCTGCCCACGGAACACTCTCTACAGACTACCCACGTTCCTGTGACATCACTCAACTCTTTTTTTCTACTTATATTATTTTACAAAAAATGGAAAACCTTGTTTTATTATTAATAAAAAAATATAGGTCCATTTTGATGTGCTGCCGGGTTTTAAATAGACCCGAAAAGAATGAATAAGCCAAATTCAGAGGAAAGGAAAAAAAGGTCTGTATAGATACATGGAGAGAATCAGAGTAATTTTAAGTTTAGAAAATAGGTTACGATGTTACTATTTAGTTTTTATTTTTTTATTTTTGTTTTATTTTTTAAGTTGTTTTGTTGTGTTATATATATTTTAGATAACTTAGTTTGTTAAATATTAAATATATTAACAAAAATATATATTAAAATTATTTCGTATATATATATATATATAATATGTATATCAACTGGATTAAATTAAAAAAATTCAAATTTGATTATAAATTTTTTTTGCATAAAATTTATGATAATGTTGTGTATCAATTTCCAATTTCTAATTTATTTACACATTTTTAAAGAAAAATTATATCTCTAAGTATATTTTAGTATTGTGTTATAAACAAGATGTTAAGATAGTTATTAAAAGGGAAAATAATTCTTCTTGTAATCTTAATAAACATGTGCTCCTAATTGCTCTGGTGTCTTCTAGAGTGTTTAATGACTTGAATGGTGTAAATGGGTGAAAATGGTGTCAAATATAATACTAGATTAATATTAGCTATACACACGATCTATATAGGAGGGCTTGAATACATAGACTGAGCAAACAATATGAATAATAATATGAATTACATGTATAGATAACTTGGTAGGCCATCTTGCTAGGCCATCTTTCTCTAGCTCATGCAAGTCCTTCTTTCAAGCTCCAGAACTTGTGAATTTATGTTTTATGCATGATGGTGTGTTGTTTTTGTGGTATTGTTGCTGCTTGGAGTCGTGTCCAGTCTTGCTCTACTGTTGTTTCTCTCGGCTCTGATCTAATGTAGCATCCTGGGTGCTGTGTTGGTGCCACATGCGGTCTGACGTTGTTATGTTATTGTGTATTGGGTGACTCGATAACCCTGGATGTTGCGAAAGTGGATGGAGCCGATGTGTTGTTGCCACCTACGGTTTGACGTTTTGTTATGGTATTGTGTTGCTGTAGATGTTCTGTATTGTGTTGCTGGTATTGTGAGTTTCGTTGCCGCTACCCACGATGACGTTTAGGTGCGGGTCTGGTACTAAAGTAATGTTGTGTTCGTTCGACGAGAATGTAAGGATATTAACTTGTGTTGAGAGTTGTAGTTCCGTGTTATTTTGGTGTTACCGGTGTAATCAAACCAGTATATTTTATGAATGAAAACATTTTCTTGGTTGTTAAAAAAAAATGTATAGATAACTTGGTAAGTCAGAAGATTTTAAACTTATCTTGATAATACTTAAGGAAATTCAAAACTATTCCTTTAAAAGATTTATGATTCCTCATGCCAAGTTAATTAACCTTCTAGAGTTGATTTAACCTAGTTTGAACCCTTAAAATTAATCCCTGAAAAACTCTTTCATATCTTCACTTTGAACTTCCAATGAGCTCACAACGTTGGTTATAGAAGTCAATTTGAGCTCACTTAACCATGCAAGACCCATAATATTCAGCCATATAACAAATTAATCACTATAATATATACAACTACAGTAAAGTATGTACTTTGGCTAAAAAAATGTACATTTAAGTTTTAATACAAACATGTGTTAAAAGTTGACCATTCAAGTAAGCAGTTGAGATGAAGCTTAGTTTCATAACTATATATATCACACCCTCCTTTATAAAAATAGGCTTTTCCAAAATTGCATAATCCCTGAAATAACACTTGAAATACATTCTTGCTCAGTGGAAGCTTTGTCCGCCATAATATTTGAATTAAATTCTTCTACAACTACAGCTTTGTCCGCCATAATATTTGAATTAAATTCTTCTACAACTACACACTTTTCTGATCACAAAACATAAAGTTAATGGTTGTTTTATACTTTTATTGTTTTTAAATTTTGTTTTGAAAATGAAGAAAAGGTTAATAGAAATAAAAGAGAAAGAAATAAAACGACATGTTTTCTTATATTTTATAAAAGTATATCATTAGATATTAGACTATTCGTTACCGTAATATTATGTTTTTTAACATTATAAATCTTTAAGATACAAATGGGCTCTCTTTTGGTATAAAGAAGCAAAGGTTGAAATGTTTTTTTCCCCATTGAAAGAATGGTCCCCATAGCTTTTGGTATATGGATGACTGATTAAACGTCCGTCAAAGTCGGTATGGTCCCCAGTCCCCACATTCTTGTCACCCTTTTGTAGCTTGATTCGAATTGTTAATTAAAGGGGGTGTTAGTTACGACTCATGATATTTTGATGCTACCATATCTTTTTCTTTATATTAATTTCGTACCAAAGTTTTTATTATCCAATTTACTAGCTTGTCTTTATTTTAACTGCTATTTTAATATTCTATGTTTCCACTTAATTGTACAATCCGTTATAGCATTCGTCAAATGTGCTTTATGGAGGAATTCTCATCGTTTTAATCTGCTTCTAAACATACACATGTTCCAATATAAATTTAACCTAAGACTTTAATTAAGGATCATTTTAACATTAACATTTACTGTCGGAGTTACGTCACTAGTTTACCTCTTCCCTTCCCAAATTTTGTATTCTTTTACAGAAGCACTATTAAAGAGAAACACTCCTTTTGTGTTCCAACACAAAGCATAAATACACTCTCCCCCATTGCAACTTTATAAGCATAATACACACTTTCAAAACATCAATTCCCTTGCACACTAATCTAGTATTTAATCAATTCAAAAACAATCCATACATCCATCATTACTAAGCTACTAACATTCTAACAATCAATTGTTTGACAAGCTAGCGGCTAAGTTTCACACCAACTTGTGACAACAAGCATCACGTGATCGAGAGTTCTTTCTTTAGATTCTTATACATAGAATTTAGTTATCCAACATATGTTAATCATTCATTATCTTGACTACATTTTAAAGCGATTACAAAAGAACTTAATGATTCCCAATGCTAATGACTAGCATAGACTTCCCATCGACCGAATGCTTACCTCCCCTCATCAAGTTTTGACTCACAATTTATCACATCTAAGGATTAAAAGGAAATAACTTGAGTGTCGATCAACCACTAGAAACTTGATCTTCAATTGTTTCTTCATTTAATTGGCCTTTCCCGATTGTCATTCTCTTTTCTCTATTTCACTAGTACACACATACACATACATACGACGATTTTTAAATGCAAACGAAATTTGGGTTTTGCTAAAAATTGGTTCAAATAAGACTTTGTTTCATTTATTCTAATTAAGCCCCCATAGTTTCTTGTCTTTCTATGCTTTAGCCCATCAATTAATTCTTTGCTTATATAATCACCAAAACCTTTAATTAGGAAGTAATAATTATGACAGTTTTATATTTATTGTAATTTTAATATCGAAAACAAGGTGTCACAGAAACCATTCAATTGCGATGACATGTCTCGTACAGGTATTAGGCCGTGTTGTGGATTGCATATGATGGCTACTTACAATAATATTAAACATTCCAACTCTTAAACTTATACATGATTGTAACTGAAATTTAAGCATAGTTAAATGACCAACAATGTTATTTACATTATGTATTATCTTTGGTATTGGATATTGGTAAAAAAAATTATTAACGTATATGCAAATCATTTGGCGATGATTTGTGTATAAACGAATTTTTGAAACTCGAAAAATTATGGACCATACCTCAACAAGTGAATGAAGAAATAGTAAGTTAGCGATGACATTACCAAAGGGCATTTAACACAATGGTGTCAAGTGTTTAAACTGATTCATAAGACCTAAGGTTCATGTTTCTATAACAGACTATGTGTAAATTTAGGAGTAGGTCTAATGAGCACATGAGTTTCGCTGTAAAGATAGTTAGAGATGACATGAGAGTCATAAACAATGTTTATTACAAATTAGTGTTATACAGAAATTACTTCTCAAATCAAAACATGGTTTAGTTAACTTGATCCTGTTATCAAAGTATGTCCTATAATTTTCATCCTCGAGAGTCGAGACATTACACATCTCTCATTTTCTTTCATCTACGTAGTCACACTCACACACATATTGTGAGAGATGATATATAGTGTGGAAATCTTTACAAGGGTTTCTTTATCATATTTCTTAAAGCATGAAAGATGATATGTGCATAATAATTTGCTATGCATAAAAGTCATTTATATGTTTCTATAAACGTTTTTCCATCATCATAATTAATGTTCAAATAATAAATATTTTTGTTTGTAAATATAAATTATTTGTTATATACACATTATCTCCGTTCAACCAAAATCATGTTGGCCATAGTTGACATTATGTTAATATTCAACAACAAATGATTTGATAAATCACATCTGATTCAATGATCATTTTTAACTTGGTATAAATTTTCTTGTTTCTTTGTCTTGTTTGTACAAATTAGGTTGTTATAGTATTCATTCATTACATTAAATATTCATAATCATGAACTTTTAAATCTTTATAGCAAAAACTACTTTTTATAAAATTACGTAATATTAAAACAAAGGTATCCAACTTGTCACGTTTTGTTATTATGTGTATTGGATTTTCAAACTTCTCATTTAATGTACTAGACTTTTAAAGTTACCAATGTGTGTATCATGAAACCTAGACAACATGTTACAAGTATTTTTGAATTTTTAAATTATTTTTTATACCAAATTATTATTTTTATTATAGTTAATACTTCTTTTAATGAAATTCAAGATGAAGATGAATATGTTCATGAACTATGTAAAGATTTTTTGTGAAAAATGTGTAAAACAATAAGTGAAAGACATTAAAACAATGAAAAAGGCAAAAACTAGAACCATCAATTGAACAACAAAAATAATTGATTGAATATGTTAATGATGGTAACCATCGATTGAACAAATCTAAGTGCTTCAAACAGATCAATAATGAAATCTCTATTGAAATCTAATAGCTTCAAACAGATCAATTGTGAAATTGCAAACCTAAAAATAATTGAAGGTTAAATGGCAAACCCTAATTGCATACCTATCTAACCCTCAAGCAGATTAAGCGTACGAACCCATCAAGAAATCTAAACTTACCATTTGAACCTTTGAACTTTGGGCAATTATGGATTCAATATCGAAACCTTTAAAGCGCGTGAACCAAAATGGAGATGTTGAATCCGGAAAATAATTGATATGTATGTAAACCGTAGGACAAAATTGATTTTAATTTGAAAATCACAAACCAAAATATAAATCAAATCCCAAAATTGATGAATGGATCGAGTAAATGAATCACAAACCTTGAATCGAAACCCAAGGGTCTAGTGCCATCATGCGATGAATAAATCGACCTATCATCAGATCGTAATTGCAAACCCTACGCCCAAATCATAATTACAACAAAAAACCAGTTGAACAAATGAGTCGATATGGTTTGACTGGCGTATAGAAAACCCAATTGAACGGGATGAACTGATGAACATACATGGATGAAAGAAATAACCATATTCATGGAATCTAGAAAGTATTGATTAATAATTTAGTATAAATATAATAATAAAATAATTTTATTTGGTTTATATTAAACCAAGGAAACTGGATGGATGCCAAGTCACTAGCCATGTCAGTTATAATCAGTAACATAAGATGATAAGTTGAATATATTTTGATAAATTAAACTCTTAAAACAAATGTCTTTTTAAACAAAAACAATTTATTAAAATAATGAAAAGCAAGATACTAAATGATTTAGAAAACACCAAGACAACAATTATAAAGAACTTAATAACCAACCAGAAATGATAACAATATATACTAAGGTGTTCAAGATCTTTAGAGTAAAATATATGGATCATAACCCGACTCTAAATCAGTCCAAAGAAAAGAGATGTAGGATCCTAAGAGGAATAGTAGGATATATCATTTGTGTAATTCCATAACGTCCAATAGAAGGAATACTAAAACACATGTAAAGACCTACTAATGCGATGTATATGAGTTTATGACCTGCATTGAAAATTGTAATTTATTGATATGAAAATGTCTCATATGTGAGAGGGTGAATGTCCAATTAGTAACACCATATTGAATATAGTTTATACTGGTGTTCATTTATTTATAATTTTATTATTATATATATTAATAACTAATTTTTTTATAAATAAATCTTTTAATTAAAAATATTGATTGTAAGTTTAAATAAATTATCTTAACAAATTGATTTCATCTTCTATACAATCTAATAGGAAGATATTATTTGTACATTCTTCCTCACACATAACAGATATATCATATCAATTTATTATAGTTTTCAACACATATTATATACTAACATATAACACATCACATATTCAATTTAGATTATTAAGAGAGTTCAAATAGAATCACACATCTAAATAAAAGCAAATATTAGTAATGGGGATTATTTGTATACAATATGTTTTGATGTACACAATAAAAAGTGTATGTTAGATCATGATACCTTTAAATACGTGGTATAGAAAAATTGTCAGTGAATTTATAAAGATAAAAATTTTTAATTATTGTGTGAATTTTTTATACAAATCATCACCCATTCATCATTGACGTTTTCTTTATGAAAGATCTCATTGCCTGCTCATTTTATTAGCTTTTTGAAAAGATAGGGACTTTGTATTAAATACTGTAAAGGACATTTACAATACTCTCCAATGTTTAACTGTCAAAAGAGAAAAATAAACAGACTCTAAGCAAGAGACTAATTCAGGCATATGATAATATTTTAGAAAAGTTCGTTGAATTTCACATAATTTACCTAAAAACTAGTGGGATATCCGAGTAATTCAGCGGTGACTATTACAAAAGGATGATGGTGAATACTTTTGGTGACGATAGCGGAGGAGACAACGATGCTTGTGAATGAAGCCCGAATGTTATAATAAATTTGAGATAATCTAGGTACTATTAAAAAAATGGAAATGTATGTTTTTGAGAAAAAAAGTATAATTCATCGTGATAAAGACATTTATTTGTTAAAGGAGAGAAATATATGAAAGGTTTAATTAGGTTAATACCTTGGGTAATATCATTTTTGAAGTTCAACGATCGTGCTTTTATTGGGTTAGAGCAAAACTGAAACGGGCCGCCATTCTAAACTGGTACGTTTGGTTAGTGTTACCGAGCATACTAGACATCGGCTGAACAGATTCATCGTCGGAACATTTTAGTTTTCGAAGGAACAGATTGTTAGTTGGGTTGTTATTATGATAAATGTAATCTATGAGATTCCATTTAGGATGCTAACAGCCTCTTTATCTCTTCACTTCTTATGAAGGGGGTGGTTTTGTATGTAATATGGTTTGAGAATAAATAAAAATATACAGGTTGCCTTAAAAAAAAAGGTTTAATAAATTGATGGATAAATTTAATGTAAATAAAATTAAGTCTGAATATTAGTATTATATACTTAACGTAGTATAGTATAAATATTGCATAATTTTTGTTAAGTATAAACTTAGCTACGTATATATTTATTATTAAATATATATTATCATATTATCACAACATATTTCTGTAATATTTTCATATATTACAATCATGTTATTATTGTTGTGATATCTTCCTTCTACAAGCAAGCTTCTTATTTTAGGTATCTTTGGTGGTTTTTTTTAAGCTTCTAATAGCTGAGTTTTTTAGTTTTTTGAAAATAAATTTTATTAGTTATGTTTAGTTGTAAAAGCTTTCGAGCTTAAGTTTATAATTTTTGAAATTAGAGCTGCTAAGAGCTTTTTAAAACCATATTATATAAATGACCCACAACTAATTTTGTATCCTTTATAAAATTTTGTTTTTATGTTTTTTATGGTATTCTACCGTTTTAAACTATATATATCTAATTTGATAAACACTTTTATACAAATAATAGTTTAATTTTCAGTTCTTAATAAAAACAACTCCAACTTGAGTAAGTTCGTCAAACATTTCCTTTTATCTTTGTATATACGATATTTTATTATTTACATCACCTGAAATTAATAGAAACATTAATTTGTTGTATTTAAGTCTTACAAATGGAAGCTTCCATATTGTGATCATTCTAATTCTTTTTGTTATTGGTTTTCAATTTTTTTTAATTTGCTGTATTTATTTATGAGGTGTGCAGATCAAACTATTAACCGGTTTAATTTAACTTATTGAACCTTTATAAAAAAATGATATATAATATTAACATCATTTAATTTAAATAATATATATGTATAAACCACTTTAATTCATATTGTGGATCATTGTTCAATAAAACAAAGCTAAAAAACAAGGGTTATATTTTTATTTTAGAATTAACCAAAACTATTTGTTCGTTTTTAATTTTCTAGGAAAAGAATAACATTTTTAAGGGTAAATTATGTTTTAATCCATAAACTTTAGATTTAAAATAGTTTATCTCGTAAAATTTTTTAGTAAACATTATAATCCTTACATAATTTTTGTTAAATAATATAAGCCTTAATCTTGCTTTACCTTATTAAATTTATTCCTAATCTAAATTTATAATACTTGTTACCGTATTAATGGGAAACCTCGATCAATCCTATCACTAAATACATCCATTCTCCATAAAGTGATTGATAAAACCTCACATACAGACCCTAATTCAATTGTTAACTCCTTGGATATAACTGGTAATATCTCGATTGCACTCACCGGTTCGTATAATTGCACTAGTTAGATGATTGCACATCTACAACTTCCTCTATCTCTAACTTTGCTTTCGTGTTACTAGGCAATCCATGAGATGTTGATTCGTGAATCTGTGATCGCTGAACACTGGTGACCACTAACAAATCAGTTCTCTAATCTCCACCATCTCAAGTTTTAGAGGCCACTACTAGAAAAAACTGCCAATACCAACGGGCGAAATCCGTTGGTAAATAGGCTAATTTCTTTGGTAATTCGGTTTACCAACGATATTACCAACAGAAACAGCCTGTCGGAAAAAGGTCTGTGGGTATATTTATTTACCAACGTATCCGTTGGTATTTCACCAACGGAAAGTCGTAGGTGATTAAAAATAGTTGTTGGTAATTTAGTAGACAAAAACCTTATAGCCGTTGGTGTTTTACCAACGGAAACGCCGTTGGTGATCAAAATAACCTATTGGTAATAAGGACCAGCTGAGTCGAGTTAGAGTTTGGCTGGGTTCGGTCCTTCTCGATTACACCCCTAAGTTTAGGAATTAAAATGTTTTTTAAAAGTCTGTTAATCTATTATAGAAGGTCAAGTGGCTAAAACGATGAAGTGTAACAACTTTAGGGATTAAAACATTCATTAAAAAAGTTTATAGGTTACACCAATTTTTATACAAAACTTTAGAGGTTAAAATATATTTGACCTTTTTTTATATATCAATTAAACTAAATATTACTTTAGAGAGTAACATAATTAACTTACTCGAGCATGAGATTTAAAGCTTGGTAAAACTCGAGTCAAATTTCAAGTTTGACAATGTTTAACTTGACTCGGGTCAGTTACACTTATACCGTCAACAACACTAAATACCCTACTTTATATCACTATACTCTACTTATAATTGTTACTATCTAAATCTTCAGTTACATCTTAACACTCTTTTTCCTATGGCAAATGGTACATTTCATGTTATGATTTGATTTTATAAGGAATTTCAGCTTACACTACAATTATGAACAATTACCACGTGACCTTTATAGGTCAATATTCTACTAGTATATATATATATATATTGAATTATGTACCGGTTACCACATGATTTTGGTACAATTATGAACAAAATCACTAGCAAAAAAGTTTTATATTGAGCATACTACATATTTACATTTTGTCTATATATTTTTATTATTACGCGAGTTAAAATACTTTGTTCTATTACATATATATACATGAGTTTGAGACGTCTTGGTAGTACTTGAACATATATAGCATTTCTCCTCCACTTTTAGCTTTCCTATGTTTATTTCAAGTATCTATTTTAAGATATATATTTCATATATCAAATTATTCTCTTAGAAATAGAAACACAAATCATCTTAGACCATGCCGTAACATGTGAAGGAATAAATCTTGTGATTAGGATACATGTGAAGACTAAGTCGTGTTCATAATATTTTTGCACATAGAGGAGTGTGAAGTGTCTTCATTATTATTTCAGATAATGACAAATTTAGAAAAATCAAACATAATATTAGCGTTTATATTCCATATCAAATTATTCTTTTAAAAACATACATCATCTTAGACAAGGCCAGAACATGTGAACCAATATAACTTGCCATTAGAATATATGTGAAGACTAGGTAGTAATGCATAAAGAAACTCACTTTGTTAACAAGATACATATGTAAACCATGCTCTAACACATGAACTAACACACATTGTTAACAATAGAAATCTGTAAACCATGATGTAACGCATGAACTAACACATCTTCCTATCAAAATATATCTGTAAACCATGTTGTAACACATGAACTAACACACATTGCTATCAATATAAATATGTATACCATGCTCTAACGCATGAACCAACACACTTGCTATCAAAATAACTTGTAAAACCATGCTGTAACACATGATCATCGCACCTTGCTATCAATAGAAATCTGTAAACCAGCTGTAACACATGAATCAACACACCTTCTTTTCAAAATAAGACTTTAAACCATGCTGTAACGCATGATCTAACACACCTTGCTATCAAAATACATGTGATGCATAAAATCATTCTCAATTTTCTTTAACTCAAGTTAATATCAATACTAGTCAACATGATTTTCGTTTCACACTACTTATTAGTATTTTAATTTAAATTAACACCAATAAATCAAATAAATCTATTAATATATTATTTGTTATTCTGTGATTATTCTTAAATTCTCTATACATAATAAAAAAAAGTTTTAAATCAAGGTATGTTAGAGATAAGCTATAGACAATCATACTCTATCCTAAATAAAAAGACTACTTCCTAGTAGACCTTTGACACATAAAGAAGAGAGAAACAAAATAAAATAAAAATACACACATAAATATAAGTAAAATAATAGTATTAATTAAAATAAAAATAAAATTTATCGTTATCATACTTTTGGAGACTACATGTCAAACAATTTATGTCCCATAATTATCTATCATTTTATCAAATTTATCGTTACTATATTTATTTCTTTAGAAACAATATAAAAGTGTAGGGACGATCTTAAAAAAATAAAATAAATATGATACCTAAGGTATAAGATAAAAAATATTACACTTACTTTAAACAAATATAAGTGTTGAGAAATAGTATAGTCATTTTTTCATGAGAATAATACTTAATATATATGACAAAAAATAATTAAACGTTGAGAAGTAGTATAGCCATTTTTTCATGAGAATAATACTTAATATATATGACAAAAGATAGACTAACAACTTTAAAAAAATTATAAAAGTTGATAACGAATTTATTTAAGTTTAAGATATTTTATCATCATATATTTAATTCTTACTATTACGTGTCGACTAATATCAAAACTCTCGACCATCATTTTCTATTCACGTTAAATATATGGCGGGTACCAAATTAATCACATGAAATTGGATCATAATGAAATAAATAGAAAAGCGAGGCTTTTTTAGCCGGATTATTGGGTATAAAAGTTATAAAAATTCATACATCATGCAATAAAGTTGTATTTTATGGAAAAATAAAAATAAAGCAAGTTAACCCAACATAAATCATATAAAACTTCACAACTTAACCATGGTTAGTTAGGTTAGCTTCACGCACTACACACCACCAAGAAAGGAGACAAACACAGGCTTATAGAGAGAGAAAGTGGAGGTCTTTTAGAGAGAGAAGAAATCAAGGCGTATATTAACTCGATTTTCAGGGTTGTGTAACGGCGTTTTCACATTTTCTTTCATTCTAGTGAGAGAAAGAGATTGAAGCTACTGTGTTTTTAGAGAGAGAGAGAGAAGGACATACAAGCAGGTCTGGAGTTCAACAATCATCTCTTTTCCGGTTTTCCGATCCGTGTCTATTTTGAAACGGAAGATCGACGGTTTTAGGGTTTCATTAAGCGGCTTAAATTTTCGACTTTAAAGTGTGAGTTATTGAAACGCTGCCGTTATCATCACTTGACGCATATAATGTGGAGAATTTCATGATTTCGGAGGTTTAATTTCGTGTTTTCGAAGAATTTCTGCTGTTGGAGCGGTTCAATTTACTTTTATTTCATGGAGAATCGAGGGCCATCGTTTCTCCCTCTCGAAGGTAAAATTCTTTCACAATTTTCTGTTAAAATGTCTAAATTTCCTGGGGTTTTATGTATATACTTTACGTATGATATCATATACTATTTTTCCCCAATTTAAGTTTGACAATTGATGCAGGTTTTTCATTTATCTCGTAATCTATGCTAACAATCGTGTTCTTACATGTTTCTTTTGACGTTACTGACTGTTAATTGAAGTCTTTTCTTCTTTCTTTAGTCTGATTATGATTTTGTTCTTAATTTTGAGAAGATCCACTGTACAAGGAGCTATGGAAGGCTTGTGCGGGCCCGCTGGTGGATGTTCCAAGACAGGGAGAGAGAGTTTTCTACTTTCCACAGGGCCACATGGAACAAGTAAGTAGAAAACATGTGATTTTTGGCTTGTAATTTTCAGATCTATGTTTGTTGAAGTTTTTCTTTATATGTAAGTTTTGTTTTGGTGATTGTAAATGGTTTTATGTTTCTAAAATTAGGTTTTTTAACTTTTATTTCTTATGCTATTTGTGGGATTTATTCAGTTAGAAGCATCAACAAATCAGGAATTAAATCAGAGGATTCCTCACTTCAACCTCAAATCAAAGATTCTTTGTCGCGTTGTTCATACTCAGCTAATGGTATGTAATTTGTTCTTCTTACAGTATCTGTTTTTGGATCAACTGAGGTTTGAATTTGGGTTATGTTAAAATTACTTAAAAAGTGGAAGCAAATTAGGGGTTTTCTTATGTTTTTTGGAAGTTCTTAAAGACTAAAACGATTGCGGCTTTATAGGCTGAACAAGATACAGATGAAGTATATGCTCAGATCACTTTACTCCCTGAGATAGATGTAAGACTTTGCCTCTTATCTTATGCTATTATTATTATTATTATTATTACTTTTTTTTTTCAAACAAATTTTTGCTCTCATTTGTATTTGTTGAAGAACCTTAAAATTGTTGGTTTTTCTCACTTTTTGATGCAATATTATTCAGCAAACTGATCCTACTAGCCCTGATGAAAATTTACCCGAGCCAGTGAGGCCAAACATTCACTCTTTCTGCAAAGTCTTGACAGCTTCAGATACTAGTACTCATGGTGGGTTTTCGGTGCTTCGTAAGCATGCAAATGAGTGCCTACCTCCGTTGGTAAATTTGATTTTAATTCTATAATCTCTCTTCATGTACTTTTTTTAATTTATAATTTCTTTTTTATGTTCTAATGTAGAGAATTTGTATGTTCAGGACATGACTCAAGCTACTCCTACTCAAGACTTATCGGCCCTGGATCTCCATGGCACAGAGTGGCGATTTAAGCATATCTTTAGAGGTCAGCCACGAAGGCATCTGCTTACTACAGGATGGAGTACTTTTGTAACTAATAAGAGATTAGTGGCTGGGGATTCTTTTGTATTCCTTAGGTACAGTTGGTTATAATGTCATATGTGTTGCTAGTTTTAATATATGTACATTTTGATTGAAAATGTCTCTTTTTTATAGGGGGGAGAACGGTGAATTACGTGTTGGAGTTAGACGCCAAGCTCGTCAACAGACCTCCATGCCATCTTCAGTAATTTCAAGTCAGAGTATGCATCTTGGGGTGCTTGCAACTGCATCACATGCTGTTTCAACTCAAACCCGATTTGCGGTTTACTACAAGCCGAGGTATGATACCCTTGTTGCTTGTAAAAAGGTGGTGAATCTTGACTGCTTTGTACTACAAACAAGTTTTTCTTACAACAATTTTCATGCCTAAACTTTAAACAGGACAAGTCAGTTCATTATCAGCTTAAACAAGTATATAGAAGCTGTAAATAACGCGTTTACTGTTGGCATGAGATTTAAAATGCGGTTTGAGGGTGAGGACTCTCCTGAAAGAAGGTAAAATCATAATTTCTTATTTATCTGCAGCTGTTTAAGTTTCTACAATCCCGATTAGGTGTTTGATTAAAAAATTTCTTTGTTTGATTAGGTTTACTGGTACAATTGTTGGAACAGAGGACATATCTCCTCAGTGGGAAAATTCTAAGTGGCGCTCACTGAAGGTTGATAAAAATAGTTTATAGTAATATAATTTATATGCATGATTTTTGTTTAGATTTGTGATTACCAATTACAAAAGAATTCAATTAACTAAAAGGTCAAAAATTGTATTGACCGTAACAGGTCCAATGGGACGAACCTGCATCTATTATGAGACCAGAAAGGGTTTCTCCGTGGGAGATTGAAACTTTTGTCGCTCCTGTACCAACAAGTATAGCTCAGTCAGTTGTACCAAAGAGTAAAAGGCCCAGGCCTCCTATGGAAATCCCAAATCTAGGTGAGTAGTAGTGTCTTCTCATTTTCTAATTAAAAACCAGATAATATCCAATGTGCTGCATCATATTAAATCAAACCTAATTTGTTACAGAAACTGCATCTTCAAATGTATCAGCTGTTTTCAGTCCTTCACATGATTCGAGTTTTACCCCTGAAGGACAAAGGGGTGACAACCAGAGTTCCTGGCATACCAAGCAAACAGAAAACGCCGGCCTTCTAAGAACCCAAATGGATTCTGGATGGATGTCATCTTCACCTGTAAAAGCGTCGCGGAATATGTATGGAGATGAAGTCGTCGTCCATTCAACTTTCTCACCCCGGGAATCCTTCAAGCAAGTTAAAGATTCAACTCAAGGTTCGGTTGAGAAGCAATCTGGAAACGCTTCAAGCTGCAGATTATTCGGGTTTGATATACCAATCCCTCAGAAAGGGTCTGAGAATGCTCCAGCTGTAACACCATCAGATGTGTTATTCCATTCTTCAATTGAAGGACAGGTGGCGAGTGCCTTATCTGCTGGTGTTTCAGACCTTAAATCTGACCTTTCAAAAGACTGCAAAGAACATGGGATTGTTCAATTATCACCTAAAGAAGTCCAGAGCAAGAGCCCTTCTACCCGAAGTCGTACCAAGGTAGCTTTTTAAAAATTAACTTCTATCATATCTTTTTGACTTATGTTTGTTTCAGGACAGATATGTATCCATCCATCTAAATTGTGTGTTATCATGATTCATGAAAGGTTCAAATGCAAGGCGTTGCAGTGGGGCGTGCAGTGGATTTGACAGTGTTAAGAGGGTATGATGATCTAATTGATGAACTTGAGAAAATGTTTGAAATCAAGGGACAGCTACAGCCTCGTAAGGAATGGGAGATTGTCTTTACAGATGATGAAGGAGACATGATGCTTATGGGCGATGATCCATGGGAGTAAGTTCTCTGCAATTATAAAATAGATTTTATAAAATCTTATCCTTATTAAGTGTTTATACATGGTTGTCTTTAGGGAGTTCTGTAACATGGTGAAACGGATCCTGATTTGCTCGAGTCAAGATGTGAAGAAAATGAGGGTTGGAAGTAAGCTTGCCCCCGACAACGAGGCATCTGGAAGCTTGGAAGCTGGTGACAAGTGATCTGTCTACAAGAGAATATGCTGTCTGATCTTTTAATTTAAGTCTAGTTTCTGTTTTTCTTTGTTTTTTTTCCTTTTTTGCTTAAGAAGTTTTCAGGTGTCAGGTTTCACCTAGTGGTGAAAATTAAGGTGGTCCCCATAAGATGTTGAAAGTAGTAATGTGTAAAGAGGGGAGGGCTAATTTGGTGTTATTATATGTTAGATGACTGACCCTCTTGAAGGAGTAGGAATGATGATGATGAAGAAGAAGAAGAATGGGATATGATGATATGTGAGTATTAGGAGTAAGAAGAAAGATAATATGTGTATATTAGAGAGGTGTTGGATGTTTTTAATGCTGATGCTGATGGGAAGTTTGGTTTGAGAGATGTATATATATTATGCCTTTCATAGGCTACCAATCTGGACTTTGACATTTTACCCACCTTTTTGCTTTATCTTTCTACTTGTTATCAAAAGTGTTTGATGGTAAAAGCTCTTTGTGGGTTGACAGTAGAGGTGCACAAAATCCGAATATCCGATTTTGTGCAAAAACTATCCGAACCGATTTTTTATAAAACCGGATTTTTTTCAAACCGGAGCGGATTTAACCGGTTTTATCCGATCCGATCCGGTTTTAATCCGATCCGAAACCGGTTAAACCGGTTACATTTTTGTCCGAGAAAATCCGGTTTTAATCCGTACGAAACTGGTTACACCTCTGTCCGAGAAAATCCGGTTACAATCCGAAAATCCGGTCCCAAAAAAACTGAAAAAATCCGGTCCGGATTTTATCCGATCAGGATCGGATTAAAATCCGAAGATGTGCACCTCTAGTTGACAGTTGGCACCCTAAATAACCACACTACAACAAAAATGCTTATCAAATCATGACTTCCAATGGAATTCAATATTAGACTCAACAAGTAATTTAGAAAAATAAATACTATCCCCTTTTGGATCATTTAGACCACACGTAGGCCGGAAAAGGTTGACTTTCAAGACTAATAGTCACATAAGCTTTTTCAACATATGATTAGCCAATGAATAAACCGCCCTAGTTTTTTTTTTTTTGAACAGCGAAAAGATCCCAAGGCTGGAGCTTCGGATGAAGATTCTGCTTGCCTGCCATGGGGAAAAGCTTGCGATTTCTAAACCTCCAAACAGTCCACAAAAAAGTGTATATCACCGCAGAGAAAGCTTTAAGGGATTTGCCCTTTAATCCTACACTTTTGCCCCAGTTGAGTAGACCCGCCAAGTTTGCTATTCTATAATTATCCAAGCCCCACCAAACTTCGATTTGTCTCAGAATTGGTTTAACCACCGAGCACTTAATGAATAAGTGTTATTCAGTTTCTTCAACCTCATTACAAAGAGTGCAATACGTCGATAAAAGGATTACCCCCCTCTTTTGTAGATTACAATTGGTTGCTAATCTATTATGAGTGATACGCCATGCATGGATATTGATTCTAGATGGGATCCAATTGTTCCAGAGAAATTCCCATCCACTACATTTTTTAAGGCTTAATTCATCATATGCATTTCGAATGGAAGATACAGTAAACATACCTGATTTTTCCAGTGCCCAGATTACTTTTTCAGATTGAGGACAAACTACCCACCAGAGTTAAAGCCCATAAAAATCCTAGCAGCTCTCGTTCTACTAAGCCTGCCCATAAATACTTATCGCCCACAAACCTCTTTTTCCATTTAAAACAAAAACCCTTCTTGGTGGCAATTTGGGGAAACAAACGAGAACAATATCTGCTCCATCATCGAAATCTAGGAGATTAGATTCACAAGGCTCCCAAACAAATTCGGTGGAATCGATAGACCTTAATAAGGTTTGCAATGAAGGAGTTTCAGTTGATGAAGAACATTCTCACGAAAAAAGCCCTGTTCAATCGAAGTCCTCAAGCACTGATTTTGAAGTTAGAGATACAATTGAAATTGGAAGCCTGTTGGGATTCAACATGCAGGGGTGTGAGATTGAGGTTAGGAAGTTAGTCTCGCGATTAGGTGACGTATCTGTTCTCCAATGAATATTATCTCGCTAAATGTCAGGGGGTGGCTTCTGATGAGAAGCAAGTCCGGATAAAAGAAATGTGTATTAGAAACAAAATCCATTTCTTAGGACTGCAAGAAATCTTTGCGTTGGAACCGGATAATTATCTGATTCAATCACTGTGGGGAAACCTTCCCTATGAATTTGAATACGTAAATGTTTTAGGCAGATCAGGGGGTATAATATTAGTGTGGAATCCCTCTTTTTTCTTAAAACCTGATGTTATTAAAATAAAGAGTTCCTGGCAGTATGGGGGAAATGGGTAGGGTCAAACATCAAATGTGGTTTTATAAACAGCCCTAGTTATGATATGAATGAATAACATTTACATTATCATCATTATCATTACTGAAGTCTTAGATGAGCCCGACAAGGTAACACAAAACAATCTGTAGTCATGATGAGCCTAACAACGAATTGGAAAAGGAGATGACTAGCTCGTCATCGTCCCTCTACAAGTAGTCTTAGTCACTTACTCTATTTAGTTGGATTCGGTTGTATGATATGATTAAAAACATAACTAAAAAGACATCTCGAGAAAATCAAGTGTAAGTTCATGTCAAAATTACATATTTGTAATCTTTGCACATTTATGCAAAATGCCATTTTGGCATATCCTCTCAGAATGTGACCTAGAGTTGTCATTATTTAGCACCGTCCTTTCGTTCCCGTCTAGCTTTTCTACATAATGTGATAAAAGTTTATAAAGCATAAACTTGTGTATGTACAAAGATGAAAGTTGAGGGATAAATTAAGCATATGATATAAGTATAAAAGAAGAAGTTGTGAAAATTTGAATCTAGAAGGGTTAAAGTGGAAGTTGCTTTTAAAGAAAGGAGTGTTTGATTCATTTTTTATATTTATTTCGTAATAATGAGACTCACCAAGACTCCAAGAACGTATCCTCTCTTCTTAAACTGTGGTGTTCTTTATTTTTATAGAACACTTGATAGGGGTTTGGTTCATGAATTTGAAATTTTTATAATTTGGAAATCCTACGTTCCTATTACCCGTTTGCGTCGACTGTTGACATATTTGCATAAAGTTAGGACAAATGTTTCTTGAATCAATATTGGGGACTACTATGATCTGAGATTAGGACACATATGAACGAGATTTCGGTTAGGGTATTTCTTAAACGAGATTGGATGGGTGTATACCTTCTATTTTGTGATGGATGGGTGTAAGATGGCGAGGAGGATGACGAGGCAAATGAAAGGCAAAGTCCTCGGAATTATTCACAATGATATACCAAAGGTTGAGTGAGACACGTCGAATCATTGTTGTTAATGGCGAGAGTGGGTGGCGCGGCTAGGAGGATGAATAGGCGGAGGAAAGGAGGAAGTTGTATTTGTAGGACGGATGTAAAATCGTCAATATATGTTTTAGAAATCCTATAAACTTTATAGGATTTTAAATCCCTCCCTCACACAAGTTTTAGAAATCTTATCTATACTACTATATAAACCATTTAACACTTTTTCTCTTTTTTAATTTTAAGACTTCTTAAAATTCAATTAAAACAACATCTTGACCTTCCATTCTATTTAAACTAATCTCATCCACTCAATATTTAACCATTTCATACTCTTTTAATTTACTTTAATTTTTCATTCATTCTCTCACACAAACACAATTATCCACCTATATCAACACAATTTTCAAAATATTACTAATTTATTTCTCCTTTTTTCATAAATATAAATATTTTTATCTATACTACTATATAAACCATTTAACACTCTCTCTCCTTTTTAGTTTTAAGACTTCTTAAAATTCAATCAAAACAACATATTGATCTTCCATTCTATTTAAACTAATCTCATCCACTCAATATTTAACCATTTCATACTCTCTTAATTTACTTTAATTTTTCATTCATTCTCTCACATAAACACAATTATCAACCTATATCAACACAATTTTCAAAATATTACTAATTTATTTCTCATTTTTTCATAAATATAAATATTTTTACTTATTTTAATGTGTATTCGAATTTATTTTTAAATTTATTAAAACAGTTGAAGATAAAAGAAATTTTTTAAAAAATGGACATGTTGCCGTAGAAAAGTTTTTTGTAACATTCGCGAATATTAGGCTGCTAGTTATACCTTACTTGCAGCCACATTAGCGCTACATCATTCCCCCTCCCTTACCTTTCTCCTTTACCCAATTTCAAGTTATACCCTACCTTTTCTTACCCAATCTTTTTTCAATTTTTTTATTCTTTTTTTTATTTTAACAAATAACCAATTATATAAATAATATAACTCATTAATTAAATTAATTTAAAATTCAAACATTACTAAAAATTAAAATTACATAATTTAAACTTAAAAAAACAAACTTTCTTAAAAAAATACATATTTTTTAACTTAAAAATTAAAAATAATATCTAATCCATTGGCGCCCAACCGTACTACCGTCGTAAATCCTTCATTGCCTTCATATTTTCCAATGCCGCTCCCGAAAGATGACTCGTCGATTGCATGTAAAGTTCGAAGGCTTTCTTTTTATTTCGTTCCGCTATCTGTCTATTTTGTTCGGCTATCTGTCTATTATGTTCCTCTTGTACCTCAAGAAATTTAGCATTTTGCGTTTCTAAATTTGACATTCCGCTCAACAACGACGAGATGTTCTTGTCTTTCGACCTCGTTCCGGTTCCGGTTGATCCCGATGCTGCCACCCGCTTTCCCCGATCCCTACCGATGGGTCGTTGTAGTTCGCGTGGGGTGTTATTTTCGTCTTCATCCTCATCCTCTTCCTCTTTCAAGTCAATATGGACGTGTGCGTCGGAGGAGGTGGTGTGTTGAATTTGGCTCGTATGGGATGACGAGGTTTTGGTTCTTTTTGAAGGACGAGAGGTGGCATGAACGAGTGGAACTTCGTGCCATTTGGAAGAATTCCGAAGAATTTCCCAACAACTTTGATGAACAAACGAAACACCTTTATTATCCTCACGGTAACGGTTTAGCGCGGTACTTAAAATATTGGCATCGCTCATACCGCTACCTCTCGTGCTGAACAGGTTGTTGTACCCCTGCAAACTTTGTGACCTTCGCATTGATATATTTATACTTGGCAGTTACTTGGTGGACGTTACGGTAATTGTTACCCTTGCCAAGTGCTTGTCTAAATTTATCCAAGACGGATGACCAAAAGTTACCTACAAACGACAAGAATATAACATTAGTAGTAATAATAATAATAATAATAATAATAATAATAATAATAATAATAATAATAATAATAATAAACGTAATTAATAATAATAATAAACGTAATTAATAATAATAATAATATACCATCTTTTTGGGCATTCCCAACGATTGGATCTTCGGAGGTATCGATCCAACCCCTCACCAACGCAAGTTCTTCGTTTGAAGTCCACGGAATTGCTTTGGTTAGGTTGGCAAATTGCTTTGGCTCGGTTTTCTTCTTCCGTGATGTTTGCTTTTCCGGTTGCGTTTCCGGTTGGGTATCGGGCACCACATCAAACTCTTGAGTGTCAAGAGGGAATTGTTGTGGCAGTTGTTGAGGCATCGGGTATCCGAGATGAGATAGCGGGTATTGTTGATTAAGCATCCCCGTGTATGTGAATTGGGGAGGGGCGAAGAATGGATTTGGTTGGTATGGTTGTGGCGGAACATTTAAAAAAAATGGGTTTTCCGGGCGTGTCGGTGTAGAACTCGTAACGCAGGAACGGTTACGCCCGGATGATGGTAGAGTAGAACCCTCATTTGGATCCATATTCTTTGTAGAGTAAAAAAAATAAAACCTTGAGAGTGAAAGAGAGTAGAAGAGATAAAATGTTGTGGTTTTAAAATGATAAAAAGAAGAGTATTTATAGATGGAGTTTGGGTAAATTAATTAAGTTAAAAAAAAAACTTTTAACGGTCGAAAATTAAAAAAAAGAGACGTTGGAGGGGGGGGGGGGGGTGGGGATGGAACTCGTCGTCGAGCTCATGAACCCGAAGGTCGAACTCGAAGGGCAAACTCGAAATCGAGTTTTGGTGTTCTCGATGGAGCCCGATCGAACACGGCCTCTTCGAGTCGAGCATAACGTGTAGTCTTATATCACTACTCATTCAAGAAAGTGACATGTTGCAAAACAAAAACTATTCGTTGCCGCAACATTGTGCGGGTATACTGCTAGTATATTATAAAATGTTCGGTAAGAAAATTATTGTTGAAACTGAAAAATATAAAATTACGTAAATATCTATGAATAATAAGTCACATAAGTGTGCATATATTATATACAATATAACGAACATATATATATATATATATATATATATATATATATATATATATATATATATATATATATATATATATATAACACACACACACACAATCTCACACACACATGTATATTACATACAAAAATACGTACATACATATACATATAATTAATAAAAGATCACATGTACAATTTATAAAATAATATTGTGGTCACATTCAGGTTAAATTCCAGTTTTTCGAATTCAAGAGCCATTGAGCCAACACTTTTTTGATAAATATAAATGGGATATATGTGTCATGTCACGTACAGACAGAGACACACAAGTATATTATATACCACGAAATCAAATTTGCCATTTAATTATTCGGAATATATAAACATTGGTGATTAAGGTGTAATATTGTAAATAATATATAATCATAATCTCAATCTTAATTCAATAAGCTACTTTAATTCAAGAAAATTGTATTACGAAGAATTATGTTATTAATATTCTCCTTAAAAATTTTTATAAGCGAACAATGCAAGAAGTTTGAGATTATAAAAATGAGAACCTCAAACTCCTATATTCTCAAAACTGAATATACTTTATGACTGTGTAAGATTTTAAATACAAATCACATGAAATCTCTTCCTCATAATTTTCAATCAAACATGTCATATTAAGGATTTTAAACGTAAACCCCATAAAAATCCACGAAACAATGGCACCTTAGAGTTCCTATAGTGCATACACGAAGCTTGTTTTGAGAAAGTATATATGGAAATTAATATTAACATGCAATCCGTTCAAACTTCGAGTTCGACTATGAATTACGGAAAATGAACCCAATTAAGTTGCTAAACAACTCACTAGTCATCTTGACTTCATGAAATCTTAATTGTGTATAAATGAGATTAGAATTAGACAAAGTCTAGGATGGCCTATCTATATAATTAACGTTTGAACATAAGTTGTATATTCGTACATCACCAGATACTTATATAATATCGTTACTCTATTTTACACGAAATTATAACAAAGAAAGTAATATCTCATCATCTTCCACGAGACATAATCAAACAAATGAAGAATATATGTTATATACAAGTTGTATATATATTAATTGCTACATATATTTTGTTTTACAAGATACTTAGGTAAATTATATCCTACATTAAATAAGTTGATTAAAAGGAGTCGATTACCCTCTAGTCCCCTACTAACTCCGTATTTGTTTGAACGTATGTATGGTAAATGTAGCCGATCCCAACGAGAAATCCTGAATCAGAAACTTTTGGGATCAGTATTGGGACAAGTAAATGTTTATGGAAAAGGGTATGCGATTTCTTTTACAAATTTCACGGGTTTAAGACGGTTATGGTTTTACACTATTCCCGCCCAATTACCCGATTCCATTTACCCGACCATGCACCATTTATATTGTTATAAGATATAGTTCTATTACTAACATATTTATCTGACCCTATACCATTTAAAGTTTAACTCACTACTTTATAGAATTATAAGCTGACTATGTGTATAATACTCGTATGGAGTAAATATATATGCCATTAAAAACCTAAAAAATTAATCATATATGTCTTTGAATTATTAGTTTTGATAGTCGATTTTGTTTGTTTGATTCCTTTTACAATTATATAGCATGTACTTAATTATAATGTTTTTAGTTTGTGAAACAATTAATGTAAGAAGATTAATAATATTGTTTTTTACTAATTTTAAGTTTATTGTGATATTATTTTGGAAACGATTACAATTTTTTTTATGATATTCTTTTATTCATTTTACCTTTATATTATTTTTCAACCTTTTTATTTCAGTTCAAATATGAAAAAGTGGCAGCTAAAAAACAGTTGATGAAAAATTGACCATTAATATAAAAAAGTAATTGTACGTCGATTAAAATAATTGTTTAAGCATCTCCTAATCTTCTAATCTTCTAGTATAAATAAAAGGCTAATTTGATAAAATTAATTAGACGGTCTAAATCATTCATATAAAAAAATATTTAATCTTAACCATTTAATTATTTAAAATCAAAAAATCAATTTTGACTTTTTAGAGTCAAAATTATTATAGATAATTTCATATGTACCCTTATTAAATAATATAAAATCGTATTTGTCCACCTTAATTTACGAATATTATATTTATCCTTTTATAATATTTTAAAATATCATATTTAACCAAATTCTTAGTTTTATCATTTTAAAATATTTTATAATCATTTTAAATTCTTTTTTAATTATAAACAATAACGTTTAATTTTATTACCTAAATTATAATAATAATGATTGATTACTTTTATAAGAAATACAATCATGTCTATTCCTATCATGAACTACGTTTCTGTCGTCAAGTCTGCCATTCCACTCATGTTGATATTTCCACTGCTGCTTAGAGTGTTGATGTCGTATATCGTCATTTTTAAGTTCTCATTGAATTCGCGTTTTATTATTAATTAATATGTTTTTTTATTAAGTTTTAATATTTATTATCTTTTACATCAACTCGTGTATCATATGGCATTTAATCTAGTAATAAAAAAAATTTAAAGGACGTTTTTTTAGTTGTATAGGATAAGTACTACCAAACTTTCTACAAAATAATGTCAACACCACATTCACCAAAATATCCGTCCTCCATAACCAGAAATTATTTATATTTCAAATTAACAAGAAATATACTCAATTTAATTTGACACACGTAATTATATATATATATATATAATAGACACATACATATAAAGAAGAGTTTAATAAGAAATTAAACTAAATCTGAATCTTTTATAGAAAATTAAAAAATTGAGATTAAAAGAAATTTTTTAAGGTAAATATAGGGGTAAAAAGAGAAAGTTGGTTTTGAATAATAGCAGACCCTTAAAAAACATCCCCATCAGCGCATTCTTTTGTCTTATTATCGTTTTAAATATAGATAAAATTTCACTCTTGTTTATTATAAAAATATCTTAAAAATTACTGAATATTAATTGGAATAAAATACACCACAATAACAAGGCTTTTTCCTCTTTTATTATACACTTTATTTGAAAATATTATTGGGAAATAATTATATATATTTTACCAAGGTAATTTTTTATTTGAGACTTTTTAAAAAGTTTTCACATGTATATTCATGTGTGAAAAGTTACCTTTTGACGTGTGAAACATTAGCATTTCACATGTGAAAAAACTTAAATCTACATAAGGAACAACCTTAATTCACATATACAACTACATAAATACAAACATATACGTGATACACAATTTTCGAAGGATAAAAAACAAAACATATATGGTAAACCCAGAAAGAAACAAACAAAGATATAATAACAATCATGAATAAAACATTCATACATATTTTAACCCAAACCAAACATAAGTCTATAATCATGAATCCAATTTGTTTTTTTATTGAAATAACATAATCAACATACTAGTTCATACCTATCCAACATCCAAATAAAAATAGCGTTTCATAAAAAAAAAAATAGAAATCATAATCATTTTACCTTGCTAATATAAAGCTAAAAATCATGCAGAAAAAGGCAAAATAAACCAAAAAAACCCTATAACTAACCAATACCTCATCTGCCATGCATGATGCTAGAAAAAAAGGGAAAAAATAATTTGCGAGAAACACAGATCTTGTGAGATGAAAACCCAATCAGGGCAATAATCCTGCATCATGGCTGAAAATTATAGAGGTGTGGTGAATTTGTTCATCGGAGGTGTGACCCGGGGGGGCACTGTCTTCTTAGGATGTCATTAGCCGCGAAGGGTTGCTTTACGTCTGTGAAACACGTGTGGGGTAGATCTGTTTGCCGGAATTGTGTAGATTTGTTCAACAGAGAAGGTTGGTGGGTTGACGCGGGCGATTGTTGGCCGAGGTTTAGTGACTGACGGTTGATGGGAGATGAAAGAGCAGTGTGGTTGGAGGTTTAGGACATTGGGTGTGACGTTGAAAACCAAATCATTGGTATTTTTAAATATGAGCGATTGTTGACGGAAACTTTAGATATGGAAGTTGGCGTCAGAGGTTGGTGTCATGGTGGAAAGCACCGCCTAAGGAATGTGTGCGGCGACTAAGGAGAGATCAATGGATTAGATGAATATGATAGTGGCCAGGGTTGGTTTGGTTTTGACGGTAGTAGGTGAGTAAGTTGCTAAAGGTTTTGGGAGATTCGGAGATATTTGGGTATTTCATTTGGACTATTTTACTCGCATAGCTAAATAAAGTGCTTTTGTTTGAATCCTAGATTATACAAAAATGAATTCACCATATTTAGTTTCTCATTCTCACAAGTATGTATTAATTGAATGCGTACGATAATAATTGAGTCGCATATGTACAACCAAACAACAAGATCATGTTTTTGCGTATTAGAGTGGTCCCAGGTGAAGATGGTCCTGGACAGGGGCAATTCTGTGGTTATCTATTGTAATGATGAACTTTATAGGAGGAGGAAATTGATATAAAATTTCACTTGATCATTTTACTTTTTTGATTGAAAATAACATAAAAATGATTGAAATAAATGGAAACTAGGCCTTAAGATGCATGGTGCTTGGTGTATAAACCTTGATCCTTTTTATTCAAGTGCATTAAGCTAGCTAGACTCCAACTCAACTCGAGCTTGTTTTAACATGACTTGTAACGACCATGTAAGGAGTTGAATTTCAATAACTTATGACTACCTTGACTTACTTACATCCCTATTTGCAGATGTCACTGATGAATAACCAAGTTTAGATAAGTGCAAAACAAATTCACATACTTGGAGTTTAAAGTTAAATGTATAAAATATTATGCAACGACTTGCATAAAAATATGATAAATTATGATTAAGTTATTATTGTATACACTAAACTAAAAAAAAACAACTTCCAAAAGGTTACCATTTTAACTTTTTAAGTTTCTTTTAATTTTTAATTTTATTATTGTAGTGTTCATGTTCATGTTCATGTTCATTTGTTTTTGCTCTTATCAGCTATATGTTGCAAACTTCAAACCAAATCCCCATATTACAAACCCCAATTTAAAACCCTAACTTGACCTAAACTCCTATAAAGTAAAAACTGATGAACACAATGAATAATAACCCTATATTGAAATCATGAAAAATATGAGAATCAAAATGAAAGAAGTGGATAAACTTCAAAGAATTAGGGGATAAGAACATAAGAAACCCAAGAAAGAATTAAAATCAAAATGAAATGAACACGTTCATTGGAATCGGCTAAAGAATTAAACAAACTATAAAACTGATATGAAAATCAATATTTCAACCACTTTGTAATATGAAAATCACAACCACTTCAAAAATCACCGACCTAGAAAGAGGAAAGGCGGTGGTCGATCGGATCTTGAAGGTGGTAGGGGTGGTGGAACGCCCATTCATCGTTGATTCTTCATGATCTTATAAACCTAGAAAAGCTTTGATAGGTATTCATTGACCTTGGAGGCGCCGGCTTGAAAACATTCAACGATGGTAGTGATATGGCTAATATCATGATGACAAGATTAAAAATAGTATTAAAAAAAGAAAATAACCGGTTAGTACAAGTGATCTATTATAAATTTATAATAAGTAACTTGCATATAAGATAACTTTCTTAGAGACTTTCTTGTATTATTTAAAATAAAAATACAAGTACATATATACAATATAATTTTAGCCAAATATTATTACATTTTAAAGCCGTTTGACTAAAATAAACCAAATAAACTTTTTCCCCTCTTTATCACATCAATTGGGTTAGTATTGGTCTATTTTATTATTTGTCTTAAGCCACTGAAATGATGTTGGTACAAAATTGGTATTTTTATTATTTATTTTGGTAAAAAATTGGTGTGAGCTTGTGACGTGTCCCAAGTCTTTCGAAACAAAGAGAAAGAAAACTCAACTATGCCACGTAAATTGGCACCCTTCAGATTATGTTGTCTACTTTGGTACCTTTCTCTGTCTTTGACGGAAATTCATCACTTATCAAGTTATCATTCCGTCAATATAATTAATACTCATAAAATACAAATAATTCTTTTTCTCAGCGTTAGATGCTCGAGATAAAACCGATCCGATCACGTTAAATGATAATCATGTCAACACGTCGTCGTGATTAGCAACTCTTATGTGATTACTGACACTGTGTTTTTGATTAAAATTCGTATTTTGTAAGAACTTGTTTTTGAACTTTATTCAATTATCAGTCAAATCTGTTACTAACAAATTGTTAAAATTAAAAAAAAAAAAACCAAAAATGATGCCAATTAAATCAATAATTCTTACCAACCAAAACAAAACTCAGAAATCACTAGTACAATGCTAAAATTTGACAATTAACGGTATATATAGCATAATCTATAGTGTTAGAGTAATTGGTTATAGGTCACACGGACTCTGACCACGTGGAATATAATTAAGTATTCATGTGAATATGAACCATACATTTATAGGCCACACGGACTCCAGCCACGTAACCAATAAGTATTCATCAAGGGCGCCGAAGCTACATGCATGGCTCCTAGGTCCTAGGAACCACCTTAAATATGAATTTTAGTTAAAGAAAATGTAATAATTTTTCATATAAACTATCTTAAAGGTGTATTAAGCTACCTTACATTTAAACTTACAAACAATGTTGTAAGCATTAATTTAATATTTAATATTTTAAATCTATCAATCAATCATTTTAGGATGTGTTCGACAAAACTTGTTGCGGTTGAAACTAAAATTAAAAAGCTCTTGTTTTTTAAAACGTTACTTAACGACCTTTTGTTAATATCCATCTTAGAAATCATTCTTTCCTACAAAAAGATGTAACAAGTAAACTTCTAATTTTTTTGAATAAAGAAATTTCGAAGACAAACTTTATAGGAAAAAGTTGAAATGACTTAAAACTATAATTGCTTTTAATTTAATGTTTTGTATTTAATGATTTGACATGGATGACTAATCTTTCATTTTGTCATATAAGTATGTTAAGGAACCACGTAGTTTTAGATTCTAGATTCGCCGCTAGTATTCATGTGTTAGACGCGAAAAAAGAATGTCACGTGTGAGGGGCGTGTTAAGTAATGTCATACATAATATGAAAAGTGATTTTGTAAAGTGATTAACAAGGATTCCGAGCTACTTCCCTCATAATTAATTGTTTTTAAGTCGAAATCTCACAAACTTATACATAGAAGTATATCTAATTATCTATGATGTGACGTTTATATGACGAGAGATGAAAAAACAAGAATATGAGAAGTTGTATAATACATAGTCTTAATAGGAAATGAAATCAAAGCATTTAATGACTGAAACCAACGACACAAACAAACAAGTACGTGATATTTTACTTCTAACACACACTTAACATTACATATAAGTAAATTCATAAAAGAGTTGTCATGATGAATATGAACCATACATTTTTTTTTCTTTAAGATGATTCGAAACATTTATATTTTTGGCAAGAAATTTACTTCCAAATTATTAATACCACAAAGGAGGTACCGAGTACCGACCTAACCTTATCATTAAAAACCGATAGCTGCAATACGTACGACGACGGTAACCTTATAAACCCATTCATGCAACACCAACCTCACCTCACACTCACATACTCTAATTAGTTCTAGAACACACACAGACCAAAACCACCAAGCATGCTGAAAGCGCCTTTGAACACTTGTGAACCCTTACCCACAAGATGGTTCAATCGAGTTTACACTCTCGTTTACGCAATTGCTGTTTTCACACTCATTTTTCGCCATTGTTCTAACCTTATATACACTCCATCTTTCACCACTTTCTTCTTGCTCGTTGCTGACCTCGTGTTGGCTTTTATGTGGGCGACATGGCAGCCTTTCTTCATAAACCCTGTTCGCCGCCAGGTTTTCCCAGAGAACCTGCCACAAGTGGTGGCTGAGAGCGAATACCCGGGACTGGATGTGTTTGTTTGCACGGCGGATCCGTTCAAGGAGCCGCCTATTGGGGTGGTTAACACGGTGTTGTCTGTGTTGGCGTATGAATACCCGACTGAGAAGCTGTCGGTGTATGTGTCGGATGACGGTGGGTCGCAGCTAACGCTGTTTGCGTTCATGGAGGCTGCTAAGTTTGCGAGATATTGGTTGCCGTATTGCAGGAAATATAATATAGTAGATAGGGCTCCTGAAGTTTATTTTGGAAACCATCAAATATCTATGTTTCCAGAAACCAATCAAATCCAGGTGCATGACTTGCAACTTTTCTCTATGCAATTTTTTTTTTTTAATTCTTTTTTGTAGTTTATTTATAGTACGTTCCATCTTCTCTTTATTACATGTTAATCTTTAACTTAAATTAGAAAAAGACTGTGAAACTAGAAACATATATTTGATTTGTTTTTATGTTTATAAATACTTAAATTAATAAATAAAGAAATAAGTAACATACCTCTCATTTAGTTATTTATAGGTGTAAAAATGGATTCCTGTAGTATTTGCATCAGACGAAGATTTATCATAAATCCGTTCGAAAAGGTAGAATTATAAACAGATTTATTAAAAAATAATGTAATCACTAATCAGAAAACCATCAAAATTTCTTATTGAAAATCTGTCGCAACGTCAATTCGCTCGAAAAATTTCTTGATAAATGTGACATCAGATTGTTTTAATTAATATGGTCACTAATCCATCAAAACGTACACGTCAAAAATCCATTGTAAAATGTAATATTTAGAAATGTATTTTAATTTGACTTGTGCCTTAATGGTTTATTAGTAATTAATTAATTTTTCTTTTTTAGTAACATTTTAAAATATCTTTTACATTTCTGTTTATTTGAAATCCGCAAATCAAAGAGTATTACGTCGTCAATGAATAGAAACAAAATCCACTTTGGATTGACGCATAATCCACGGATTCTTTATATTCTTTTTTATTTATTTTTTAATAAATATCTCGATCTAGTGAGTATTGATATTATGTTCAATTTTACTTAATTTGTTAAATAAAGTAGCAATGAGTTAAATGATATATCTACTAGTATTTATATCTAGAATATTTAATCAAGTATTTTACATAAAAAATAAAACGTGTTTACAACAGTTGTTCTAGTCAGGCGCTACCACATATTGGACACAGGTTGACGCCAAATAATAATAAAGGAGATGAAACATGCCATAAGAGCATCACGTGCCGATTTATGTTTTCCCTTTCCTATTATTCTCATTAGATTAGTGTTGCTGTCACTTTCTTTTTCATTTTTCTATATTTTAATTAATCACATGCCACAAGAGCATCCATATTTCCTTTTCATTTCATTAATTGCAAGGATAACTTGGAGACCACATCCGATCAAGTGATCAAGACAGTATGAGAATGTAAAATGTTGAAATGTAGATCAAACTATAAAGAGAGAAATATGAAATAACCGAGTAATAAAATTATCAGAAGATTGGATAATTGCATTTAGTATAGAAAATCGATCGTATGATGTATGTTAGCGTGTTAACTGGTGATATAACATATCTTTTTCTGACGAGGGTATAAACTAATAAGCAACACCCAATTATTATCAAGACAACATTTCATACTGAAAAATGAAATAATCTTCTTGTTTTACTTTTATGACGACCGTTTTAACCTAAGTATCCTCAATGATGTATAAAGGTTTACAAATTGATTATTTCCAATTATAATAGAGGATGCTAAAAAGAGTGTTTTAAGTGTACTTTTCTTCGTTATATATACGTAATAATTATTTGATGGCGTTGGAATACTTTATTGGATAATATTATGTTAGCCACAATATATAGTATAAGAGATGGCAATACTTTTTTTCTTTGTCTATTATTATCAAAGTATCATAAAAAATCATTGTTTAATAATTAAATAATCAAATAATAATAACGGAACAGTACCAAAATTGTCTCTGTTTTTTGGTTTGGACGCAGGCCATGTACCAAAACATGAAAACGACAATTCAAGATGTGATGGACCGAGGAACAATCAATGTTGACCAAATCAATGATGATCGTACGATCAAATCTTTCACCAAATGGACCCCTGGATTTTCTCGTCAACAACATCCTACGGTCATCGAGGTCCATTACTCTTCTTTCCCTTTATGTATTATCTTAAATCCTCTTTAATAGGCGTACTTATTTATTTTACTTTATGATATATTTGTAAATTAAAATTATCAAACAATATATTTAATAATGATAGGTTCTACTTAAAAGTGAGAAAGATGTTTCGGGTCATTATATGCCCAATCTCTTCTATTTAGCACGGGAAAAGAATAAAGCCATCCCGCACCACTTTAAGGCAGGAGCCCTTAACGCTCTAGTAAGTCTTCCGTGTTTGATCATAATATAAGAGGGTTTCAATCGGTTTATTTGTTATTAATGTAAAATTATTTAATCATCTTATCTATCATTATCGTAGATTCGAGTATCAACCATGCTTACAAATGCACCTATATTCCTCGTCTTGGATTGTGACATGTACTCCAACGATCCAAAAACACCACTTCGTGCATTATGTCATTTCATGGACCCTAAGGCGGACCCGAAGCTTGCATTCGTTCAATTCCCTCAACGCTTCCACAACATCAACAAAAACGACACTTATGCTTCTGAACATATGCTCGAGCAACAAGGATGCACCTCGGGAATGGATGGTTTGGGTGGAAGCGTGTTTATGGGCACCGGGGGCTTCTTCAAAAGACAAGCTCTCCTCGAGTACCCTACAAAGTTACGCGAGTTATGGAACGAACCAAACGAATGTGGAGATGTTTTTGCCTTGGCACATCGTGTCGCAAGCTGCCATTATGAGGACGATACTGAATGGGGTTCAGAGGTACGTTTTTCGACCCAAATTAGTCGCATTTTAGTTCATTTGAAAAGTTAATTAATTGTCGTTATTACATCGATTGCAGATTGGTTTTAGGTATGGAGTATTGGTTGAGGATATCTATACAGGTTTTAGATTGCAATGCTTAGGATGGAAATCTGTTGCATGTGATCCAACTAGGGCTGCATTTCTTGGCAATGCACCTACATCTCTTAATGACATACTAAGTCAATCGAATAGGTGGTACATGGGCTTGCTACAGTTCGGGTTCGGTAAGTTTAGCCCATTGACTTATGGGTTCAAGTTTATAAACCCTCTCCGAGCTATGTGCTACTCAAACTTCACTTGTCGGGCTTTATGGTCCATTCCAATCATCATCTACTCGTTTTTGCCTCAGTTAGCGCTCATCAACTCCGTCCCATTATTCCCTGAGGTTTCGGACCCTTGGTTTTCTTTATACGCGTTTCTTTTCCTCGGGGCGTATGGGAAAGATTTTCTTGATTTCATCATTGCAGGATCGGTGTTTCAGAAATGGTGGAATAACCAAAGAATGTGGTTGATATACGGGTGCTCTAGCTACCCGTTTTCGCTGTTTGATTGGTTTCTGACATCGATTGGGATGTCGACACTTGATTTCAATGTGACGAGCAAGGTGTCGGATAACGAGGTAAGTAAACGTTACGAGAATGAGGTGTTTGAGTTTGGAGTGGATTTGCCGTTGCTGTTACCGGTGAATATCGCAGCAGTTGTCAACTTACTCACGTTTTGTATTGGAATAAAGCAAGGATTGATGAATGACGGGTGGTTTGGAGAATATTTGGTGCAGTTATTCATAGCAGGGTTTGGTGTGGTGAATAGCTGGCCAATATATGAAGGCATGGTGTTGAGGGGTGACAAAGGAAAGATGCCTACGAAGATTACTCTGAAATCAGTTTGTGGTGCTTTGGTTATTTGTTTGGGTTTCTCATTGGCATTTTAACAAACAGCTTCTGTTCATATGTTGTGTGCCTAGTTTATTCAAAAATTCCCATGCAACATTCTATTATTTTGGGCTACTTATCAGAATGCGAACAAATAAAAGTAAAATATCAGTCGTTTTCATAAGCATATGATCATGTAGCATCATTATTTCAACAAGAGGTCTAATTAAGTCGGATTATATTTTGACCAAGTCAAATGAGAGGATAAAGTCAACAAATAAAGTCAATATGATCATAAGTAAATGAGGATAAACCATGCATACGTAAACATTCTATTATAGACTAGTTTAGAGTACCGTTTATTACACGAGTTGGTTATAAATAAATTATAAATAATAAAAAAACACATAGGACAATTAATAAGGAAATGAAATACAAAATCAGATATAAATCATAAATTAGAAATTTGAGCAAAAGTAAGAATTATTATAACCTTGTCTTCAGCATTGTTATTATTAATTGTAACATAAGACTGCAATCTCAAAAGGTTTAAATAGTTGTTATGTTGGTTTATATTTAGAGATCTTAATTTGTAAGAACTTTGTATCTCAATTTTGAGACTTTTTTGATAGATATGTGACAGATGTACAATGTATTGAAAATGAGCGAGAAAATGAGAAAAAGATGCTAAAAAAATAAACATGTGACAATTAGTTAGATGTTTATTAATATTTATAGATATGACTTCCCTTTCCCCACTTTTGAGTAGACCTCCCTCACATTTTTAGAAATATACAATTGACAAAATTACTATCTTTGTCACACATATAACATAAAACATTATCTTTCATACATAACTAAAGTCACACAACAAATCCACAAGTACTACATAACAATTAATGGTTAAGTCGGTACTCACCTCGGTTCCACGTAATTATAATTAGCATGACTCAACTGTCACTCCACACAATGATATGCTAACCGATTCAAAAAGTACCTAAAATAGTAAAATATCACCATTTATGTTAAGGTACCGTGGATTAGCTTAAACATAAGCTCAATAGACAATACTTAATGTTCAACGGTTCACACACTTTGTTTGGTATCTAAACCATGACTACCAGACACAAAACTAGATATCAGACCAAAACCACCTTGAAATTAGTTTTTGAAACTGAAATATCATAGAAGTAGACTCTCTTAGCTTCGAAACAACAGGTCAAACGCCCAAAATAGAGTTACGGTTGATTTTATATGATTTTACTAAAGTTTAGGCTGAACAAAGGGGTCCATATTGCCTTAATACGGCCATATGGCCCAATACAACCTCAATAAGGCCTCCCAAAGTCCTGTCGTCCGTATCAGATAGGGCAGAAGCCTAGTGACAAACTGAAACAACCTTGTTTTTGCCAAAATCACTCCAAAACATCTCGAATTCATTCCAAAACGTTTTCTAACACTTATGATTATTAGGCATCACAAACAAGTTAAAAACATGCATCTTATCAATTAATGACAACAAGAACATCAAATTTGGTTAAAAAATACCTATGACCCATTTGAAGGAGTTTCAGTCAAAACCAGTAATTTGTAATGCAATACTACTAAGTGGAGCAAGTTCCATCAACTAGGAGTAGGAACATATTAAGAACATCAATTCCACTTCTTGATTGTAATTTTAAGTTTGACCCATATACTCTATAAATTCTCACACACAAAACATGAAAAGAAGAACACAACAAAAGATTAATACTTACTTATGAAAATGTGAGAGGTTTTTAAAAAAATTGTATATTAATATAATTACTTATAGGTTGTCTATAAAATATGTTTAATAACTTATTATATAATTTGTTTAAAGAAATAATAATTATATATTTGCAACCGTCTCATTTTTATCTACGTTTTGGTATAAATTTTATTGTAATATGACACTTTTTGTAAAATAGTATATTTTTAATTGTTTGTTATCCATTAATAGTAATGGGTAGGTTATTCATAAAATAATTTATATCTTTTTTATATTTATTCTATCTACGTATCATAGTCGATATAATAACTTATTCATAATTTGTTACTTTCTATCTCTAATTTCCTACTCTGCCTTAGTAAAATTCGTTGATTTTGTGTGCAATTCATTTAATAAACGCGAGGTAGTGAATTCACAAATCAACAGTGAAAGATATCTTTGATATCTTATGATATCAAAAAAGGAAAAAACAACATTCAGTAGATTAAAAAAAAATCGTGAATTGGGGCAACAATTATAAAAGTATGAAAAATACCCAAGTTAAATACGCCATTAGCCCATTTCAAATTAAATTGCTTAGTTTGTGTGTGCGTTAAATTACTAATAAAACCATGAATGTTGTTTATAAAGAGTATCTACAGAAAGTATTATGATAATCTTATGTATATCAAATTTCTGTAATGTTTATCAATTATTACGAGATTTTATATTCATATATATTTTTTCTAATTTTTTAACATGTTAATACTTTTAAAACTATATAAATAATTGTCTTATATCATCCCCGCGTTGATACACGGGTCGCTTATAAACAACATCAACAATAATATTACAGTTATGGTTTTACAATATCGGGATAAAGCTCCATCACGAGAAACACATTAATATTATACTAAAACTTTTAGACGTGTAATGTAACTTTATATTTCTTAAAAAGAGTATTTATAAGAAGTACTAAAAAGACACGTTTTCACTCATGGGATATGTGACAGTTTCTTGAGTGAAGAGTAAAGAGTAAAGAGAGGTTAAAAGTTTTAATTTGCGATGATTAAGGAAACCCTACTAATAAAACTATGAATGTTGTTTATAAAGAGGTTTTAAAGAAAATTTAATGATAATCTTATGTATGAATTTCAAAATTTAGTAATGATTTATTTCTTACAAGATTTTATATTCATATCTATGAGTGTAATTATTTTTACTATACGTCTTAATACTCTTTAAAACTATATAAACTTAAAATTGACTTATATCATCCCGTGTTGATACACGGGTCGTTTAGCTAGTAGATTTAGAAATAGTATTAGAGAATGCGTGTATTTACCGTTCAAAAAAATTAGCGCTAAGGCTCCGGCCGCAACACTGTAGTTATGTCGATGACATGCATATTGACACAAACAGTTGACCCAGTCAAAACTTCCTGCAAAAAGATATTAAACCTAATCGTATTGCATCAAAAACTATTTTAGAAGATAGCTAGGTCCTCGAAATCATTTCTGCTAAAGCCCACTCATCATGACCATCTAAATAAAAAAAAGAAAAAAGAAGAAATAACATGTTAAGCCGTATTTGTTTCCATTTGAATTTAAAGATATACAGACAACATCGTGTATGTATGATCAGAGACGAACAAAATATAAAAATAGATCACGCATATTTTTTTTTAAAGAGGCATTAAAGTTGTTGGACTATTCATATCCAGTGATCGAAATAGTAAGATGACGATGAAGAATTTGGAGGAGACTATATATATTAATAGGCTATACACATAATTGAGAAGCAAAACACTAATTACCTCGAAATTGCAATCGCCGATTGACGATGGAAACTACGATTCTTAACTGGTTATAGAAGATGAGTTCACCCGATTCATCGAAGGAAAGAAAGAGGAGACAATTGATCGTTAGGGAATCGTCGAAGGAATAAGTGATGCAAACCAGGGGCGTCCCGTGAATTTCAAAGGCCCTGTGCGAATAGAAAAATTAGGCCCCTTCTATACACACATATATTACCAAAAATTTAGTAAAATTACATTTGTTATATTATTAACTAAAACAAAAGAACTGTAGTATAAATATATTATTTTATACTACATATTTATATAAATCGTAAAGTTATATTAATATTGTTGGAAGCAAAGTTTTGAATAAACTATTCATAACAAATATCTTTTAAAATATCGTTATTCATAACTATCATTTTCATTCTATTAAGTCTTTCTTGTAACATTATAAACAACTAAGTATTGAAAAACTTATTTATGCACATATCAACATTATTAAAAACTAAGTTTTGAAAAACTTGTTTATGCACCAAGTCTTGAAAAACTTGTCTATGCACATGTCAACATTATTAACAACTAAGGTGTTGTTTGTTATTAAAGATATAAATTTCTATATCTTATTTCATGTCTTCAAGAGAAGATATGGTTTTAGCTTCTCAAAATAAGCAAAAATAAGACAGAATAATGTCTTATGCTGCAAAAAAAACAAGCTTATTAGGAACGTCTGCGAACGCACAGACGTTTCTTTGAAAAAAATTAAATAAGCTTATTGGAAAAGTCTGCGCGCCCACAGGCCACAGACGTTTCCTTAAAATAAAACCTTATCTAAAAAAACAAAGCATAAGTTTTGAAAAACTTGTTTATGCACATGTCAATTATTAGAATAGTCAACAAACTTTAAATGCAATAGGAAAGCAATCGATTTGTTTAAAATATTTTAACACATCATTAAGTTTGATAGTTTTACCATGTAATAGCGTGTCAAACAGCTGCAACTCCAAATAAAGTTTATCTGCATTATGATATAATCGTCTATTATACTCAAGTGCAGCTTCAACACGACTACAACATGACTTAAGATCTTTGTCACCAAATCCCTAACATCTATAATTTTTTAGGCTTACAGAATAATTATTTTATAATAAGCTTCTTAGTATTTCTATTTTATTAAGTAGGATTTAAATTTTTTTAACATTATATCTATATATAGTATATGTATATTAAAATTTGAGCCCTCTCTAAAGCGTGGGCCCTATGCGGCCGCACCTCTTGCACTCCCTCAAAGACGTCCATGATGCAAACAAAAATGGATGATGCAATCAGCAAAATAGTATTCAAGGATCTCGATCAAATCGGCGGTTATAGAGGGAGGATGAAGGTGGCTGTGCAATCAGCGAAATAGGATTACTTCAATGCTTCTAAATGGAGGCGAATATGAGATTGTTAATTAGGGCTGGGTATCAGGTTATAATTAGGTCAGTGTTTTTCTTATTGTGATAAACTTGCTATATATTTTAAGGGTTAATTTTACTCAAAATTTTAAAAAAAATGATTTTATTGGTTAATTAAATTTTAATTTAAGAAATCTTTCCTTCAAACTTTAAGGCACATGATTTCCAAAGGGTACTTATAAAGAGTTAGGATGTAAATCAGAAGTTGTGCAGGGTTATGTCGTTGTATTATCTAAAGTTAGGCTTATCATCAAACAAGTTGTATCATATAAAGTTAGGTTTTGCTAAAGTTCAATTTTATATAATTGATTTTGACGTATAATATTGACAAACGAACTTTTATTCACTTGATTTCTTCTTAATAGAGGATTCCTTTCATTAAGATAATTCTTACATGTTATATGTTTTGAAATGTCAATACAATAGACAAGGTCAATCGTTATTCAGAATCGGTTTGTTTTAAAAAGATCTTGTTTTTACATATAGTCAAGTATACGTTGTTTTGTCTAGAGTTAAAGTAGAGAGAAATTTAGAGTTATTAATATTAGACAAAGTAAAAAGACATCTAATGTTGCGTATGAAGAAGTATTCAATTTATAATTTATATACGATTTTGTAGTTCAATTTTATGATTTATATATTTTCAATTTATGATTTATATTAGATAATGTAAAAAGATATCTAATTGTTCAATGTAATTTTAATATTTATAAATTAACTATAACCAACATGCACAATATACGGGTTTCTAAATAGGGGATAATATATATTTGGTATAAAGTCAGCCTTATATGCAGAACCTATAGAAACAATCCTAAACTCTAAACCAATCGCAGTCTTTAGACTTAAATATTAATGGTTGATATTACAATTGAATATGCAATTTGGGTAAATCGAATATGCAGTTTCTAATTGAATATGCAATCGTAATCTCAACCATGATTCAAATCTAAATGTTGAGATTAGTTCTAGTGGACTATATATAAGGTTGGTTCTCTATTAATCTTTGTTCTCTAAACATATGTGTGTGTGTGTGTGTGTGTGTGTGTGTATATATATATATATATATATATATATATGAATCAGGATCAAATAAAAAGAGTTTTATGGTAAAAATAGTAAGGAGAAATTAGATGATGACACGTGGGAAATCTACTAAAAGGGTAAATTAGGAATACTAAAAATTTATTTCTCTCTCCAGGATTCACAATCCCACGTTCTCCCCCAGGTTGTTCACATACACTCCCTACGTCCCTGCCATCTCCACAAACGAAAACCCTAAACGCCACCATACATCCTCCGCCTCCACGATTTCAACACAGCCGCTTCACCTGCAAAAATCGCCGTTCATCTCTTTGTGTGTCGCCTCCCCAACTGTAACACCCTCCTTACCGACTTAGTTTGATTAAGGTAATTAAGTTGGTTTATCTTAATTAATTTGATTAATTAATTGTTTTATGTGGATTAATTATTTTAATTAATTAAATGGTAATATTTGTTAATTATTATAATTGAGTTAGTGGATGGTGAGGTGTCGGTTTTGACACCTACACACCACCAAGTTGCCACTTTCTTTCACATTACATGCAAATCAATTAAAGTGTAAGTGTGTGTTTGTGTATCTCGGCCGAGAGCAAGAAGGAAGAAGGAAATCGAAATTCAATTGTTCAAATCTGTTAGATCTTGAGGTGTTTAACATCAATTAGAGGTTAGATTACTGAATTGATTGTTAATTGTTGTTTAAATTCGGTTTCGTATGTGTACATATATGAAATTCCGATTGATTGCTTTGTATGATGAATTGTTGATTTACGATGAATGCATGTTAGGAATTGATGTTAGAATGATCAAACATGTTTAGAAATCAATTCTGGAAACTTAGATGATGTTGCATGCTTAAAATCAGATCAAAATCGAAGTTTAGTATGATTTTTGAATGACCCAGAATTCATAAGTATGAATCAGTCGGAATTCATGGATGAATGGCTCAGAATTGATGAAATCCGTTTAATCTATCGGAATTGATAGGAATCCGAGAGATTGGAACAGTTTCCTTGACTTTTAATCGGATTTGGTGAGAAATCGAGTAAATTAGTCGGAAGTGAATTCACTCGGAATTTGACTTCTATCGGATTTGGAATTTCTCTCGGAATTCATGATTTAAAGTATGAAATCAGACTCGTAAAATGTCTAACACTTTACTCGGAATTCATGTCTATCGGATTGTATGTTTACTCGGAATTGAGCCTTTGCTCGGATTTGATTATATCGGATTTTGCCCTTTTTCTCGGATTGTGAGACTATCCTCGGATTTGGCATTTATTCGGATTGTGTATTGCCTCGGAATCCGACTAGATTGGAAATTCCTTAACACAGATTTACCTTTACTCGGAATTGGAGTTTAGTCGGAATTGATTATTCTCGGATTTCATGTTAATCGGATTTGACCCTATCGGATTTGAACACAATCGGAATTCAAACAATACCTATACTCGGAATTGGTGAATGTTGTGTTGTGAAAGATCAACTCTTGGATGATTTGAAGATAAACATGAACTTGTTGCCTTGGCTTATGAAAGGAATGTATGAATTGCCTAAGCTAAGGAGATGTATGAATTCACAGAATTACAGATTGTAAAGGGTAATAGTGAATGATGGTATATTGTTTGAATATACATGAGTTGATATGTACTTGCGATTTTATGTACATATGTGGTTGGTTATAGTATTATGCTTATTGTGCATTGATTAAGCAAATACTGACTGTTAGTTGTTTGTTCAGGTGGAGACAGAACTCAGTAGATAAGTAAAGACTGAGTTGCCTGATTGTAGAAGATATCGGTGAGTGGATGAATATCTTGGATGTATAAGATATAACTCATGATTGTTGCTCTTTGAGATGTTATCTCTTGTTTACTGTATATATACATGTTGTTGGGGAGATTAGCTTGGCGGTTGTTTTTCAGCTGGGCCTACATTTAGGGATATACAATATTAGCAATCGTCTTGATAAGCATTTGTTGTAATCAAGAGGTGCTAGTATTGTTGTCTGTGTTAACTAAGTTATCGGTAAACCTATGTTTTGGCCGGCATTTGGTTGAAGGTCCTGCAAGACCGCCGGTTCTCTTGTTGCTTGAGCTTGGTTGTTTGGGCTTTATGCCTTGTATGTTTTTGATATCTATTCTCTCACTTAGCTTTGTGCTAATCCCCCACTGTTGAACTCTTTTACAGGATTCTCCTGGTATGTGGTTGATAGGAGGTGAAGCTGGATTTATGGACTGATCATAACTCTGATATCTGTTTGTTTTGTAAAGAGCCTGTTTTTGTGTAACACTGTAAATGTATTTTGTAAATCAAACAAGTTAAAGTTGTATTTTCATTATTATATTAATAATAGTATTGTGATTTAGCTTCCGCGCGTATTCCAAAGTAGTGTTAGAAAATACGGTGTTACAGCAACGAAAACCCTAACCGCCGCCCAAACGAAAACCCCAAACGGCATTCCAGCAGCAAACGAAAAGCCTAACCGCCATTCGTCGCTTTTCTACGTCGTTGCTTCTGTTTTCCGACTCCGATTCGTTGCTTCTGTTTGCCGACTCCGAACGCCGTTGCTTCTGTTTGCCGACTACGAACGCCGTCATTGCTTCTGTTTGCCTCCGCTCGCCGTTGCTTCTGTGACCGTAGATCTATGTGCCCCCGGATTTTGAAACCCACTACCACGGTAATCGAAATCGAAACCGAAACCCACAACCATGGTAATCGAAATCGAACCATGGTAATCTACGCTGCTACGGCGACGTTCCTTCTCACACAACTTGCAGAAATCGAAACCTACAACGGTAATCTATGTTGCCCCCAGATTTTACCACCGTCTAGGGTTTAGTTTTGCTTCGTGCTGCCGCCTGGTTCAGATATGCCGTGCATCAACAATGAAGGTTGGTCATCACTGTTCATCTTTGCTTTTATTTTGAGGTGATTCAAGTTTCATCAGATTCGTCTTTTGGAGGTGATTGTGCATCAGATTTGTGAATCAAGTTTACTTTGTTTATTTTGTGAATCATGTTCTGAAAAGGATGAATTATTTTTGTTGGGTTTAATTGTGTATCAAGGATCTCAGTTTCGTGTATCATGGTTTTTCTTGTTGTACATCAAGAATTTAAGAGGCTTTGTTGGTTTCTAATTGTGCATCAGGTGTAGATTTAGTTTTTTGGTTTAGTACATAATATATTTGAGTGTTTCATCAATGATTCATGTTATAAACTTTCTGATTCGATTGTTTTCTGTGTATGAGTAATTTTTCTTTTGAATTTTTTATGTAAATGTTATAGTTGGTATGAAATTTGTAGATGATTATATAAAATTGGTTGTGCATTAGTTTATTATTGATGATTTCTTATGGGTATCAATTTATTACTTATGATTCATGGTGTGCATCAAATAATCTTGATGTTTTTTTAGTTGAATTATTTAAATTTTATTTGTGCATCCAGTGAAGAATAATGTGCATCAATCTAATTCTGGAAAATTTTCAGCAGAACGTTAATAAATTAAAAACAATGCTGAAATTTTAAAACTTTATTTGACGATTATACCCCTAAATGCATTTTTTTAATTAATATAAAAAAGGAAAAAAACCAATTTTATAGGAGCGGTTATTGGAAAATGAATGGCTGAGATTTCTCCTTACTCTTTGTATCTTAATCCTCTTTTTACAATATCCCTACCATATATATATATATATATATATATGTGTGTGTGTGTGTGTGTGTGTGTGTACACACATAAACACACAGTGAGAAGTTTATTGAGTTTTTGACTAAAGAAGTGTAATTGGAAAACTTATTTACTAAAATGGGGTTTTTTCATTCTCCACAACCATCTCTGCCGCGCTGAGACCTTAGCCAAGTGTCGCCACCCTGTCCATTCTTCGATCTAACGTTACGGTGGTTCGAGATTCGTTTTGGATAGTGAGTATGGGGTGGAAGTGCTTGTCGTCGGGAACTTTGTGTCACCGGAAAAGGGAGAAGATGCGGTGGATTTGGGGTTGAAGTGCTTGCCGCCGGAAAAGGGAGGAGATGTGTGTGCCGGAAAGTAAAGCTCGCCGCCGGTGAAAAGGGAATGTCGCTGGTGAATGAAGAACCAAAAGACGGGAATGTTGCTGGTAAAATTATGAACCAATATAAATATGTTTAACTAATACTAATTAGGTATAATTAATTATAATATTAGTTTTTAAAATTAAAATTAACCTATTAAAATAAAAAAATACACCATTTTTATAAATATGTTTAAACCCACACCATTTTGGTAAATAAGTTTTTTAAGTACACTTATTTGGTCAAAAACTCAAGTTTATTTAAGAATCGATCTTATCGCGGGTACTGAAAGTACGTTTTTTAACCATCATTAATATTCATTAATAAGTATTATGGGAATTTTTATATTTACTTAATTGAATTACGTGCACAATAAGTCTTAATTGAGTTGACTTATTTTTTTAAAATTATTAACAAACAACTAATAAATTAAAATGAGAGATTTTTTTAATGATGCATTAGCAGTTTAGCTCTATATATATATACATATAATTTAATCAACCAAAATTCATTTAATCATTTTTATAAGCATATATATGTGTTGGCATTTTGGCATGAGAAGAATTTAAAGTCACAAAAAGGAAAAAAATATCATGTCCAATCATCACCTTCACCTTCATTCCAGTAAACCATTATCCAAAACATGGCTAAACCGTATTTTCACACTCATCTACACCGTCGCCGTTTCTGTTCATCTCTACCGCCGCTGCCGTACCCTAACATACATCCCGACCCCAATTTCCGCCGCTCTTTTTCTAGCCGATTCTGTTTTAGCTTTCATGTGGTTGACCTCCCAATGCTTTCACTGGAATCCAATCGAACGCCAGGTCTACCCTGAGAATCTCCAACAAGTTGTGGCGGAGAGTGATTACCCGGCGATAGATGTGTTGATTTGCACTGCTGATCCGACGAAAGAACCGGCGGTTGGAGTGATAAATACGGCGTTATCAGTGTTGGCGTATGAATACCCGGCGGAGAAGCTGTCGGTGTATATTTCGGACGACGGGGGATCGGAAATAACGCTTTATGCACTGATGGAGTGTGCTAAGTTTGCGAAGCACTGGATACCGTATTGCAAGAAGCATAATATTATGGATCGGGCACCAGAAGTGTATTTTGGAAACCATCATCATCCGGATTGGTTTCCTGCGACAAATGAAATCAAGGTGTGCAATCATTTCTAATTTCGATTACATTATTTTAACTTAATTAGGATTTAATCAATTGCGTAACAAGCTTTGCCTTAATTAGGCTATGTTTCCAAGTTTTAATTACCTGTATAATTAACTTTATTATTTTTAAATAATACAATCAATTTTTATAATTATTTTATTATATGCAAAGTAATTTATTTTGCTTCTTATTATTAGTAACTTTGTATACAGTAGAATACTTATAAAAGTTAATTATATTATTTTTTAAATAAAGTTAATTATATACTATGATACTTAAAAAATTAATTGTATTTAATGCAATTTATCCTAAAATAAATGGATAGAAAAAAAAAATTAAAAAAGAAAACTAATAATACTAGCTGGTCTTGTGTAGTTTTTCATATTTTTAAGTTTGAAACAGAGTTAAAAGAAAAATGAAAAAATAAGTTAGTTATACAAATTTTCTTCCACTATTAGTTATAATTATAAGTAATAGATTAACAAAAGCATAAAAAAATTAAATTTCTTTCTACTTAGAAAAACGTTTATAATTAGGAGAGAAATTACTCAAAATTTTCTTTAAAATTAAATCATTGTCTTTTCCCTTAAAGATTAGAAACATATTATTTTTTTAATTTTTTTTCCTATAAATCTTTTCGGTTTCTTTTCTACATAAAACTCGAGAACACAATGTTAGATTAATAAAGAGGGTCCGTAATAGTAATAGGACGTGGTAGCACACACCAGTGGTCGTAGTGTTCCTAACCAAAAATTGGCGGGTGAACTTAATGTGATGGCTGGTAAGCACGTTATGTGTTGGGGTAGTTTAGGTTTGTTGTTGCTCATAATTTAAGATAAATGGTTCGAGCTCCGCCGTAAACAAATTTGAGATAGATTTAGGAATTGTTAAAAATGTGTTTATCGTATTAATATTTTTAACTGAAAGTTATAAAGTGTTTGGTATGATAGGTATGAATGTATGACGACAAAGTTAATATTGTCGACATGCATGTGGGTAGGCCAAGGGATCGAAATACGTACATATATACTTTCTCATCTGTTTGTTTTATATAAAGATTTTATCTAAACATATAAATTTGGCTGATTGAGTTATTGTTGTTTAGAATAAGCATTATATATCACTCATAAAGCATTTGATTTTTGTTTTGTTTTTCTTATTAATAATTTAAATATAACTTCTTGAAATATTAGTTGTGTAACATGATTCTTAGTTGTTTTTGCAACTGAAAGTAGATTTTTATTCCAATAATATCAAGTAGCTTGCAGGCATTATATGAAAGCATGAAATCACGGGTGGAGGAGGTGATGCAAAGGGGTGGCATCTGTTTGGATCAAGTAATGGAACCGGAATTCCGAGCTGCTTTCAACAAATGGTCGCCTAATTTCACGCGTCGACAACATCCCACAGTCATCGAGGTTATTTTACAAGCATCGAGCATCCTATCCTTCCCTTGTCGTCTTTCATCTAGCTCGTCAAGCCCTTGAGGCCGGGGCATAGCAAGTTTCAGTTTTTTGCCTTTGAAATAAAAGAAAAAAAAAATAAAGTGTGTACGCATTACAAACAGTCAGTCATGCTGATATCACAATCAGTAATGAGAGTCCATAAATAAAGAAAAAATGTTTTATATTTCTGAACTGTGAATTCATAAAATCTTTATAAAACAAGTGGTAAAAAACCATACATTTAGAAAAGTAAACAATTCACAGATTTCTACAAGTGTTATCTATATGATTATTTTTTTAACGGAGAAGAGAATTGCATAACAAAAAATCTAGCAAGGAGCTAGAGATGATTTGGTACAATCAGCAAAAAAGAAAAATAACATAATACAATAGTAGAACAAAGTTGGGCTAGCGACAAATATATGGAAAACAACATATCATTCCATCCACTAATTTTTTGTCATCGTGCATGAAAATGATATGTTTTTAAGCCATAGCGCCTTAAAGCGCTTAATTATGATGATCGATCGGAGTTTGATTTAGGTGAGGGTGGGAAAATACCTTTCAATTTTGAAGCTTCCAAATCACCCAAAAGTAAATATAAATAACACTAAGGAATGCTTCTTTTTTTTCTCTTCCCTTTGAGATTCAGCAGATGACACCATGAGAAAAAGTTTGAACTCTCGAATTGACCTTCGTTTATACCCCCAACAACTGCATACCGCATCAACTATATGAATATATATACTCGTAAACTAACAATAGGAATTTAATATGTTTATTTTACGTTTTTAGTAAAACAAATACGAATTAAATCACTTTAAGTATACTTTTTCTCTTACAAATTAAATACAGGTTCTGTTGGACAACAAGGTAGACAAAGATGTCGCAGGTGGTTTTATGCCAAATCTCATCTACGTTTCTCGTCAGAAAAGCAACTACAAACCTCATAATTTTAAGGCTGGAGCACTTAATGTCATGGTACAATCCGTATTAATTATTATTAAGTATTAAAATATATTATTTTTATTCAACATATATAAAATTTATAAATTGTAAACTGTTTCACTTGATCACTCGCTCGCTCTTGCATTGTAGCTTCGGGTATCCGGGTTAGTGACGAATGCACCGGTAGTCCTAGTCTTGGATTGCGACATGTACTCAAATGATCCCGAGACACCACTTCGTGCATTATGTTACTTTATGGATCCAAACGCGGATGTAAAGCTTGCATTTGTTCAGTTTCCTCAAAGATTTGCTTGCATCAATAATAGCGACATTTATGCATCCGAGTTCAAGCCCGAAACTCAGATTTTAAGTCTCGGGATGGATGGCTTGTTAGGTGTTCAGTTTATGGGTACAGGCGGCTTTTTCAAAAAACATGTTATTAGCGACAGTTCATCATCTGGTGTCACTAATGAAATCAATTCAAAGCCCATAGCGAGTAAAGACGATGTTTTAGTTTCAGCACACGAAGTCGCAAGCTGTAACTACGAGGATAACACCAAATGGGGTTCTGAGGTTAGTTTCCTGATATGTATATATATATATATATATATCATATCCACCAATGTTTTTTTATATATACAAGAACTTAAAGAACTGTTCCGAGTCACGCATTAATATATATCAAATATTATGTAGATTGGATTTCGATACGGCACAGTGACAGAGGACACTTACACGGGCTTTCGACTTCATTGTGAAGGATGGAAGTCAGCTATTTGCAATCCAAAACGAGCTGCGTTTCTCGGAGGTTCGCCGTCAAACTTGAATGACGCACTAACACAAAGCAAACGATGGTACACAGGATACCTGGAGATATTCTTTAACAGATATTGCCCATTGACGTACGGAATTCGGTCAATGAATCCACTTCATGCTTTATGTTACACACACTACACTCTTCATTCTTTTTGGTCGATTCCAGTCATCATCTACGCATTCTTGCCTCAAATTTCACTCATAAACTCCTTCCCGGTATTCAACCAGGTACGAATTAAATTTCACATGCATTTTAATCAAATTAATAAACTTGTTGACAAGATCGAATTAATTACTTGATGTTAACAAAACATATGTTCATTATGATATGATTGATATATGATACTCCACTTAATTATAGGTATCGGAAGATGGGTTTTTCTTATACGTATTTCTGTTTCTTGGAGCATACGGAAAAGATTGTCTTGATTTTGTTGTGTTTGGCGGAGGATCCATGCAAAGGTGGTGTAATTACCAAAGAATGCGGTTGATATGGGGGATGTCGAGCTACCCCTTTGCATTGCTCGAGTGGTCACTTAAATCGCTAGGATTATCGTCTTTCGGGTTCAATGTTACAAGCAAAGTGGTCGATGAGGAACAAAACAGGTTGTACGAACAAGGGGTGTTTGAATTTGGAGTTGAGTCGGTTTTATTTGTACCAATTTCTGTTGCCTCTGTGATTAACTTGGTGGCGTTCGTGAAAGGAGTTATGGTGGTTTTTTTTTATGGGAGAGTGGATGAGTTTTTTGTGCAGATTTTTATATGTGGATTTGTGGTGGTGAATAGTTGGCCGATATATGAAGGCATGGTTTTGAGGAAAGATCGAGGGAGAATGCCTTTGAAGATTAGCGTAGCATCATTTGGGATCGCAATGGTGATTTGTTTGGCATCCTTTCGGGTTTTTTGAAAATTTCAAAGTATTTTGAAGAACAACCGGCCAAAGATAAAGTTGCAATGAAAAGTGTAAGAATGACGTGTTATATCTAACCTTGTATCACGCATGTTGTGGGGTTTTGGGATTTATCTTTATTGTGCTTTTGTGCATATGTTTATTGTGCTTTAATTTGATTAAATAGACAACTATAGTCAATAATATATGGTTTTTTTCAATGTGTGTTTTAAGACCATGTGTATCTAACACTCACTTACCCTCCCAATTCTATTGTCACATCAGCATCTACATCATCCCCACCTCTAACTCTCTCTAACCCTCAAACCCCCACATCCAACCTATACTTACCCTGCTAATATTTTATTATAAAAATTAATAATTATGAGAGAGAAGAAGAGAGAGAGAGAGAGAAAAAGAAAAGAAAAAAAAAGTGTGTGTGTGTGTGTGCAAGGGTTGGGTCACGGGTTGGGAGACCCGTTCTCTCTCCTACCCTCTTGAACCCTTGAGGGTGATTATGGTATGCTAGCTCTGGTTAGACCAACCAGCCCTCACAAGAGCAACCGATGCTCACGGTCTAAAGGGGTTATAAGGAACACCTAAAATCATATACACTTGTGATATATTTGTTTGTAATTAAGTTTATTAACTTTCAAAACTAATTGATAATAAGTTGAATAAGGTAGTCAGTTAGGATTACAAAGATACATGCGTCCAATGTAAGACAATATTCAATACATGCATGTGTATAGTCGTTTGGCCAACCACCACTTGACGTGACTCTTATACTTGACGTGGGAAAATACTCAACATGTATGTGTGGTCGTTTGATCGACGACCATTGGACATGTCTCTAATACTATGTAAGTTTGTGTCGTTTCAACTTAATGCCAAATTGACTAATCGTTAATGCCAAATTGACTAATCGTTAAACTGATCTCTCTACTGGTTCATTGTCCCTAGCATTGAGATCGATTTTAAACCAGATAAAATCACAATAATTGAACAAGTCAAAAACAATATTTATTTGACAATAGAATTTAAGAAAAGCATAAATATAAGTTTTTTAAAGAATTTAATCGATGATGGACAAAGGTACGTAGAATTGTGATTGAAAAATGATAAAAAAAACTTCTAAAAAACTGGTTTAAACTTGATCGTCTTGACTATTATTTTTTGGAGAATTTCATCTATACTTAAAATTTTGTTAATTACATATGTTCTTGTAAAGTTTGAAACTACATATATATCCTTAAAATTCACATATATACCCAAACACCTAATTTAATAATAAATAATCTATTTAAAAATAAAAAAAAATCACTAATTGATTTATCAATATTACAAAACAAATTAATATGTAATATTAAAATAACACCCATCTCCTAAATATCACTAATTAAACTGTTGATTAAACACGGTTCCAATTCTAAAAGAAAAAAAGAACATTGTACCATATCCAAAACCTGTAACACAGTGCCATGATCCGAAAGAAGATATCAATCACCCAAGATATGGATCGATTGAACACAGTGTGCTCGATTCAATAGAATTATGATCGAATCAACATTAAATGATTAGATTTGAAACAAGTCACGGTTCGAATGCTCGATTGAGCCTTAAAACCCCAAAACAGATGCGATATATTATGTTGGACTTGGAATGTTTTTGCAAATCGATGTCTGGATTTAGAATGACTTTTTGCATATCGATGTCTATATATGAATTAAATTGGTTTCACAAATCGATGTCTGAACTTAGAATGGTTTTTGCAAATCAATTTTACATTGTCATGTGTTTGATCAGATTCTTACCTGTCAGAGCAAAAATAAAATTTTGTGGTAGAGAATAAGTATCATTTTCACAAGTAGCAAGTTTGGTCATTCGTAGGAGACGAATACTTTTACTATTAATTAGGAACAAGGTTTTTAGTGCCCGCGCGTTGCAGCGGGAACTTTCATATAATAAACTCAATGAAAATGTTTAACAAAAATGTTTAATTGGTTATTAAATGATTAACATTCCCTTCCTTGTGTGTCATTCATTTTTGAAACCCAATACTAATCTTGTACCCCTAACAAACTCTCATCACCCGTTCACCATACCTCCATAGCATCATCTATATGGCCTTCCACTCGGAGAAATTTATAGCACTTGACGTCTCATGCTTCAATCTTCTTGCATAACATCTTCATGGCGACAAAAGTTTATCACTTACTATAATTCAACCCAAAAGTCATCTCTTTTTCCAATCTACATTTGAGACAAAAAGACGTATAAACACAGTCAATGCTTGAAAGTTACCTCAAAAGATGTAATATCTTTAAAAAATGTAAGCTTTGTATCTACAAAATATATTTTTACCGAGACTTTTTATCTCAATGACTACGGGAAAGGTGAAGTTGAATTATGTTTATTTTTATGTCAATGACTACTCGAAAGGTAAAGTGGAATTATGTTTAGATGTTTGGTTATTGGTAACAATTTTCTTCATCCTTAAGTTTAAATTTTAATGGTTACACTTATTACATTTAGATTTATCTGTATTTAGGTTGATATAAGTAATTTTTGTTTAGGTTCATATTTATTATAACGAACATATTGTGTTGAAGTTTTCATAAGTCATGGAACGAAAAAGCAATTTGATTGATTTTCATATGCAGTTTTCAGGTGATTTTCATAAGCAGTATACTTAAGGTACAGTTGTCCAAAGCAGTTAACATGGTTATGAAATATGTTGAATTAAAGAAAACCAAATACAAAGTACTGTAACATCATGAATCGTGTTACAAATTTTCAGGTAGTTGCATGTTATGGTTTCTATTGTACTGATGAGCATAGAACCTTCATAGATAAGATTAAAGAATAGCATAATCATAGTTGAAGGGAGCAAAGGGGCTGCTTATTATTCATTTAAACTGGAATCAAGAAGAAGAAGAATGTAGAATAAAGTATTACCTTCGATAATGGCAGTAACTGATATGATTTCAGAGATGATAGTGACTAACATTCACAAAGACGCTATAGGTGGCCGGTTGTTGTTGCTGCAGGGAAAAAAACAAATTCAAATAATCAAGAAGAAGATGGCTAAATGAGATAGATTGATCAACCCATTTAAGTCCCATTTATTAGATGGGTTGTTACGTTTACTTGCAACTCAACTTGAACACAATCCATTTTGTAAACGGGATAGACGGCCATTTATACCCAACCCAAACTAACTTATTTTCTTCTCGATCATGTCAATAATTGCTGCCTTGAAATTGAGTTGGAGCTAATACTTAGAAGTAACTACCATATGGCTCTAATCAATTTGGTAGTTGTTATACCTAAATCCATTGTGTAAGAAGCCACGTGATTACTCATTATAAAATGATGTATCGAACTTACGTATCCAATTATTAAGTTAAGTTACTCTCATAAACCTAACTCAAAAATGCATATGAAAAGAGCTTTTTTGTTTCAATGACCAATCATTATATATTAGTTTTTAAGTTAAAAAACAAATTGTTATTGAACAAACTAACACCTGTTAATACCTTGGTGCTATCAAATCTTTAAGATTGCTTATCATATAAAACCTTAGTTGTCAATAGCGTATAGCGGTAAATAGCGATGACCTATGTATATGCTATGTAGTGAATAAGGGTAAATGGCGACCACTATTTCGTATTTAGCGATAGTCTTCTAAAACATAATTATATATTTATGTATTATAATATTGAGTTGTATTCAATATAGTTCATCTTTTTTGTATAGTCCAGAGGGACAAATCTAGCCACACGATCAACAAAGCATTTTACGGCGATCCCACCGTCGGATCATCGTGATTTTTGGTGAGGGTGATCGGTTTTGATTTTTGGTGAGGGTGATCATCCTCACGATCCTCCATTAATGAGAAATCGATCAAACTCCGGCCACCATGGCCGCCGCTGCAAAATCCGACCACCACAGCCGGAGTTAATGGTGGTGGCGCATATGGTTCAACTCGGTTTGATGAGAGGAGTCCAGATCTAGTCTCGGGTTCGTCATTCGATGCTTCAAAAAAAGATCCGGTGTTTTATTTCTCAGATCCGGCGCCGACGAGGCTAAATTCGCCGGCTGCCGGAGTTGTTTAGGGTGGGGATGGTGATGGTTCAACTCGGTTTGATGAGAGGAGTTCAGATCTGGTCTTAGATTCGTCGTTTGATGCTTCAAAAAAAGATCTGGTCGTCGGTGGTGGTGGTGGTGGCCGACAGTGTGCAATCACATGTGATTGTGCTTCAATCACATGTGATTGTGTAGCCGGAGGTGATGGTCGGTGGTGGTGGTTGGCGGTGTGGAATCACATGTGATTGTGGCTTCAATCACATGTGATTGCGGCGGCCGGAGGTGGTGGTCGGCGGCTGTGGTGGTGTCCGGAGGTGATGGACGATGGTGGTGGTTGGCGGTGTGCAATCACATGTGATTGTGGCTTCAATCACATGTGATTGGGTCGCCGGAGGTGATGGTCGGTGTTGGTGGTTGGCGGTGTGCAATCACATGTGATTGCGGCGGCCGGAGGTGGTGATCGGCGACTGTGGTGGTGGACGGAGGTGGTGGTCGGTGGTGATGGTTGGCGGTAATCACATGTGATTGTGCTTCAATCACATGTGATTGGGGTGGCCGGAGGTGGTGGTCGGCGGCAGTGGTGGTATCCCGAGGTGTTGTTGGGCATTTGCCTTTTTTTAATCCTGTGGCTGAGATTTGTCCCTTAGGATTACACAAAAACTTTGGACTATATTGAACATTTCACTTATAATATTAACTTAAAAGTCTTAAAATATTATATGTTGTAAAATAAATATATCGAACCACGTAGAAACGAAACACGAATAAATAACGAAAACGAGAACACCAAGATTTAACGTGGAAAAACCCTTTACGGGAAAAAACTGTAACACTGTACTTTTTAAACATATAATTAAATCGCATGCGGAAGCTAAATACATATAATTAACTTAATTACATAATAGATACAAAAGATTATCTTGTTTTATACATCAAAACTTTTACAGTGTTAATCCAAAAACAGGCTCTTATCAAAAACTTGACATCAGAGTACGGTCTGTCCATATTCCCAGTCCAAACTTCAAAGCTCACCGGAGTTAATATGCAAAACAGTCTAGTGGGGAATTAGCACAAAGCTAAGTGAGGGAACCAATATCTAATCAAATACAAGGCAAACATGCCTAAACCAAATAGCTCATGAATCCCAGGAGAACCGGCGGTGTTACAAGCACCTACAACCAAGGTCGGCCAAAACCAAGGTTTACCGATAACCTTGCTAAAATGGATAACAATACCAGCCTTCTTGGGTACAACAGATGCACCACAAGATCTGATACGGTAAATCCCCCAAGCAATGGTTCAGACTAAACTGATCTCCAAATAACATGTATATACAATCCAAACAAGAGCATTCCAAATAGGATATCAAATCCTGTATATCAAAAGATATAAACCCACTCACCACAGTCTGCACCGTAGAGTCCCACTCAGTTGACTAAATTCACTGAGTCTTCTCAGATCCTGAGATTGAAGTAACCCAAGTCAGTATTCAATTTATAATACTGATCCAAAATAGATATCATATCTAACCATGTAAATCATGTATGTACACAATTGCATATATACGTATATTCATCATACATAAACCCCAAAGATATACAAATCATGTTTATCTTCAAATCATTAAATCCGATTGTTTCCAAATCCGATTGAAGTCGGATTCCGAATAAAGGACCAATCCCGATTAGTACTTCATTCTGTGTACATGTACAATCCGAGCATAGGTACAATTCGAGTAAAAGTCCGATTCCAAAAGAATAGGATTCTGAGTAAAGGATATAATCCGAGTAAAGTCCAAATCCGAGAAAAGGTACAGTCCGATTAAATGGGTTCCGAGGAAATGTAATTCCAAGCAAAGGCAATGTCAATTCCGACCAATCCTCAATTCCGATTAAACAGAAATCCGATACATGTTAAGGCATATATAAATTCCGAGTAAATAAGATTCCGAGATAATGCTAAGGCAATTTATATATAATCAGTCGGATTCCGACTCAATCCAAAGTCCGAGTAAAGTGTTAAGGCATTCAACTGATATTTTAGTCGGATTCCGATCATATAAATTCCGAGTAAATAAGTTAAGAAAATTCTATAAGTGTTTAGTCGGATTTCATCCAATTCCGACCCAAATTCTCTCGGATTTCCTCAAATCCGACTCATTCAAGCCCAATTCCGACTAAATCAATTGTTCTTCCCCCAATTTCAGTTTTTAACACAATAATCACTGATTTTAAGCATGCGAATCATTCTAAACATATAAACAACATGTATAAAGCATAAAATCTAATATGCATTAATCCTAAGTTCATATTTGACCAAGAACAATCGGAATTCTCATTTATCATACAACATCCGAAATAATTAATCAATTTAACAATTTGAATCCAGAATGCTAACCTCAACAATGAGATGATTTCAGTAATTTAATTGCATGCAAGTCTTAAGATCAATTTTTTGATTCTTGTTCTTCTTTTCTTCTTACGGCCGAGAGCAAATGTTTACACACACACACACTTTGGTAATTTGTTGTTAATTGCATGCAATGGGATGGGGTGATGACTAACTCACCAAACCGGCCACCTCACCCCCCACTAACACAATATTAATTAACAATTAATTTTAATTAAACCAATTAATCAACTAATCACATTTGCATCAATTAATCCACATAATTAATTTAAATCCCAAATATAAACTTGATTAATTACCTTAATTAATCTAGGCCTGGTAAGAGGGTGTTACAAAAACCACGGGCACAAACGATGATTTCACTATATAGGAAAAATATGAGGAGGGTTACAAGAACTTAGGTAATCAAACGTAATCTAAACCTACGTATAACAAAGAAAAGCTAACAAGCTAGAAACTTGGTTAATGTCGTATGACGACGACATACAAAAGAAAACCAAGTAATATAAAATCTCTCTCTACCTACAAACTCACGGCAGCATCAAATATATATATGTAAGTTACGTATCACCGAGAGATATATGGGTATATCTCAATTTGAATTTTGAAATTATCTAACAATTAGGATAACTCAAAAGTCAAAGGTCACGGCTCATATCACACACACACACACACACACACACACACACACACACACACACACATATATATATATATATATATATTATATAATAAAAATCAAACTCTAATATTAATTAGAGTCCTGGCCCAATTCAAAGAGATAAATTCGGATCATATCCAACATTATATATATTAGAAAACAAAATATAATACTAAGTCTTAAACTATTATAAGTTAAACAAAAAAGCTAAAAAACAAAGGTTGTCAAAGAGATTGAACAACTCCAGCATAAGTAATGCCATAAAGTAACAAATTATAATTATAAACTTAGAAATCAGTATAAACAAAGAAGGTAAAAAGCAGAGGCAGTTCAAGACCACTCTATCATAACAAAACCATTATACACATTTGAGTATTTGACCCTTTAATCAGAATTCTAAACTCAGAAATCAGAACTATAAACTATGAAGTCAGAAATTCAGAACCATTAATCGTATTTTCAGAAACTAATAATCATTAACTAAGAAAGTAAATCATAATGTAAGAATCATAACTTAGAAATCAGCATCATTAACCACAACGTTATAAACTAAGAATCATAATTTCAGAATAAAAAACTCAAAATTCATAAACTTAGAAAGAAAAGACATAGATGAAAGGCATCTAGAAGAATTATGTTACTGTGTTTCAATCAAATAATTCCAGGTTGTCAGGTGTAGTGGAGACTTTTAGTATTTAATTTTTTTTGTTTAGTTCTACTACTCCACTGAGTTTCCCTCTTAGCAGGATACTTTGTTTTACATGTAAGGCTATTTAAACAACAGATACTTACAGTTACAGACCCAGTAACATTACTGTGGCTATTTCATTGCATAAAGGAACCATAGTCATGTAGTAACGTTTTATTACTTTGCTAGTTTGCTTTATGACTTTGAAAAGAATTGTTGGAACATAAGACACCATCAATATGCAAACTATCTTTCTATTCTCAAGCATAAAGCACAAAAAAACACAAAAAGCCATAGCAGTAAAGTAGCAAACTGAAGATGAATAAATTCATAAGACAAGTTCTAGATGAACAAATCTAAGAACCCAAACTTACCTTGAAATTCAAGTGCAGAATTTGATCAAATGAGAATAATTGAACACACTCAAGAGTGGCAAACGGATCAAAGAATAATGAAACTCACCCTGAAACAGAGATGACAAAAAGTATGAAAAGAGAAGGTGGTCGATCAAAAGTTAAAATAATAGAGTTTCACCTTTGAAATAGAGGCATAACTACACACTCATTCTTCATGAAGGTAACTTTTTTATGGTCTGAAGCATAAACTCTCATCTTTTCTAGTGCTTACAATCACAAATTAAGGTTTTAAAGAAGATATTCAAGATGAAATCGAGAGTAAAATATAGTTAAGGAAGAAATAAAATACTACAATCAAAACCCTAATCAAAGATGAAGTCACCTAATCACCAATTCCATGATAAATTGAAGATTGTGAGAACAACCAAGGAGGGCTAAGAAGCTAAGATGAATTGAAGACTGCACAAAAATCGACAACTGAGATAAATCCCCTGTGAAGTTGATAATATGAGATGAGGTCATGAGGATAGATCAAAAACTGTTTACAATCACAACCCTAATGAAGAGGAACTCACCTAATCACCATCTTTGTGATAAACCAATGACTGTTAGTTGAATCGAGGAGGAGTCAGAAGCTGAAGTGTAACACCCTCCTTACCGACCTAGTTTGATTAAGGTAATTAAGTTGGTTTATCTTAATTAATTTGAGTAATTATTTGTTTTATGTGGATTAATTGTTTTAGTTAACTAAATAGTGATATTTGTTAATTAAATGTGTTAATTGTGAGTGGATGGTGAGGTGTCGGTTTTGACACCTACACACCACCAAGTTGCCACCTTCTTTCTCATTACATGCAAAATAGAAAAGTGTTTGTGTGTGTTTTGTGAGTCTCGGCCGAGAGAAAAGAAAAAGAAAAGAAGGAATTCAAATTTGTTGATCTTGGTTGTGCAATCTGTTAACATTGAAGTGAAATTTCATCTAAAAAGGTTAGATTACTGAAGTAACATGCTAATTGATGTTAATTTTGGTTTAGAATATATATATGTATGAATTCCGATTGAAATGATTTTTATGATGAATTTATAATCTAGGATGTATGCATGTTATAATTGATGTTAGTTACGATCAAACATGTTTAGAAATCAATTCTGGAAACTTAGATGGTGTTGCATGCTAAAAATCAGATCATTACTCTGACTAAGTTGGTTTATCAATTCTGGAAACTTCCTTGTATGTGGAAGATAGAGGTGAAACTGGAACTGTGGACTGATCATTACTCTGATATCTGTTTGTTTTTAAAAAAGAGCCTGTTTTCGTGTAACACTGTAGATGCATTTTGTAAATCAAACAAGTTCAAAGTTGTATTTTCACTATTATATTATATTAGTATATGATTTAGCTTCCGCGCGTATTCCAAAGTTGTGTTAGAAAATACGGTGTTACAATTAATGGTATCAGAGCCCTGGTTTGAGGATTTGCATTGTTGAGTTGTGCAATACTCGAACCGAGGCTCTGATCAGTCCAATATTTCTAGGGTGGGTAATTAGTAAGATAGCTGTTGAGAATATGACATGGTACTAACAGATTATAATCTGACAACTGGTGAGATGTTGTGTAGAACAGATTATGGCTGACAACAACGAAAACCTAGTACTTACCCCTTCGTCCCCAAGAAGGCAGCACAACAATGTGTCCTCTACTGCTGCCAATGAACAACACAGAGTTGGTACCTCGCACAACGGGGAGTCTGATAACCAAGATTATGTACTGCAGCTAGAAGATACTTTACAGACTCAGAGAGATCGGATTCAAGAGCTTGAACAACAATTGAATCAAACCCAATCTTCACAACCAACCTCTACAGTACAGATACCTCTGCTATCAGCCACTGTCACTCAATCCTTACCACCACCAGTTTATAACACAACTCCTGTGAGTACGGTGTCAACTCCTTAAGGATCGTTTCCTTTTATCCCTATACCACAAGGAGTGTCTACCCAACATCAAATACCACAACAGAACTTCTTCATCCCGTGGTTTCAACAACCAGAAGTTAGGAATGAATGTCAATTTAAAGATTTTGTGGCGTGTGGAGCACCCGAGTATGCAGGAAGTTCAAATCCTAATGTAACTTTGAATTGGTTGAAAGAGACTGTGAAAGCTTTGGAAGCTTGTAACTGTGAGAAAACTGAATGGGTTAAGTTTGCAACGAGACGTCTGAAGGATCAAGCTTTGACGTGGTGGGATTCACTGACCACACACCTGCAGAGGGAGGTTGTTAATGCCATAACCTGGGAGCAATTCCAGGATAAATTCTGTGAGCAGTTCTGCAATGCGTTCGACATGGCAAGGATTCAACGAGAGTTCCTAGATTTGGCACAGACAAGTAATATGTCGGTGGACGAGTTGATCAACAAGTTTCAAGTGACTCTCAGATTTGCAAAACAGTGGGTGCCCGAAGAACATTCTCAGGTTCAACACTTTGTGAAAGCTTTGTTACCAGAATATCGGGGTAACACTCGTCTGGCGACATCACTTGTCCAGGCATTCACTTTAGCAAGAGCTGCAGAGTCTGATGCTAAAGATTGGGAGAAGATTAACAGAGGGTCTTTCAGCAAGTTTAGTGGAGGTTCTAGTGGGAATCAAGGTAAAGGTAAAGGGCAGAGTCATCATGGAAAGTCCGACCAGAGGTCCAAGGGATCAGGATCTTTTCAGAATAAGTCATGGTGCCATAGTTGCAAATCTCGTCACACTGGGCAGTGCACGCCGCAAACTCGCAAATGTTTGAGGTGTGGTGAGTTTGGTCATGATATAGGTGCTTGTAGGTTCAACACCTTTGTTTGCTGGAATTGTAAAGAAGAGGGACATCGAGCTGGAAATTGTCCAAGGTTGAAGACCGCGGGGTCTGGGGCAGGGGTAAGTAACACTGGGGGATCGTCTTCTGCAGGTCAGAAGAGGAAAACTGTACCTTCTGCGGAAGGTAGGGCTTTCAAAATGACTGCCAAGGAAGCTACTGGCAGTGATGATGTGATTACCGGTATGTTCATAGTTAACTCTATGCCTGCACGTGTTTTGTTTGACTCTGGTGCAAATAAATCGTTTATATCTATGACTTTATGTGATAAATTGAAATTACCTGCTTCTGTGAGCACTACTCCTTTAGAGGTAGAAGTAGTTGATGGTAATGTAGTACCTGTGACCACTTCTGTGACTGGAGTTCAGATTAGTATTGATGGTACTAGTTTCCCTGTAAACTGTTTGGTGATGCCTATACCTGGATTTGATTTAGTATTAGGCATGGATTGGTTAAGTCATCATAGGGCTAGTATCCAATGTCATAAGAAACTGATAACTATTCCTCTGGCTGACGGGTCGCATGTCGTGGCTCGTGGGGATAGATCTCCATCTTCTCTTCCGATTATCTCGTACATGAAGGCTAGAAAATCTTTAGCCAAAGGGTGTGCGTCCTTTCTAGCCTATGTTATTGATGTGAAGAAAGAAAAGCGGCCTGTTACCGATGTTCGTGTGGTTTCGGAGTATCCGGAGGTATTTCCAGACGATTTTCCAGGATTGCCACCAGTGCGTGATGTTGAGTATAAGATTGATCTGATACCTGGTAGTACACCTATTGCGAAAGCTCTTTACCGATTAGCTCCTTCTGAGATCAGAGAGATGATGACTCAGATACAGGAATTGTTAAACAAGGGGTTTATTCGTCCAAGCTCTTCGCCTTGGGGTGCACCGGTGTTGTTTGTTAAAAAGAAAGACGGGACTCTGCGTATGTGTATTGATTACATGGATTTGAATAAGAGGACTGTCAAGAATAAGTATCCGTTGCCAAGGATAGACGATTTGTTTGATCAACTTCAGGGAGCTTCGTACTTCTCGAAGATTGATTTGAGGTCGGGATACCATCAGGTGAGAGTAGCCGAAGAGGATATACCGAAGACAGCTTTTCGTACGCGATATGGTCATTATGAGTTTCTCGTTATGTCGTTCGGTCTGACTAACGCTCCTGCAGTGTTCATGAATCTGATGAATCGGGTGTGTCGACCATTCTTGGATAAGTTCATTATCGTGTTTATTGATGACATTCTTGTGTATTCTAAAATAGAGGATGAGCATGATCGACATCTGCGACAAGTTTTGGAGACTTTAAAGCAAAACAAACTGTATGCCAAGTTGTCCAAGTGTGAATTTTGGTTGCGTGAAGTCAAGTTTCTGGGTCACGTGATTTGTGAAGACGGTGTCAAAGTGGATTCGACAAAGATAGAGGCTGTGATGAATTGTAACGCTCCTAAGACACCGACAAAGATCAAAAGTTTTCTTGGATTAGCAGGTTATTACAGGCGTTTCGTTAAAGACTTTTCGAAGCTTGCGGGTCCGTTAACCAAGCTGACTAGAAAGGATGTTCAGTTCCAATGGGGTGAGGCTCAGGAGAATGATTTTCAGACTTTGAAGCAACTTCTGTGTCAAACTCCTGTTCTTGCATTGCCTGAAGGATCTGAAGATTTCGTGGTTTACTGTGATGCTTCACATGCGGGGTTAGGATGTGTACTGATGCAAAGAGGTAAAGTTATAGCTTATACTTCCAGACAGTTGAAACCCAACGAGAAGAATTATCCGACTCATGATTTGGAGTTAGCAGCATTGGTGTTTGCTTTGAAGTTATGGAGACATTATCTGTATGGTACAAAGTGCACGATTTGCACTGATCATAAGAGTCTGCAGTATGTATTCACACAGAAGGAATTGAATATGAGACAGCGCCGATGGTTAGAGCTGATTAAAGATTATGATTGTGACATTCAGTATCATCCGGGAAAAGCTAACGTGGTTGTTGATGCACTTAGCAGGAAAGGTTTTGTAGATATAGTAAAGTTTATGCGGTTAGAGATCAAATCAGATTTGATCGATCAGTTGATGGCTGCACAATTGGAAGCATTGAAGGCAGAAAACTTGAAAGATGAGTTGATGGTTAAAAGACAGCATGAGTTAACAACTGATTCGCGTGGGTTGAAGATGTATCAGAATCGCGTTTGGGTGCCAAAGTTTGGTAATTTGCGGGATTTGATTTTGACTGAAGCTCATAAATCCAGAATGTCTGTTCATCCCGGTAGCACTAAGATGTATCAAAGTATGAAGATTTTTTATTGGTGGCCTACTATGAAGTTAGATGTTGCACGATTTGTGGAGTCATGTCATATATGTGCACAAGTGAAAGCTGAACACCAAAAGCCGTATGGATCTTTGAGACAGTTAGCAATACCCGAGTGGACGTGGGATCACATTACAATGTATTTTGTAACAAAACTTCTGAGGACTCAGAAGGGAAACGATATGATTTGGGTTATTGTTGATAGATTAATCAAGAGTGCACACTTTCTTGCTACTGCTGAGACTGCAAACTTGAGTAAGTTAGCCAAGTTGTATATCGATGAGATAGTGTCTAGACATGGAGTTCCTTTGTCTATCGTGTCTGATCGGGATTCGAGGTTTGTGTCGAATTTCTGGAACAGACTACAGCAAGAGTTGGGATCTAGGGTTAATCTGAGTACAGCTTACCACCCACAGACAGATGACCAGTCAGAGAGAACGATACAGACTTTAGAAGATATGCTTCGGGCATGTGCGTTAGAGTTTGGAGGTTCTTGGGATTCGCATTTACCGCTGGTTGAGTTTGCTTACAACAATTCTTACCACTCCAGCATCGGAATGCCGCCGTATAAGATGTTATATGGGCGACCGTGCAGAACTCCTACTTGTTGGTTAGAGGCAGGAGAGTAACAGTTTGCTGGGCCAGATATTGTTCAGATCACAGCAGATAAAGTAGCAGTGGCTCGAGAAAAGTTGAAAGCTGCAAGAGATCGACAAAAGATGTATGCAGATCCACGTCGTCAACCAGTGACTTTTGTTGAGGGAGAACGCGTCTACTTAAAGGTTTCACCATGGAAGGACGTGATACGCTTTGGGAAACGTAGAAAGTTGGTTCCTCGATATATTGGTCCGTTCAGATTTCGAAAAGTAATGAATGATCAGACTGTGGTTTTGGATCTTCCTGATGAATTAGCTGGTATCCATGATACATTCAACGTTTGTTATATGAGAAAGTGTAATATAGAGGATCAGACACAGGTGTTGCCAATACAAGATATGCGGGTAGATTCCAACAAGAGGCTGATTGAGGAACCTGTTGAGTTGTTGGATCGTAAAGTAATAAAGTTGAGAAATAAACAGATACCAATGGTATTGGTGAAGTGGAAGGACAGCTTGGGTTCAGACTTGACTTGGGAGACCGAAGCTGATATGAGGAGTCGTTACCCTACCTTGTTTGAGCGCGATCAGATTCTGAGGACGGAATCTTCTTAAGGGGGGAAGATTTGTAACACCCTCCTTACCGGCCTAGTTTGATTAAGGTAATTAAGTTGGTTTATCTTAATTAATTTGAGTAGTTACTTGTTTTATGTGGATTAATTGTTTTAGTTAACTAAATAGTGATATTTGTTAATTAAATGTGTTAATTGTGAGTGGATGGTGAGGTGTCAGTTTTGACACCTACACACCACTAAGTTGTCACCTTCTTTCTCATTACATGCAAAATAGAAAAGTGTTTGTGTGTGTTTTGTGAGTCTCGGCCGAGAGCAAAGAAAAAGAAAAGAAGGAATTCAAATTTGTTGATCTTGGTTGTGCAATCTGTTAACATTGAAGTGAAATTTCATTTAAAAAGGTTAGATTACTGAAGTAACATGCTAATTGATGTTAATTTTGGTTTAGAATATATATATGTATGAATTCCGATTGAAATGATTTGTATGATGAATTTATAATCTAGGATGTATGCATGTTAGAATTGATGTTAGTTATGATCAAACATGTTTAGAAATCAATTCTGGAAACTTAGATGGTGTTGCATGCTAAAAATCAGATCAAATATCGAAGTTTAGTATGATTTTGAATGACCCAGAATTCATAAGTATGAATCAGTCGGAATTCATGGATGAATGAATCGGAATTGATGAAATACGATTAAATCTATCGGAATTGATAGGAATCCGAGAGAATAGAACTGTTGCCTTAACTTTTTAATCGGATTTGATGTAGTCGGATTTGGATTCACTCGGAATTGGACATTACTCGGAATTCATGATTTAAGTATGAAATCAGACTGTGATATGCCATAACACTTTCGATCGGAATCCGACTCTTAGTCGGAATGTGACTTTACTCGGAATCCATATAATTACTCGGAATGTATGAGTTAGTCGGAATTGCCTTTACTCGGAATTGAGCCTTAGCTCGGATTTGGTTCTGTCGGAATTGACTTTGATCGGAATTTGGGAATTCAATCGGAATTGACCCTCACTCGGAATTTGAGATTTGGTCGGAATTCTAATCTTACATTTGCTCAGAATTTGAATTGTTTTGAGGAATCCGATTAAAGATCAACTCTTTGATGATTTGAAGATGAACATGAATTGTACATTCAGTATGGCTTTGGTTTATGAAATGAATGTATGTATTGTCTAAGCTAAGGAGATGGATAAATTCACAGAATTACAGATTGCAAAGGGTAATAGTGAATTACGGTATATTGATGTGAATATACATGAATTTAATATGTACTTGTGATTGTATGTGCATATGTGGTTGATTATAGGATTGTGTTTATTGTGTATTGATTAAGCAAATACTGATTGTTAGTTGTTTGTTCAGGTGGAGACAAAACTCTATAGATAAGTAAAGACTGAGTTGCCTGACTGTTGAAGATATCGGTGAGTGGATAAATATCTTGGATGTATAAGATATAACTCCTGATTGGTTGCTCTTTGAGATGTTATCTCTTGTTTACTATATATATACATGTTGTTGTGGAGATCAGCTTGGCGGTTGTTTTTCAGCTGGGCCTTTGTTTAGGGATATACAGTAATAATAATCGTCTTGATAAGCATTTGTTGTAATCAAGAGGTGCTAGTACTGTTATCTGTGATAACTGGGCTATCGGTAAACCTATGCTTTGGCCGGCATTTGGTTGAAGGTCCCGCAAGACCGCCGGTTCTCTTGTTGCTTGAGCTTGGTTGTTTGGGCTTTATGCCTTGTATGTTTTTTATATCTATTCTCTCACTTAGCTTTGTGTTAATCCCCCACTGATGAATTATTTTACTGGATATTCCTGGTATGTGGAAGATAGAGGTGAAACTGAAACTGTGGACTGATCATTACTCTGATATCTGTTTGTTTTTTAAAAAGAGCTTGTTTTCGTGTAACACTGTAGATGCATTTTGTAAATCAAACAAGTTCAAAGTTTTATTTTCACTATTATATTATATTAGTATATGATTTAGCTTCCGCGCGTATTTCAAAGTTGTGTTAGAAAATACGGTGTTACAATTAATGGTATCGAAGCCTGCAATATAAGAGAAAGCGTGATACGAACTTGCTAATGTCCAAATGAAGATGTGTTTGATTTTGAACCCGGCCTGAGATAACTAAAGCCGAAATCTTCGTTGAGTATATGAGGATACGTGTTGCAGAAAAGATATGGCGGTCGGTGAGGTACGTATGGGTAGGAGGGACACAGACATGGATGTGGCAGATGAGGGAAAAGCAAAATAGTACTGGGTAGCGTGTAAAGATGGCAAGCTAAAAAAAAGTCAATTACCAGCAGGCCACGGAAAGTTATGTTAACAAAATGAAAACCCATATGTATATATATAATAGAATCATTGTAGTTGAATAGGGCTTGTGAATAGTACACAACATTTGATAAATGTTAGTATGTTAAATATGCAATCTACAATCACCAGAATATGAAGCGGCCGAACAAATCAGGTTGTGAAATAAGGAAGGAGGTTTGGGATGGATTATGTGAAGGAAATCAAATGGCTATTTTAGTAATTTAGTTATATTTTGAATTAAAGATAATCTTTTTCTAGTTTTTAAATCGATTAGTAATTATAAAATTAGATGTTTGGATATATATATGAATTTATAGGTTTCATGAGAATATATATGTAATTTAAAACTTTGTAAGAACATATTACGTAATTAACAAAGTTTATAAGGATATAAACGAAATTATCCCATCATTTAACAGTTCGTAATGATCTAATAATGGGTGGCTCAATCAGTTTTTTTAAACTGATTTTCAGTCTACTTATCGAACTAACCAGCTAGTTCAGTCCAGTTTTCAAAAGAGTATGTAACAGAGTTGATCGGTAAAAGAATGGTGCTAAGTCGCATCGCATCACATATATAGATGGTTATATACAATTTTATAGTTTCTACTATAATCTAAAAAAATTAGTGGAGAGCTAATATTTACCTAAACTTTTGTTTTTTTAGTTTATCTAGCATATTGGCAAACCATAATATCAATTTCAATAATTCGACATTAAAATACCTTATTAGAAGTTCAATGATTTTTATTTTTTAAACGTGATCTATTACATTTTCCATAATTTGGGTTTATTAACTTTTTACAATTGCTTTTTAATATTACGGCAAATTATAATAATTGATTTGTATTCTCCCTTGAATAATCTACCATGATGTCCCTTTCAGGCTATTCATTTTTGTCTTTAAATTAGAGGAATTAGTTAGAGAGGTTGGGGAAACGATGACTTTCATGGTGTTCATGGCATCATTCTAATCTAAACACCACCACCAAGTGTGGTGATGCGTGTGGCTGGCGACATATGTATGTGTGCGGTGGGTTAGAGTTTGTCGATAACCCCTTAGATTTGTACCTATGATGTTTTTGTGTGTGCCGGAGACAGTCTATGGCACTACTACAAAAACTACTTTTAACCCCCTACCTTTAAACCCGGTTTCGTAAAAATTAAAAAAAAAACGGGGCTGAAACTATAAAATGGGTAAGGAGAAGATTTAACCCCGGTTTTTTATTTAAAAAACGAGGCTAAAAATCTCAATACTTTTAACCCCGGTTATTATTAAGGAACCGGGTGCAAAGAAGAGGATCTAACCCCGGTTTTTTTTAAATAACTAGGGCTAAAAGTTTTACTAACTTTTAACCCCGGTTTCCAAAACGTAACCGCGTCTGTATCATTCTAAAATTTTCATTTCCCCCCAAACCAAATTTGTTCCCTCTCTTTCTCGTATCCCAAACCTGCATATTCACCTTCTCCATCCATCATTCTCTCTGAATTCACCTCTCACGACACACCACCAGCCTCTCGGTTACTGCTCACAAGAACACCACCACCGCCGCTGTCTTACGTTCTTACGTCGACAACACCACTACCGCCGCTGTCTTACGTCGACAACACCACCACCGCTCTTTCAATAGAAATGGTTAAATGGCAAGTTTCCTATTCCTTTTGTTATCCTCCTTCAATTAAAGTAGGGTTTGCGATTTTCATAAATCCCTAATCTCTTGTAGTGTTCTAATTTGATTATGTGTTATGTTTTTGAAATCGATTCTAGGGCTTTAATTTGATTATCTTTCTTATTTGACTATCCCTATTTCTTTGTATGTTTTTGTTTGAGTGATTTGAAGGTTAATTTTTTTTAACCTTGTTGTTCGATTAAAGAAGGCTGCTGAAGGTTTCGAATTGCTGAAGCTTTCTTGGTAAATTCTTGGTCCCAATTTATTATTTTGCTCTTTCTTGATGATGGTTTTGAATGGCTGAAGGTCTCGTATCCCTGGATCTTTTGATTTTTGTTCTCTGTGGTGTTCGAAGGTTGCTGAGGGTTTCAATCTTCTTGCTGTGGTGTTTGAATGGCTATAGGTGGTGGATGTTTCAACTATAATGACTACATATCAAGTAAGATATACTATACTCCATTCTAAAGAAAAGAAAGATTCATTGTACTTCATTCATTTTGGGTTTTTCTCACTGGATTCTTTATGTACATTATATCTATAAAAGTTGTATACATACAAATATGGAAGCTCTCTCACTGGATTATTTACTTAGTTTCGCGGGAACTACAATTCATTCGAGATTAACGAGAGTCCTGTAAATCTGCAATTGGTTCGAACATTAACAGTTCATAAATCGAGTAATAGTAGTGTAGGGAATATGAACCTGCAATTTATTGTTGAGAGACAATCTGAAGGTCTACAATTCTTGATTTTTCTGGTGAGAGTGTCGACTGTCAAGACCAAAATTTGTGAATTCTTCCAACGAGAGTGATGATTGTTGAGACCTATCAAGCTGCAACTTGCAAGCGGCAGACAGGGTACTGGCCGACTTATCTTTTGGTATGCTAATTGTTGCTCTGTTCATGCTTCATTGTCAAAGACTCCATGTTGATATTTTTAGTTTGCTACTAATATGGCTAAATTAGTCTTAAATGTTTTCTCTTGGATTTCAAAGGGAATAATAGTTGTTATGGCGACTTCACTAGATAAATTAAGCCTAATTACACTATATCAGTTTCGGCATATAAACATCAATATATAGAGGAGATGCCTCGTTGCATCTTTGATACCACAAATTTGCAGCTTGCTTCTTTCCCAATTGGCAAAACAATGAAGTGTTGTAGAATACAAATAAAGCGTGAGATAGTAGACTATCTTCTTATACTTGCTTGTACAATTAAAGTTGTGTATCCAAGTTTCTAGTCGTGAAAATTATGTCCAGTAGTTATTAAGTTCTACACTTAAGAGGGCATTTTTCCTCTATCTCGCCCAAGGCATCAAAATACTCGAGACCGGCCCTGAATGTACGCAGAGAAAATGTAACCAAGCTTACATTTGGAGGTAATTGTACTAGAAAAGAAATACATTTACTTGATGTTCCTGCCCATTGTACTAGCTGAATAAGTGAAGAAGACAAAAGTCACGGTTTTGTTCTATAATTGCCTCTTTCTCATTTGTTGCTCTCCCTAATTCCAGTCAACTTTTTCTCTTGAGATTCATTTTACTTCTTGATTTTAGCCTAGATTTGAAAGTTTGATTTACTGCTATTATGTTGCAAATAGAAACAGGAGGTGTTGGTGCTGCTTGCTACTGTTGAGCTGGTTAGATTCTGTTTTGCTGATGCTGTTTTTTGAATGTTGCTTAGTGATGTTGTGTGTTTCGAGTAGGCTGTTTGAAGCTATCATTGATGCTGCTGTTTAGTTCTGAGTGATGCTAATTGATGCTAATGTTTAGTTTGTTTGCTGATATATCGATGCTGTTGTTCTCGTGTTAATGATGCTGAGCTGATGCATTTAAATGCTGTTTTGTTGCTTCAAGGCTACTGTTTTAATATATCGATGCTGCTGTTTAGTTGGTTAGCGATACCGAGTTGATATATCGAAGCTGCTGTTTCATGAGATGCTGTGATGTGCTATTGACGCTGCGAATTGCAGGTTGGTGTTGTTTCAATACGGTATCTGAGAGGTGTGTGTTAATATGTAGCGGGATGAGGATAGTAGTATGTGAATTGCGATGTATTTTAGTGAGTTATGATGATAATTGTATGTATCTAGACCATTATTCTAATGAATGAAAACATTATTTTGGATGTTCAAAAAAAATATATTTTGTAATTGCAAGGTTCATTTAGTGTACAGATATTGTTATATAGTTGATTGGGTTTATTTTTGTTTGTAAACGAGAATGAAATTTATTGTATAAAAATATTTTTTTTAATTTTTTTTGATATTTAGCCCCGGTTTTTTATTTAAAAACCGGGGTAGAAAGTATATTTTAGACCCGGTTGAAACCTTCTTCAGACCCAGTTTTTTAACCGGGGTTAATAGGTCTTTAGCCCCGGTTTTTTAACCGGGGTTAAATGGGTACCTTTAGTCGCCCCCCCATTCAGCCCCCCTTAAAACCGGGGTTAAATGTCTTAAAAAACCGGGGTTAAAAGTGCTTTTTGTACTAGTGTGGCGTGTGTATGTGTTGGAAATCACAAACAACCTATCTCGGACACCAACAAAAGATAGATAGACTTGGGGTAAGAGTTAGATGGATAGAGAGAAAGAGCTTGGAGGAAGAGAAAGGACGGTGGCTTTTAAGGAAGGGGTGTAAATTTTATTTCTAAAAATATTTAATCGTGAAAAGACTAAAATATCTCACAATAAAGATTTTAGAACTTAAAAAATTAAACTGATGTTTTTATACAAACCACATTAACCATTTAAATTTATAATTTATAATCAAATTGTTGACCTAACTCAAAGTGTAATAAGTTTTCTCTTAAAATTGTTATATTCTTATGCTTATTTTTGTAGTGGAATTGATGCCTTTTGAAATACAAAGCTAAATGATTATGAGAAATTATAAATTTGTTTGGGCTTAGTTGTTTAGTTAAAATTATTTATAAGATTGGTAATTCATGATATGGGTCATGTTAATTTTATATTTACCGCGTTTTCTTGTCGACTTATTTGAGCTAATATTTCATAATTGCCTTTGTGTTACTCAGTTCATGTTTGGCATTTTCCATTAAACATTTCTCTACCGTCTTGAAATAATTCTTTGTTTAAAAAAATTATAAATGACTGTTTTTCTACTTTACTCTTAACTATTTACCTTATCACATCTTCTGCAAATAAGCCATATCTTAAATGTAAGGCTAAAAAAAATATTTTCACAAATTAAACCATGCTTGCGTTGTATTAAAATGTGTGCTTTTGTTTGCGGACAGAATCAACCGGCCAGGTTTTAAAAAATTACATATAAAATTCTTTTATGATAAATTCGTTAAAAAAATTTAATTTCATTCCTTAATACTTCAACGAACCAATTGACCTTTTTATGTTATTATTAATATTTACCTACCTAAACGGTTTTTTGCCAAAAAAAATATATAAAATAGATATTTTGTGACTCTTTTTCGAAATGACAAAACACACAATCTCTAATCCTTTTCTTAAATCTATATATAACTTTTATCTACTATGAGAAATAAACTCATAATCTAAGAAAACATATTCTAATACACATATTCCTGCTGAGATATAAGTAGATTTTGTGATATATTATATTTTCACACAAGCCTACCGTCACTAAATATCATTTAAACATGTAGTGCACCTGATCTTTCACCTAACTAATTATTTTGTATTTATATACAATAATTACAAATGTATAATATTACAGTGGCAAATAGCTTCTATCTAATAACATAGAAAATCAGGGTATTGTATTCGACGAATTATTTCTAGTTTATATCCTGTAACATATCGTTTAACTTTTTCTCTTTTTTCCATCAACTTTTAATAATTTTTAATTTAAATATTAAAAAATAACATAACAACTATTTTATTCAATTTATGTGGGTGGAAAAGTGTATAATTATTAAAAGTGTAGGTTATTTGAGGGGTGTATAAATATTTTTCGATTGTTAAAATTTTAAGGAATTAAGTAAAGTAAGAAATAGTGTTAAATGTATTATAATGTAGTATAGATAGTTAGTCTACATATAACAACACTACAAGAAAAATGAGTTTTAGACATATAGGGTTTTTCGCGAGGACACATGTCATCGCTAAAAGATACTAAACGACAAACAACTTTACCTTTTTGACTTTGGAATACTAAACTGATATTCAAACACTTTCTGTGAGGACATGTCCTCCCTAAAAGTGAAAATTAATTTATTTTTTATTTTCTGTATATATAGATAAAGTTACGCGGTAAATGACCCGCCAAAACAAAAATTCCAGGACCTTTGGCGAGGACTATGTCCTCGTTAAAAGCTATTTACTTATTTTATTATTATAAAAGTAACGGAGAAAGAAAACGTCGTCGTTTTGGTAGAGTTTCAGCGGCGACATTGTCCTCGCGAAAACACTTTTTACTTTTTTTAATATTTACTTAATATGTACTTTACGCAGATATTTAATACGACGTCGCATAATTAACCTTTCGCGAGGACATATCCTCCCCGAAAGTCATGACTGTGTTAAAACCCTATGCCTCTTCTTTCTCTTTCACTTTTCATCTTCTTCTCTTTTTCACAGCAGCCCTCGACGAACCCTTCTCTCCTTCATCCGCTTTCTTTTTTTTTTTACAGTGAGGGTGAAGCCACAAGCGTGTATCGGTAGTATCAACATAGTTCCGGCGAGATCTCCATTTTTTCCGGCGAATACCCCATTTTTTCCGGCGGGTTCTCCAAGATTTGAGGCAAGTTTTTCAATTTTAGTCGATTTTAATATTTCTACTTTAGTTTTTTACATAAATCTAGTATTTGTTTTATTATTTATAGATAATGCTTTCAGTTTCTTTTTAGTTTGTATCTCCGGCTGTTTCTCGGCGACACTCCGGCGGTTTCTCGGCGACACTCCGGCAACGGTAACTTCTCGGCGACTGCTCCGGCGACACTTTAGGTATGATTTTTCTTTTATATTTGTTAAACAAAATAGATATAAAAATATGATTTTTCTTTTATATTTGTTAGACAAAATAGATATAAAAATTTGTTTGTTATGAAAAGCATGTTTAGAAAATAAGACTTACTGCTGGATTTTTTATTTTAAAGCTCAAATTCAAAAGATAATTGGTAATAATTGATAAGGAATGGGTTTTAGCCTCAAATTAGTGTTAATCTTGAAATTTAGTTTATTTTTATGAGAGTTGAGAATTCTTGATGAACTTTCATGTATAAAATGAGTATGGATTTTAATTTTAGCAAGTATGAATGTTATTGAGATTTAAATTTTATAGCTACTATGAGATTGTTGTAATTGAATGCAAATGATATATGGATGATTAAAGCTTGTTATTTTGATCTCCACATGATAGATTAATTAATTAATAATATTAATATTAATATTTTATAATAAAGTTCTTATCCATTAATAGTCAACCACAAAACAAAACAATTATATTTTAAGATATTCTTTTATTTGTAAGTTCTATAGTTTGACTTGGGATATATATAATACATTAACTAGGGATCAATGTAATATGGTTACTTGTTATAAAATATGTCAATTTTTTTTAACTTGGGACATTTATAATACATTAACTAGTTGGTTACTTTATATAAAATATGTCAATTGTAATAAGCTTTATTATTTAATTAACAATAACTTATTATTTATTATGTATATTATTACACTACAAGAATAAATAAATTCAGGTTTATTATGTATATATTAACAATAACTTATTATATTATTACACTACAATAATAAATAACTTATTGTTTATTATGTATAAAAAAATATAAACAAAAGGATAAATAAAAAAATCAGATATGGATGTGTTTTTTTATAATAAATCGTTATTGTTTATTATGCCATCATTTTTATATGTGTTCTATTTATTATGCCATCGTTTTTGTTTATATGGATGTGTTTTTTCTTAACCAATACATTATCTGTTTTATGCCGTATGTCACCCGTCCAAAATTAATTTATTAGAAATTAATTTTGAAAAGTCCCCTGTTTGGGACTGCTTTTTGAATGTTTTGTCTCATTTAGGATATGGATGCATATAGCTAATATATTATTTAAGAAAAATCCGGTACGCATTTCCTCTTTTCTCCTACAAATATGTGTTTTATACGTATATTTGGGGAGGTAAGGGGAAATGTTGTCGAATTTTTCTAAAATAATAAATTAGTTATATGTGTTCATGTATGAAATGAAACATTCAAAAAGTGGGTTAGGATAGCCACCTTGCTACATTCAATACGTCATATCTTAGAACTTATAATAAATATTCAAACTATAAATTCCGCCTTCCGTAGTTTTGATAATTAATCATCACAAATGCAGTTATGACGATGGATAAGAGTTGGACTATGTGTAGAAATCGTTCATCACCTGAGTTTTTTACCGGTCTTAATGCCTTCATTGAGAGGTGTAAGGACCACTTGAATGATCAAAATAGATGTCGATGCCCATGTCGACAATGTGATAACCAGGACTGGGGTACGCTTGTTGAGATCGGGAACCACATACATCGTTGGAGGTTCAGCGCCGCTTATAAAACATGGAGGTTTCACAGTGAACAATATAATCCGCCAGTTATACATGATACATCTCAAACGACAGATGAGATGGTTGATGTCCTTAACGATGTTCGATGGGAGAATATTGGCAATGAACACGAGGCAAGTATTGATGAGCCAAGTACCGAGCCAGCTGAAGGTTCGATTGGTGCAAATGACGATATTGATTCGTTACTTAGGGAGGTCGAGACGGAGCTATACCCCGGTTGTACCTGGTTGTCTTCATTGAACTTTGTGGCAAAGATGATGCACATGAAGGTCATGAATAAATGGACGGATAGTTCATTTGACCAGCTGCTAGAATTTCTCAGGTTTGCATTTCCGAAAGACAACAAAATCCCGTCTTCACACTACGATGCTAAGAAGACAATGAAAAAGCTTGGGTTGGGATACGAATCGATCCATGCTTGTAAGAATGACTGTTGCTTATTTTGAAAGGAGAATGCCGATATGCAAAGTTGTCCAATTTGTGGTGAGAGTAGATGGAAAGATAAAGACACAACGGGGAAGAAAGTTGCTCAAAAGGTTTTACGTTACTTTCCTTTGATTCCAAGACTAAAGCGTATGTTTAACTCTAGACACACTGCAAAGTCTATGACCTGGCACGCTACCGGACGGTCTAGGGAAGTTGGTAAGATGCGTCACCCAATTGATGGTAAAGCATGGAAAGATTTTGATCAAAGATATCCAGATTTTGCAAGGGAATACAAGAAGTAAGTGTTTTCATTACGAGTTATCTTCGCATAACTTATGTTTTTGATAAATATGTGTTGGTGCATATTTTATGAATCCCTAGTTCGTATCAATAAAGTGTATTCATGTGGTATTAATTAAATGTGTTTTGATTAATGGTTTGCATGTTTATACATTCTAAGTGATACTATGTGTTTATGAAAAGCTTACAAGTATTTAATCATGGTTTGGTTTGTATTTGGAAGTTTAGTCATAAGGAAATTCACTTCGCAAGAAGTGAAAGTCACTTCGCAAGAAGTGAAAGTCACTTCGCAAGAAGTGAAAGTCACTTCGCAAGAAGTGGATGTCACTTCGCGCGAAGTGAATGTCAGTTCGCGCGAAGTGAACTGTGTCATTCGAAAACGCGTAAAACTCACTATAAATAGTGATTAACCCCTCATTAACGAAAAACAATCGTCCAGGACACTTCGTGAGCCTTCGTAATCGTACATATACCCTTGAAACTCGCGAACTAAGTGATAATTCTCGAATTCCAAGGCAGCCAAAGCATCTCTGTGTGGTACTGTGTGTTTGTTCTTCTATTCTTTCTGTGTGTGTTTCTGTGTGCCGGACACCTAAGCAGATCATAGATCCTTAGGAGGTTCGTGAAATATAATTCCGCGATATTTCACGTCCTAGATCAGTCCTAGCATCAGGGTGTGTTTAGTAATAGACCCCCGCCCCCGGTCCTACAAAGTGGTATCAGAGCCTTGTGCTTTGATTGATCACTTTTCCTTAGGATTAAGTCGATCTAGGTGTTCCTTTAGGCCTGTGTGTGCCCCCTTGCGTCACTTTTTACCGAAAATAGGTCGGAAAATAGGTCCTTTTGCGTTAAAAAGGTCAAGTTTTTACGTTTAGGCTCTTTGAGTTTCGACCGTGCGTAGTGAAACCCCACCTCGTGCGTACTGACCTCAGTTCGCACGAACTGTGCCTGTGTGTTCTAGATCCTTCGTTTGTTAGTTTCTGCCTCGCGCGTAGTGGTCCGTCAGTTCGGGCGTGGTGAATCAGTCCGCGCGTAGTGAGTCAGTCCGCGCGTAGTTTGTCAGTCCGTCTGTCCGTGCGTGGTGTGTTCTCCAGTGCGTGCGTGGTAAAGCCAGTTCGCACGTACTGTACTGTGTACAAAAAAAAAAAAAAAAAAAAAAAAAAAAAGGCATTTTATTTCCGTCTTCGTGCGCTGTGCTTTTCTGTGCAGTTCTGTGTGACCTTTTTCTATCAAATTTTACTCCGTGTTTTCCTGTGTGCTTTTCAAATCCAATCCGAATCTGTGTGCTTGCTGCCTTGGTTCATTACATCAATTCAAATGGCCTCTAAACAAACCACTGCCTTAAACAACCTTCTACTAGAAACAGAAATGGGCAGTATCAACAAAGTGCCGAAATTGCTAACCATGGAGGACTATCCTATGTGGAAGCCCAGATTCGAAATTTTTCTAGATGGGGTCGATTGTAGATTGCGGAGAGCCATGAATGTTGAGTATATGGTTCCAAAAGGGGAGGGAAATATCGAAACCCCTTACGATAAAATGACGGTCGAACAGCAGACCAGTTACAATGCTGAAAAGAAGGCCTATGCTCAACTGATTCAGGCCATCCCCAACGACATCTTCCACCAGTTTAGGAGGTATCGAACTTCCTACAGTCTATGGAGAGCTCTTGAGAAGAGGAATGAGGGAAACGCTGCTCTGAAAGAACTTAAAGCAAGTCAATTAAGGAAGGAATTAGACCATTTCACGGCTACAAGAGATGAGAAGATTCCTTCCCTTATTACAAGATACAACCACCTTCTAAGTGAACTGGACAGTCTGGGTGTTACTGTTCCAGAGAAGCAGCAAGTAGAGATCTTGGCGAATGCTTTGCCCAAGAGCTGGCGGCCATTCATCATGATTCTGAAGAATGGTAACGGCTTTGACGGGATGGACCTTAATGACTTCATCACCAAGTTGAAGGAGCAGGAGCAGGAGGAACTAAATCTGGATTCTATGTCTAGTTATCAACAGAACCCCTCACTCTACTACTCCGGAACACCTGTCTCGTCATCCACCTCTTCACATGCCCCCCTACAGTCTGCCTATGTGACCAACGTGAATGAATCGGGCAGATCTACCTCTGATGCTTCATCCTCTGGGCCATCTTATAGTGCATCTTCCTCCGGACTTAATGTCGAACACTTCAAGTATGGAAGTACAGATGAGGTTAAGACACATATGGGCATGCTAAGTGCGCTAGTCTCCTCTTATGATGATCTACTGAAGGGGAAGATTGGTAATGCTCATATGACTCAAGAGGACTATGACCAGATCGGCGAGGATGAGATGGAGAGACAAGATATCCTCTGGTCGTATGCCAACTTAGTGAGACGGGCAAAAGCTTATGAGCGAAGAACGGGAAAGTCAATATCAGCAACCAAGGATACCAAACTCGGCTTTGATAAATCTGCTGTGACCTGCTATAACTGTGGTGAAAAGGGTCACTTCGCGCGTGAATGTGAAAAGCCGAAGAATTCGGGACCGAGGTATCCATTCAAAACTGGTTCTGGCAGCAGATCATCTACCTCCACAACCATAAAATCTGAAGCAACTCCAACACCGACTAAGGCTATGGCAGTTATTCAAAGAGATGAGGGAGTGGATTGGTCTGTACAGTTCGGGAATGCTGATGCTGACATCAACTTGGCGAACGTTCATGTGTTGAACGAAGATTCTTCATCCGAGACCGAAAGCTATTCAAGTGAAGAAGAATCAGGTGCCAGCAATGATGATGAACCAGCCTCGACACCAGCTGCAGAAGAGACACCAGTGAATGTCCGTGCCAAAGAGTCAAATCAAAAGGTGTGCAGCTGTGGTCAACCTTCTGCGGATCAGGTATGTACCTTTGGATTACCTTGTGGTTCGTGTGATGAATATGTAAAACAGATAGTGTTCTTAAAGTCTACTATTTCAGATCTCACATCTAAGTTAGATAATAACCTGTTGATCAAAGGAAGAGAAAATCAATTAAAAGAAAAGAATCAAAGTCTAGGTAAACAGGTTAATGAACTAGGTGTGGCTCTGTTAAATAAACAAGATGCTATCGTGTTTTACATAAACGAAATCGATAAGCTGAAACGGGACCTTGCTACCTCAAAGGTCGATTATGAGACTCTGAGTCAAAAACTCAAAAGCTATTCCACGTCTTCTTATCTTTTTGAGTACATAATCGATCAGAGAGGTCAAAGTACCGATTCAGAAAAGGACAAAAACGTATATTCAAAATGTCCACCACCAGTGTTAAATCAACTGGTGAACGATGATGTCTATTCTGAAGCTGACCCACTACTCACAAAGGTTGATGAATCTTCTGCATCCACCTCAAATGAGGATTTAACGTTACATGAGGATGTGGGTAAGCCTCAGAAGAATGAGGTTCAGCAAGAGGTTACCAAAAAGGCTGAACCAGGCATTAGAGAACTGTTGGACAGTTCCTATGTGCAAGGACCGTTGATGCATCGTATCCATAATGCACTTCGGAAATTTGAAAATGAGGGTGTAAAGTCTCCTGATATCCGTCCATACCAAGAGGTCAAACAACTACCCAAACATCAAGGGTTAGGGTATCGGCCTCAAAAGGTAACGAAAGGCTATGTGAAGCAATACCCAGAAAGGGTCTGCTATATGTGTAGGAGACCTGGTCACCTCAGTTACAAGTGTGATCAGAAGACACATCAAAGCTGTAACAAGAAAGTTGAGATTTTGCAAGAAAATAAAACGTTTCTTAAAAACCATCAAAACTCCACTCTTCCTGTTCAGCATCAAAGGATTCCTAAGTGGACTAACAAACTGTGTGCTCAAATGTCCAAGGAATCAAGTGACAGGATCATCAAGACTGGAACATGGATGAAACTTCCAGTGGTTGGAGAAGACGGGAAACCCATGACCATTCGGGCTTGGGTTCCTAATGTTGTCTAACTCATTCTTCTAAGTGAAGGGTGTCAACCGAAATAGTCCAGGTTAAGGTTTCTATGACTGTGTGTCTTTATCATTTTATTTTCTTTGTGCTTATTTTATGTGTCGTTGCATTTCTATTTTCTTAGTTTCCAGTTTGTTTAGTATTTTAGGGGGAGATAGTTAGTTCAGAAAACTTAGAAAATACAAAAAAATCAGAAAACTTAGAAAATACAAAAAAATCAGAAAACTTAGAAAATACAAAAAAATCAGAAAAACAAAAATGAGAAGTTGATCCAACTCAAATGGAAAATGATGGTACACTGGCTTTCAATACAAAGTATGTCTAGTAAAATTAGGACTGAAGGCATGTACATATTCTTGAGAAAACTGTCTGAAAATTTGAGTCAAATCAGATGAGAAACAGATGGCGTGTAAGGCATATGATGAGAGTCTAGGCTGATAAATGGTTATGCATGTGAAAATCAATCATAGATTTAAGCTATCGAGATATTCCAAGTCTATAAGTCAATAACAGTTGAGAATGACTTAGTTTGTTGCACACACCTGTTACCATGCCAAATGTGCTCAGATGACTATGAGCAAAATGTAAAAGAGGGTGAAAAATTGACCCCAATCTGAGATGTCAAGGATCTATCAATGTTGAATTGTCAAAGAGCATAAAATGCAGTGACAAAAGCTATATTGATCTATTAGTGTTGAATTGTCAAAGAGCATAAAATGCAGTGACAAAAGCTCAACAAAATTATCAGAAGAGGTGAAAAATTGACCTCCATGTCAAAAGAGCATAAAATGCGTTGACAAAATCACAAAGCACATAAGCATGGTGGTTGGGTAATCAAGTTGTGCACCTACTGAGTGAATCAAAATACTGTGAGACTTTGAAAGAGATAGTCTTAACCGTGTAACCAGTCTAGATAATCTGAAAATGTTGAAACAAAATCTGTCATTATCTGAGGAAAGTTAGGTTGACAGACAGAGTTTGAGAGAATATGTTTATGTCCAAGGTTCTGAAATAAATGACTACTAAGTATAGATGTGCTAGTACTGATTCCATCTTGGAACCTTCTCACAAAAAGATTTAATTTCAGTAATTTTATTCCTGCAATTTTCTTAGTATTTTAATTTCTGTTCTTTAGGATTTAATTCGTTAATAGTTTATTTATGCATTTTCTTTTTTCCTTTTTAATCAAAAAAATACAAAAAGAGTTCTAGTATGTTATTAATCATTCTTAGTGTTTTGATTAGGGGGAGTTTGTTCTGTTTACATTTCCTTCATCTTATTTTGATGTGTTTTGCTTAAATGTCTATAAGTGATCTTGAAGTTACTGACAGTTTATTGCTGAATGCAGTACTAACAGTAATTAAGGTTCACAGATGAGAAACTCATTACATGCGAAATGGAAACCCACTAAGCACGAATTACAGCTCACATCGTGCGTAGTGCAGGTAAGGGCATGACGAAAGGTATTAGTTTTGCATTCTGTTGTGTGCATTTTACTGTGTGAATTTGTTGCTTAGTGAACTTTGCTTTGTGAATGTTTACTTAGTGAAATGGTTATTGATAGAACTAGGTCTTAGGGGGAGTATGTTGGTGCATATTTTATGAATCCCTAGTTCGTATCAATAAAGTGTATTCATGTGGTATTAATTAAATGTGTTTTGATTAATGGTTTGCATGTTTATACATTCTAAGTGATACTATGTGTTTATGAAAAGCTTACAAGTATTTAATCATGGTTTGGTTTGTATTTGGAAGTTTAGTCATAAGGAAATTCACTTCGCAAGAAGTGAAAGTCACTTCGCAAGAAGTGAAAGTCACTTCGCAAGAAGTGGATGTCACTTCGCGCGAAGTGAATGTCAGTTCGCGCGAAGTGAACTGTGTCATTCGAAAACGCGTAAAACTCACTATAAATAGTGATTAACCCCTCATTAACGAAAAACAATCGTCCAGGACACTTCGTGAGCCTTCGTAATCGTACATATACCCTTGAAACTCGCGAACTAAGTGATAATTCTCGAATTCCAAGGCAGCCAAAGCATCTCTGTGTGGTACTGTGTGTTTGTTCTTCTATTCTTTCTGTGTGTGTTTCTGTGTGCCGGACACCTAAGCAGATCATAGATCCTTAGGAGGTTCGTGAAATATAATTCCGCGATATTTCACGTCCTAGATCAGTCCTAGCATCAGGGTGTGTTTAGTAATAGACCCCCGCCCCCGGTCCTACAATATGCTAAGTAACTTTACTTCTACAGCGAGTATATTTCTAACATGCCCGAGAGTAATTTGCAAACAGAGTTTCCAGACTGGTTTAAAAATAAGGTAAACTCAATATATATATATATATATTACCTAAATTACAATTACAATCATGAATATTACTCAACTTTGTCTAGTTTTGTCTTTTTTTCATAGATGCGTCGTCTACGGATAGATGAGTCCTCTAGCTGTAGTCTTGAATTATTTGCCCTAGCAAATGGACCATTAGTACATGCAAACTCTTACACTGCTTGCATAGTCAACGGCGTGAGATTTGTGGTTCACAGTCGTGACATACGCCGCACAACTCAAAACAGTGGAGTTTCAACAGCTGGGCTCGATGGATATACATTTTATGGTCATTTAGAGGAAATTTTGGAGCTAATTTATGTCACTGGTTGCAAAGTTGTATTGTTTCGATGTAAATGGTTCAATACTAGTAACAGTCAACGTACTCCAAGTTGGTATAAAGTTGTATTGTTTCGATGAACGACTTTTTATGATTATATTGTATTTAGTTTTACAATCTTGATATGTTGAAGTTTTACTACTAAGTTTGTAGTCATTTATAGATTTTGTTGACTGTTATGTTTACTTGAGAAGTTGAATAAATATCATATGTGAATTTTTCACACAGGTAAAATTATGGATTATTCATTTTACAGTCGTTATGCTGTCGAAATTTTATATTTTATATAACACGTTATTAATTATAACAATTTGAACTTTCTTAATTACACAGCAACAAATGGAGCAACTGCGGGAAAGTCAAGCCGGGTGTTCAAATCCCCTAACAGACGAACAAATACTTTCGCAAGTATTAGGGGAACGTCGTGGACATAACCGTGGACGAGGCAGAAAACTACCCACTGCTGCATATATTCCAACCTACCAACCACCAAAAGAAAGAGTTTATACACAAGCTGAGGTGGATGAAATGTTGCGTCGGCAAAATGCTATGAGTAATGCCAATTTTGGAATCGTATTTGATGCACTAAAACAAGCTGGGATTCCAATTCCCGACTTTCAACAGATTTCGTCTCCAATGACGAATACAGAAGACGATGACGGTAACTACATGGATGAGGAAGAGTCGAATGATGAGTAGTTATATTGTGTTAACCTTACATTAAACTAGTTTGTTAAAAAATACTCATTGACGATTATATATTGGTGTAATATATTTAAGTAGCTTATTTTCTGAAAACAAGTATTTAAAATGTTTCAGCGTTTTAAATTTATTATAAAAACTGCAGGTAATTAATAATAAAAATAAATAAATAAATAAAAAATTAAAAAAACCTTCCGCGAGGACAATGTCCTCGCTAAAACCTCCATCAGAAATTTAAAAATATATATAAAATGACTTTCCGCGAGGACATTTGTCCTCGCGAAAAGTAATTATATTAATTTCGCTTTATTTTTAATATTCAGTTTTTCGCGACGACGTTGTCCTCGCTAACCTTTCGCGACGACAAATGTCCTCGCGGAAATTTTTCCGACACGGGCTTTCCGCGACGACTTTTTGGCGACGAAATGTCCTCGCGATAGACTTTCTGCGACGACTTTTACAAATTAGTTGTGTATTAAACGTAAAGCTGAAAATAATATTCTCATTAATTTAATCTTATATTACACTACTAGTTTATTGACCCGTACACATACGGGTATTTCAGAAGTGTATTTGAGATATTAAAATTTTTAAATAAAAATAATGCAGTAAATGAAATATCACCTTTGTGATGAGAATATACTAATTTCAAAAAAAGTGTCATATTACAATAAAATTTATACCAAAACGTAGATAAAAATGAGACGGTCGTAAATATATAATCATTTTTTCTCTAAGCAAAATATATCACAAATTACTAAAAATAATTTATAAACAAATTATAATTAATTACATTAGTATACAATTTTTATAAAACCCACTCATATTTTCTTAAAAACTCCTTATATGTTTTATAAAACCCTCTCAAAATAGTCATCTAACCCCCTCCCAATTGATTTAAAATTAATATTTCGAAATTGGAATTGAATAATTTGAAATTAAAATTTCTTATCCACGTTTTTAATCTTTCCAAAATTGTTTTGAGAATGAACTAATTTTGAAAATTGAAGGTTATGATTGGTTAATTAAGACTTAATTTATGATTATTTTTGGAAAATTTGCATGTCTTTTATATATAGATACTAGTTTAAATGTCCGTGTAACACACGGGATGGTTTAGAAAAGTAATAAATATTAAAGTTTAAGAAATATGATATAATGATACCAAAATACGTGTTTAAATTTCTTGTACATGTTATCGATTAGATGGACAAATACGATATTTTAAAGTTTAAGAATGATATGTATTAAATTATTTATAATAATCATGATTAATTTAAAAAACTTTGAGTTCTAAAAAATCAAGATAAAAAAATATTACAATTAAAACAGAATATATATGATGAAAACAGAATTAATAATTTACATATGTTAATCTTATCACAATTAAAAGGATAAAGTTGAAGCAAATAGGAAATTTTCAAATTTCTTACCCATTCACGTGTATTTTTATGTAAATTTTTAATATTATATATATTTTAATTCATATTGATTAGTCATATTAATTTGACTCTAAAAAGTCAAAATCAAAATTTTAAAATTAAAATAATTAACGGCTAAGATTAAATCTTCTATTAAATAAATGGTTCAGATCATTCAATAATTTTTTTTAAATTAGTCTTTTATATATATTAAAAGATTTTAAACTATCTATCTTTTGTTTGTAAACAGTAATTGAATAATTCTATAACGAAGAATGTCTCATTTGTCTCATAAGCAACCCAACAGGCCAATATATATATACCCGCCAGAAAAAACTTTGCAAGTCGGAACACCATGCAGAGCCATCCTTCAACGCTTCACCGGCGGTTGGTCCTGCGTCGCACATGGCCCAACCGCATATTCGCACTCATATACACATGTGTCATCGTAACCATACTCTACCACCGAGGAACAACCCTCCTCCTCGCTTCCAACACCACATTAATCTACGTGCTCATGTTACTAGCTGACATCGTGCTGGCCTTTATGTGGTTCACTCAGCAAGGCTTCCGGATGAACCCCGTTCACCGGAAAACATTCCCGGAGAAATTACCAAAAGATGAAATCAAAGAATATCCGGCGATGGATGTGTTTATATGCACGGCGGATCCTAAAAAAGAACCACCGATGGTGGCGGTCAATACGGCTTTGTCAGTCATGGCTTATGATTACCCTCCGGAGAAGCTGTCGGTGTATTTATCAGACGACGGAGGATCGGAGCTGACACTGTTTGCCTTCATGGAAGCTGCAAACTTTGCAAAACGATGGTTACCGTATTGTAAAAACAACGGTATCATGGATAGGTCTCCAGAAGCTTATTTTAGTAGTTCTGATCACTACAATTGCTTCTCTGAAACAAATGAAATCAAGGTATTGTTATTCATTTCTACTACAAAAACAATAACAATAACTTTTTTTTTTTTAAAATCCACTTTTGTGTTTTGTTATTGTCAAAATTATCAAGTGTTGGTAATTTCATTATCTTTTGGTGTGATAATAAATTAAGTTGAGAACGGCATAAACTTTTTATTTTTCTTTTAATATTTTAATTATTGATTTTGAATTCAAACCGAATTATATAAAAGTATATAATTAAAAAGAATTAGATAAAGTATATAAATTAACCATGTGTCAAAACCAATTTTCATGTTAGGCACAACTTTGTCTATATGTATATACCAATTTTGTTTAATTATGAAACCGTAAGATTTATATTATCTATAGCTATGTATGTATTATACGACATCACAGAAATTATTATAATTTATAAGGAATCATAGTTTTCAAAACAAAAATATGCAAATACGTGATCGCGGAGGATAGTGGGTGCTTGAATAAATAAATGACCGAAGAAAAGAGACGTATATGTAAATATGTACAAAAAGATATTTATATCTTAAATAATGTGAGTGAGTAAATTTAGATAATTATTTATATTTAATTAACAGTTTTTAAGAAACAAAAGAAAAGGAACATTAAATGTTTTCTATATATAGTAGAATATGAGAGTAAACTTAATTAAGTTGATAGTCTAAATTTCATAAGACCATCAACATTCATCACAAATCTTCATATATTTTCTGTCTGTCACATTAGCATCACATTATTCTCTCATCTTATCACACAGACCCGTTCATCCATCACTCATTTAAAAAACATAAAAAAAGAAAAGAAAAAAGTACGTGAGCCTCGTGACAGCTATCCCACTCGTAACCGTGAGGCACCCCATCACAAGATGGGGCGATGGTGTTATGGTGTGAAGGGGCTCACGAATGGCCCTTCACGAGCCGATGCGCATGGTCAAACTTTAGATCATAAGAAACATCAAATCTAAACTATCCTAATAGCATTAAACAAGAAGTCTCGGATAGTTATTAATTTAGAGATAGGAACCACCTAGAATTTATTTCGAGATCTTTCAGCATCTTGCTAAAACTATGACATTGATGTTGTGTATTGTATATGGAAGTTTAAGTTTTTATAATAAAAATTTGCTTTTATAAAAGATGTTTTTTATTAAGACCATTAGCATCTAATTAACCTGGACTTATCCTTCTAAAACCACTGAAGCATCAACATCCACTTCATCCTACACCTCTAACCCTCTCCAACCATAAAAATCACATCCAACCCTATTCAATCCATATCAAATATTAATAACCAAAAATATATATTTATAAGAGAGAGATAGAGAGAGGAAATGAAAAAGGAAAAAAAAAAAAGAAGAAAAAGAGGAGACCCTCCACTGGTTGGGGAGAACCAGCTCTTACCCTCCCTATAATTATGGTGTTCTAGGACGGGTTAGAGGCATCCAGCATTGGACTTGAGACCAATACGAATGGTCTAATGATATATGTTCTTATGCGTGTTTAGTATGAAGGTTTTATATTTTTCTCATGTGTTAAACAATAAAATAATAAATTGTTGCCTATGTATACTTATATTTAACTTATTGATATAATAAGTAAGCCTTTAAAAGTTATTTTAACTTAAACTAGTTTAGAAATAAGTTGAAAGCTTTTAAGAGCAAATCATCTATATATATATATATATAGAGAGAGAGAGAGAGAAAAATAGATCAATATAGAACCATTATTTAAACATAGAACCATAGAACCAATCTTGTTTGAAAAAATAAAGTTTCAGAAATATATCAAGCCTGGTCTTGTTTGAAAGAGAACGAAAAACCGAATCTAACGATATATTTTTTTTGTTAAAATTCTTAAAAACGAATGAGTTATTATCATTTAAAGATTGAGGGGTTTTTTTTTAAAAGTTTGTTGGAAGAGAGTGAGAGGACACGTGTCAAGCTCTAAGGTGGTTCTAAGGGTTCTATGTTTAAGAAGAGTTCTATGTGTATCCTTACCCTATATATATATATATATATATATATATATATATATATATATATATATATATATATATAATGTAAATGATAATATGCTTGTGGTCATGGATTATAGACATCTTGTAAAACTGGTCTTGTAAGTATTCAATATTATAAGGGTAAATTACACATAGATATAATAAAATCTTGTTATACTTATCAATTTATGCAATGAATAAAAATTAAAATACAAATAATTTTTAAAATCATTTCATTATATGTAAATTAGTTATATTAGTTATAATTAGTACAAATCTATTGTATGTAATGATATGCAAAGAGCCTACAAATCCTTTTTATTTTATTACAATTTAACAATGCTATAACAGTATACATATGTATAATTAAGAAAAAGTAATACATTTATTTACTATTTTTTTTCTTTTTATTTATCTTTAAAATAATACGTGAAATTCACCGGTTTTCTTAGTACTCTTATATATTGATTTTAATAAGTTTATGTTATAAGTAAGAAGATAAATAAGAAAATAATAGAATGTTGAACATACATATTTCTTGCACTCTATACAAGGATGATAGATACAAAGGTAATATTGCAGTCAATGTACGAGAATATGAAATTGAAGATCGAGAAAACTGTGGAAAGAGGAAATGTTTATCCTGATGAGAAGTGGGCCCACATATTCAGCCGTTGGGATGCTAAATTCAAACGCGCAGACCACCCCACGGTTATCCAGGTCCATTCTTTTGTTCTCTCTCTTTACCATTCTCATTTACTTATTAGAGTTTTATATCCTTTGATCCTAATTATACGGGTTGATTATAGATAACTTGTAAATAAAAAAAAATACATAGAACAATTACTAAGGAAATGAAATACAAAATCAAATATAAATCATAAATTGGAAATTTGAGCAAAAGTAAGAATTATTATAATCTTGTCTTCAGCATTATTATTATTAGTTGTAACATAAGGATGCACTCTCAAAAGGTTTAGATAGTTGTTATATTAGTTTATATTTAGAAATCATAATTTGTAACAAATTTGTATCTCAATCTTTAAGACTTTATTTATAGATATATCTTTGTTGTTAATGAAATAATAAGTTAGTTTTGTCTTATATTGTTGTTTTTATATATTCTCAATTCAAATAATGTCATACACAGTAGCCATATATTATTGTACTTTTTTTAAAAATTACATAGAGACCGGTTTTAATACAACAAATCTATAAATAATTCCATTGAGAGGGGGATGAATACCGGTCTCCAGAATGAGGTAAAACAGTTTTTATGTAAAATTTGATTAGGGTCACGTATGATAAAAATCGGCCTATATGTGATTTTGGAGACCAGTTTATAACCGGTTTTTATGTTATAGATAAGACCACCCCTATTAAGACCAAAAAAAATCAGTCTTTTTATCCATTAAAACCGGTCTAAAAGACCACCCTATTAAGACCAAAGGAAACCCAGTCTTTTGACCACTCCTATTAAGACAAAAGGAAAACCGGTCTTCTTTATCCATTAAAACCAGTCTTTTTTATCCATTAAAACCGGTCTAAAAGATCACTAATATTAAGACCAAAGGAAAACCGGTCTTATTATCCATTAAAACCGGTCTAAAAGATCACCCTTATTAAGACCAAAGGAAAACTGGTCTTATTATCCATTAAAATCGGTCTAAAAGATCACCCCTATTAAGACTAAAGAAAAACCGGTCTTTTTATCTATTAAAACCGGTCTAAAATATCACCCTTATTAATACCAAAGGAAAAGCGGTCTTTTTATCCATTAAAACCGGTCTAAAATATCACCCTTAATAAGACTAATGGAAAACCGGTCTTTTTATCCATTAAAACCGGTCTAAAAAACATGCGTGTAATAAAAATAGAACACGTGGCAGATGTACAATGTATTGAAAATGAGCGGGAAAATAAAAAAAAAATATGCCTAAAAAATGGACATGTGGCAATAAGTTAGATGTTTATTAATATTTATTATTATTTATATTATAGATATAGATATCTAAGACCAGTTTAACCTACAACTTTTTTAACTAAATATCTTAAATCTTAAAGTTTCATCCAATTGATACTTATTTCGCAAAATTATCTTGTAATATGTAAAACAATCAATAACAAATCTACAAATAAAATTCATAGGGGTTCATATTAAAAGAAACTAACATAAGTATATCGGGTTTTATCACCGTAAATGTGTTTCATGCCTACTACGAGGTTAATGGTGCAAAAGGCGTTTTTATATTGATACCCTCATGTAACATTAGCACTATGATGAAATCTTATTAAAAACATAGGAACTTTGAAATATTTCAAATGTAATAATGGTTAATGATTGTATTCTTAATCTTATTTTTCTCTAAAATTAATTCCTTAGATTTTTTGGTGTAGACTTTAAAATGAGTTATCGACCATGTACCATTTTTCATATAAAATAAATTTCTTTATGTATATCTTCCATTAATAAATCACTTAGTACTAGTAAAAACAAACATGGTAAAACATGTATATGTTTGAAAGCACCATGTAAAATTGTAAAGTAAAGATATTCTCGATGATATTAAGAGAATAACATATCATTAGTCGAGATGCACAAATCATTAGTCGTTAAGTGCTCTTGAATATGTTTCAACCAAGGAGCTATCTACAAATACACAAGGTTCAAAGCACGATCCACCATTCATGAATTTGCTTGTGCGAACCATTGTGCAAAAAAAGATACATAACCTTTTTCGTTAACATTTTCTATTATATATTAATCGCAAGACTTGTAAATGAAGATTTTTAAAAGATCATCTTAGTCTATTGTTTGTCTTTCTTTTCTTTATGGATGAGAGTGACCATAAGCTTATTTATTAAGTACACAGGTATTGTTAGATAGTGGTATAGACGATGATGTCCTAGGTCACATGATGCCAAACCTTGTCTATGTCTCCAGAGAGAAACGCACGACCACGCCTCACAAATTTAAGGCCGGTGCCCTTAATGTTTTGGTAAAATGCTTATTCCTTCTCATTTATTTAAAAATAAATATATATATTTGTTGATATTTACATTTCTTGTTTTACTTGTTTATTTCAGCTTCGTGTATCAGAGATGATGACAAACGCGCCACTAATATTGACTCTAGATTGCGACATGTACTCAAACGACCCAAAAGCGCCGCTAGATGCATTGTGCTACTTCTTGGACCCTTCAAACAACCTAGCTTACGTTCAATATCCTCAACTATTCCACGGGATCGATAAAGATGACTTGTATGGTGCCGAGTTCAAATTTGTATTCCAAATCAATATGGCCGGGTTCGATGGTTTGTTGGGCCCTTCTCACATTGGCACCGGCTGCTTTTTCAAAAGACAAGCCTTTTATGGAGGTCCGTCTTCACAAACTTCCGAACAAAGTAAAAACCAGTCTATCCGGTCAGATGATGTGTTAGCCCAGGCGCATGAGGTAGCTAGAAGCAATTTTGAGGACGGTACCAAGTGGGGAAATGAGGTAACTAAGTCACGACTTTTCTACATACGCTATAGATATATATACGTTAGACGACTTGGGTTTTATATGTGCAGTTGGGCTATCGATATGGATCGTTGGTGGAGGACTTCTACACGGGATATCTTCTTCAATGTCAAGGATAGAGGTCTGTTTTCTGTTTCCCAAATCGGGCAGCGTTCTTGGGGAACGCACCTATGAACCTTCATGACTTGGTCAATCAAACCCAAAGATGGTCCGTAGGGGTTTTGGATATGGCCTTTTCAAAGCGCAACCCATTTAACCATGGGTTCAAGGTCTTACCTTTTCTGCACAACCTATGTTACATCCACTACGCCTTGTGGCCCATTTGGTGCATACCACTTGTTATTTACTCATTCTTACCCCAACTAGCCCTCATCCGCTCTTTATCCATTTTCCCCAAGGTATTGTCACAACTTTATACATTTATCAATTGATACAATCAACTTTCATAGTCTTTTCATATGATGCAAGTTACTATATACAATGATAATTATGCAAAATTCATTATATATAAAGGTAACTTAAGATAAGGCACGGGAAAATTATCCGCATAAAATAGGAGTATTACGAAAGTTTATTGTAGTTATTGACAAAAACCAAAGTTTGTTGAATAAAATGATAATTTATATAACATCTGTATTTCTGTGCAATAAACCAAGTCATAAATAAAAATTACAACATCTGAAAATCATTCAAAATTTCATACCAAATCCAAAAAAAATAATGATGTTCAATCTCACAAACATAGAAGTTCACAAGTTTCTTATGCACTATCACTAATCGCATTATCAACCAACCATACTAATTATGATATATTATACAGGTTTCGGATCTGTGGTTTTCGCTATCTGTCTTTTCCTTCATTGGAGCCTACTTTCAAAATTTTCTCGAGTTCAAGCTAAGTGGTGGAACAACAAAAGGATGGTTTAATAACCAAAGAGCATGGATTATTCGGTGTCTATCAAGTCATACGTTTGGACTACTGAAGTACACACTCACAAAGTTACATATATCTTCTTCCACGTTCAATGTGACAAGCAAAGTGATCGATGAAGAAGCAGATACAAGATATAAGAAAGGAATGATGGAATTTGGAGTTGATTCGCCTCTCTACTACCCTATATCCATAGCCGCTTTGGTCAATATGGTTGCACTTATCTATGGGATCCTGCAAATTCTTAACTACGGAGGATTCGAAGAGCTATTTGTGCAACTCTTTTTGTCGGGTTTTGGGGTAGTAAATAGTTGGCCCGTTTACAAAGCCATGTTCTTTAGAAGTGACAACGGAAGAATGCCATTAAAGATAACTGTAAGATCAATTGCCTTCACTTATGCTCTTTGTCTAGCCTCTATGGTTTTCTAGATCATTCAAGTTCGGGTTTCTAGTGTTCCAACACATTTCTTGTAATATGATTATAAATAAGTGTAAACTAAAATGTAGCAACCCTAACGGGTTAACATTCATGTGTGTATTATGCAATTTTAAACACCATACTCCTTCCTATTAACCTATGCTATTCTACATAAACTAATACTTCCGTTTCCTTATCTTAAAGGTGGATGACCTGGTAACATCATCATCCATCTTCAGAGTTGTCTCAAGTACCTCCAATGATTCGGGTTTTGTGAAATATGTAAACAAAAGATAGATACCGTCCAAGTAGGTGTTGGTCTCTCCAGCTTTGTTTTTCTTCTTGATACTGTAAGCTAACGGGATTACTCCTCTGTTGAATACCTCTATGTACATCCCACCTCCAGCAACAAGCAACTGTGACAAAGACACGAAATTACAAATCATAAGTGAATGTTGAAAGAGTTTGGCATTGCTTTCTGAAAGATTATTTAATCATACTGTTTTCAAGTCACAGTTAATCAGAATTAATGAATCTTTAAATGGGCAAGTCCATTTTGTAACAGCATCTGATTATTATGCATCAAATGACCACTTTCAAAACTTAAACCCCACTAATGTTTAGGTCCGTAGCTGAAGAACTAGCATTGATTACTCTATTTTCTTAGGATTTGATTAGATTTTCAGATTCAACTATTGGATTTCTACTTCTCATATAGATGGGTTAGAAAATGATATATAACTGCCATCTTTATTAATGACTTAACTGTGATCGTTGAACTAACATCTGTATCGTTGAATCCATAGCTGAACTACAAGTTAGTCGGTTTTCAGGGATTTAATTCGATCTTGGAATTCCAAATTGAATTTCTACTTTTCAAACAGATGGGTAGATATTAGAATCATATAAATATAACAGCTTTATCAATAATAATCGAATTGGGATACAAAAAAGTTTGGAAAAATTATAACAGAATTGCAGAAAAAATGGTGAAAATAATGAAATTAAATGTGATAACACTATAATACCTCTTCATACTTCTGGGTTAGTGAGAGGCGTTCGTCTTCAGACATATCGGGTCTTAAAACAACCATGGTTTCATATTGTCTTAAACCGGGTGGACATTGGGGTTCCTCTTTTTCTTCGACGGCAGCCATGGATGAGTTGTTAGATTCATCATCGTTTCCGAGTCCTCCTTCGAAGAACGTACCGGAGAAATCAAGGGTTTGTGCCTTAATCAGAAAACCCTTAAAGCGATTTCTTTTGATTTGATGTTGATGTCAATGGTTGTATACGAAAGTTGTGAGCTTGTTGTTGGTGAAAGGGGCTAGGGTTTGAAGCAGAGGAGGACATGAGGTGAAAAAAGAACAAGAGACCATCATCGTGTTCAGTTAAAGGGTTTCATAGAGTAACTTAAACTTTACGCTGGTTTTTAATGTGGCCAGGCCCGTAAACCTGTTCACCGAGTCCGGTTAAAAAAACCAATATATACTTTTTAAATTACTTCCTTTCATATCCCTATAATAATTTTGGATTAAGATCTTTCTATGTTTGATCAAACATAATCTTTCATGTTTTCTCACAAACATGAGACTGAATCTTATAAATGGAACTCATTCTTGACTAAAATAAGGGACTCACTCTCATATTTGTGAGAGAACATGATAGATCATATTAGACCAAAACATCAGAGGATCTTATGTTTGGGTCAAAACCCTAAACCCATCATTCTTAGTTCTTACGCCATACGGAGTACATTCCCTCTCTTCTTATCGTCTATGGTACCTGCAGTATCGAGGATTAACATCACCCCAGCTTTTAGTGCCGTAAAAACACTAGTTTTCACGCTATCTCACTACCCAAGGTGAAAGAGGAGAAAAAAAGAAAGAAAAGAGAGTAGAGAGAATATATTTTTAATAAAACTTTTGAAGTAAGTATATTTCCTGATTGAAGCATGGATGAAGTGTGAATGACAGGACGGAAAGGTCCTATTTGTAGCATTGAGGTAAGTATATTTCCTGGTTGAAGCATTGAGGTGGATATTTCCATGCTCTTAGGAGATATAAAGTTAATTACCACAAACACTAAGGTTTCGTTTGTTTCACCATAATGCGAAAAAATGTATATGATTTTAATTATATCTATGTTAGTATGGAATGATATTCCTCTACTTAAAGGAATATAAATACTTCAAAGAATTTAATTTCTTTCCATATAATGTTACCAAACGCAATATACAACAGAATCTGATTTCAATTCTATTACACTCGTTCACATTACGGTGAAACAAACTGGACCTAATATATACACCACAAAACCCACCACTAGTAGGCCGGATTTGAAGCCAGCTCACCACAAGTCAATGCCAATCCACCTCTAAGATAGCGAAGTTTTCATATCAAATCAATACAAATTTTATTTGTAACTTTATGCTAACTGTGTATGTGATTCTGTATTTTTACATCCTTAATTATAATCTTCTTGTTATAAAATTTAATGTGATTCTATTCGAGTTTAATGTTTAATAAAAGGACAAACTGTATTAAAATACAATAAATTTTGTCTTAGTTATCATTATATACAATCACTTTTATTTTCTTAAAAATAATACAACCAACTTACATAATTCTCACGTTGTATGCAACCAAGGATGGCAATTGTCACCCGATCCAATGATCATCCACCCGATCCGATCCATCTGTGATGGATATGGGCGAAGTTAAATGGGTGAATTTCGGATATAGAGTGGATATGGATGTTTATTGGATCGGATATGGATAACGATTTTTCATCCATGGATGAATCCATTAGCCCGATTAAATTTGATATAATTATAATTTTATATAATTAAGTATAATTTCATGTATGTATTTTAATTTTAAAACTTATATATACATATATTAATAAAGATATATATTATTATGTAGCAATTGTATCAATTATATACATGTAACCGTCAAAATGAAAGAAACTATGATGCATATATATTTTTTGAAAGAAATATGTTTTTATATCAATAAAGATCATAAAAAATATGGTATTTTCTTTGGGGCGAAAGTTATTTTAACATTCAATTGATATCCATTTACCCGTTTAATCCGATGGATATGGATACGGACGGACGAAATTGTTTTAAGTGGATATGGATATGGATATGGATGATGAAAAATTAAATGGATATGGCGTCACCCGATCCATATCCGATCCATTGTCATCCCTATATGCAACTTGTTGTATACTGTGAAAATTATGATAAAGTTTACTGTATACAATGGTAACTAAACAACAGACACATAAAGAAGTTTGCATACAATGAAAGGATTATGAAAATTAATTGTATTATTTTTAAAAATCTTAAAATTAATTGTATATAATAGTAACTAAGACAAAGTTACATTTTTATGTAATTTACCCTTAATAAAAGTATATATGAAGTTATCTCCAATACATCTTAATTAGAAAAACTTTGACTCATAAAAAGCCCAAACCAAATCAAAATTTTAATTTAAACAAACATTAAAACGAACAAATATTATTATAGTAGAGATGACTTAAATTAGTATTTTGTTTATATTCAAAGATTTGTATTCTTAATGTATAACTAAACCAAAATACCATCATTATCTTTGAACTTTTGAAGTCATAGAAAACTTTTTGTATAAACATATAAATATAAGATAATAGTATTTTGCACATGTATACAAAGATTTTTGCATAAGATCCGCATGTAACATTTTCTTTTTAAAATGAAAATTCACACAGTCACTAAACTTACTCATAAATCTACATTATTGTTCAGAGCGGGATTTCGAACCCATAACTTCTCAGAAAAGGATGTTACTCCACAACTACTAAATACCACTGGTCTACCATCTGCGTGTAACATATAGGTCATAGGATAATAAATTAGTTTTAAAAACATATAAATAAACTCATAAAGGAGTTCAAAATGAAGTTACACCGGAGATATTCTAAATACATACAAAATGCAGGAAAAAATTTTGTTTTTTATGTATTTTGTCATTTTATGTAAGATATTATGATTATTATATTATATTATATTATATTATTATTATTATTATTATTATAACATTATATTATATTATATTATATTATATTATATTATATTATATTATATTATATTATATTATATTATATTATATTATATTATTATTATTATTATTATTATTATTATTATTATTATTAGATTATTTATATTAAAAACAATTTAGTTTAATACAATAGTTGTTTATATTAATATTAGTGACCGAAGTTAAGGATAAAAATTGGAAAAATTTTAAATTATTTTTTTATAGAGTTGTTTAAATGCATTTCATTAAATAATCTTATAGTAGACGAAATATTACTTTTACCCGCCGCGAAGCGCGGGTAATATTTACTTGTTGGTATACAAATCCATTGGGCTCTATATCTTAATTATTTATCAGTGTTCGCAATTGTATATTGGGCTATTTGTTTTCTTAATGTTGAATTTTGGAGTAACAACTAAATATTTTATACTAAAAAGACTCATTTTAGCAAAGATTAATTATTATGAACACTATTTTTAGTGTATGATTATGTTGGGTTTATGGGGCTCATCATTCCCTCGAGCCGATCAAATCCGTGACTCTTAAACTCACCGCTTATGTTCTAATGCAAGAGTATCCCACATTGGTGAGGCAAAGGGGATTCTTCCTCCTATCAAATGACGCGTTATAAAGTCGTGAGGGGCAACTCAAAGCGGACAATATCGTTGGTCGGTTCCCTGGTTGTGATCCTATTAGATTACCTTCGGTTCACAAATATAAATATTTATGATGATGCTTTTATTATAATTGGGCCTCTATAGTAATTAGACTCTAGTCCTTAGCGTTTGAGACATAGATGCTCAACTAATTTGGAAAATAGTAATTAATAAAAAAGTTTGATGTTAAAATTAAAACGTATGGTAAGTGAACGTGACCCATATTGGAGTAACAATATGATATTAATACAAGTACCAACCGAATCCAATTATACGGATCCTTATGTTAATATATTAGATCCAAGTTTAATTAAATGTGTCTATGAACCAGGTCAGATCTTTAGAAGATTCTGTTGGGGTTCGTGGTACACAGCAACGGAAGCATGCAAGGTCATAAACGAATTTTTCAAACAAAAACAAGACCACAAGATGAACCCCATAAGTGGATCTAACTCTACAACAAAGTTATGCAACAAAACAGAAAGAAAAGAGAGGATATATACCCCTGATGTCTCTGATGGTTGTGTGTAGCTAGCTTCAAGCCTTGATCTCTCCTTGAACTTCTTCTTCGGCTATCTAAGTCCACACCGAGACACTTGGCAACCTTGGTGTACTAGCACCCCTTAGCCTAATCCACAAGATGAAGAAGCTACTGGAACAACAACCCACGAAACCACCAGTGAATCTAGCTCTCTCTCTCTCTCTTGTTTGAACTTAGCAACTCTCAATATAGTTCTAAGTGTATTTTTGTAGCAAAAAGGTCAAGAAGAGAAATGAGAGATTCATGCATGTTTTATAAGCCAAGCCTCGACCCCAGGTCTCCCCAAGTCGGCCCAAGGCTAATCATCACAAAACACATGCATTGGTGGAGGCTAGAGGTGAAAGGAATAAAGTTGTTTCTGTCAGACAGGGTTAGCGCCGCTAACCGCCCATGGTTAGCGCCGCTAACCTCCCATGGTTAGCGCCGCTAACGCGGCTGATTTAGCGACGCCAGAGTTAGCGCCGCTAACCCCTGCAGGAAACCAACTATCATTATTTATCCTTTCTCACCCTCATCTTTTAGGTTGTGTCAAGGTCAACCCCCGGCGTGTGACCCGATAGGCCATACATCATCGGTAGTGATCATTTGGCGTACGTGTGTTCGTGGGCATACTCCAACAGATTCGATCCGGTCTACTCCATTAATCCAATTCTTGAAGGCTTAGCGTATATTATTTGTTGAAGTTATGGATGGATGGTGTTGATACTGCTTGCATATTAGAGTTGTACATGCTTAGGTCGTAATGATTCATTACAAGCAGTTCATTGATCACTATGCGGGTGTGAGCTTTTAGGTGGTAGCTCATAGACAGTGGTACCCCTCTACGTAGCATGTGGACATGATTGGTGGACTTTACCTCACATGGTGAAGAATGAAAACGGTTTGATAAAAATTGAAAACCAAAAGGATAAAATAATGTAAAAGATTTAATGATTAAAGATAATACTCGGTAAATAATATGGCATCTTTATGCATATTGCATAGTGTGTCTGAGTAGAAGAGAAATAAAGAGAAGAAAAGACAGTAAGATGGAGTGAAATGTGTATCTTTTTATTTAGAATGATACAGGGAAATGACAGGGAAAAAGTAACGTACTAACGAAACTCTAACCGGAAAAAATGTTCTGTTAGGAAAACAAGTTAACTCTTTATATTATGATCATGTATAATATTGCAAGTATTATCTAACTACCATATAATCTATAGTCTAAGATAGGGCTGTAAACGAACCGAACGTTCATGAACCGTTCGTGAAATTGTTCGGCGGGAAGTTCGTTTATGTTCGTTTGTTTATTAAACGAACGAACATGAACAAAAGTTTTCGTTCGTTTAGTTAAACGAACGAACATGAACAAAGCTCTCGTTCGTTCATTTATGTTCGTGAACCGTTCAGTTATCTGTTCGTGAACTGTTCGTTTATGTTCGTATGTTTATGTTCGTTTGTATATTCATATAATACATATATTTGTAATTTGTAATTAAGTAATTTAAATTATATTTAAATTAAATTAAGTTGCATTTATAAAAAACTAAATAAGTAAATATAAGTAATAAAAAGTTAGAAGCAACACGTTTGAATTAGAAACCCTAGCCCTCGCCTCTCTCTCTAGCATCGTCCACCTCCAGGCAGCCACCCTCTCTCTCTCGCGTCGTTTTTATTTGAAGAACTATGTTAAAGGCATATTAATTTAATATCTGGACATGTGTTTTGCTACGTGATTGTATTATTGACTGTTCTTGTACCTAAATGTTCGTTTTAAGTTCTGTATTTCTGCTCGTTTCAGTGTTTGTGTTCGTTTATGTTCGTTTATGTTCATTTATGTTCATTTATGTTCATTTATGTTCATTTATGATCGTTCAGGTTCGTTTATGTTTGTTCTTGTTCATTTGTGTTCGTTTATGTTCGTTTATGTTTGTTTAGCATTTAAATGAACGAACACAAACGAACACGAACATCCTCGTCTCTTAAACGAACGAACACGAACAGGAATTCTCGTTCGGTTAACCGTTCGTGTTCGTGTTCGTGTTCGGTTAAAATTAAACGAATGAACATGAACATGCCTCGTTCGTGTTCGTTCGGTTCGTTTACAGGCCTAGTCTAAGACACTAAGGTCCCGTTTGTTTCACCGTAATGCAAAGGAATGAAAATGATTTGAATTTCTTCCATGTTAGTTATGGGATTACATTCCTCTACCTTGAGAAATATTAATACTTCAAAGAATAAAATCCATTTCCAAATTATGTTATCAAATGCAATATACAATGAAATTTGATTTCAATTCTATTATAATTTATTCATATTACGGTGAAATAAACTGGACCTAAGACTCTAAGAGGTTAATGAATCTGTAACTATGCAAAGGAGCTGGAGCCCATTTTAAAAGCCTTTGTCACTTGATTTCACATAAACTTTTTATTGACTCATGGGGAATGCGTGAGCACCATTCTTCATTTTGGCCCATTGAAACCGTGTGGATAACTTATAACTTGAATGCATTCACGGGACTTTGACTTTCAAATTTTAACCAAGGCAAGAAGCGGTTATATATAACGGATTGGAAAATTCGGTCAATACTTTTGCTCAATTGAGAAGGGGTCTTGAAAGTCTCCATCAACTTAACACTACAAAAAAATATTTTATTTTTTCTCATTTTCATCTCCATACTTAAAAAAAGATTTTTGTTAGATTCTAACCAAATGACACTTTGTTGGTCTCTGATTGTCGGTCTCTGAAATTATTTCAGTGGTTAGATGATATTAACACTTTAAAAACTTATTTGCTGTTTTATAAACAAATTTAAAATTGGGGATTTCCATTTTAGCAGATATTTCAGAAAAATCGAGTTAATGTATATAGGATAACCATTTTTGTAGTTGTTTCATATTCTCTTAGGTCCAGATTGTTTCACTGTAATATGTGAAGGAGTGTAATGGAATTGAAATCAAATTCTGTTGTATATTGCGTTTGGTAACATTATTTGGAAAGAAATTAAATTCTTGAAAATATTAATATTCCTTTAGATAGTGGAATGTCATTCCATAACTAATATGGATGAAAATAAAATCATTTTCATTCATTTGTATTATGGTGAAGAAAACAAGACATTAGTTATCTAAGATGTTCATACCTTTCTTGGATAGAACCTGAGTCTCTTCTGAGACTTTTTAAATTATCATGAAATGATTTGCTACTATAAACAAGTGGTTTGTGCATTTTGAGTGAATATACATACAACTTGGAACCACCCATTTCCTAATCAAAATCAATTTGTCATCTGAAAATAACGTGCATGATACTTGAACAAGACATTTTATTTATTAAAGAATTAAGTCAATTAATAAGAAACAAATTAAAATTTTCTTGAAGAAAATGTGGAGGAAGCCAGTGATTGATGATGTTGCTAACGAATTTGATAAGGAAATCTCAACAAGACTTTGGCATTAAATATTTAAATTATTAATTTTTGTGGTCCTGTTAGATAGATTTGTATATCTTTGATGGATACATCATTTTTGTTCTATTAAATTCCATTTATATATCCTTGCTCACACGCAATTAATAAAGAATATATATTTATTGTTGAGAATTATAGTTTTATTACTACCATATTTATACACTATAACTACTCCCTTCACACGTCTTAAAACGCTTTAAACATGTTTATGACATGGAATTTTTTTACCACCAACCATTTACTAAAAGTGTTTTCGCCCGGATGAGCGCACTTTAAAAGTGAATCATATCTAGAAAAACCGAAATTGAAAATGCCTCAATGTAAGAACCGATGATGGAACGTTTGTTCTTAATTGGTTCTAGTCCTGGATAATAAACCAAACCCAGTGAAAACAAAAATTACGGAACCGGAAACCGACCCGAAAGTGTATAAATTGGTCATGTTTGGGCCAATCGAGTTTTTTGATCATCCCTAGTCCAAAGTCTTAGCGGTAATAAAGTATGATTATGGTGTTTATCTCTTTTTAAGGTTAAGAATTCAAATCTTGTTGTGAATAAAGGATTTAAAATTAAGGTGTGTATATGTGTGTTTATTGTTAAAAATAAACTTTACTAAATTGCGACTATACAATGTTAACTAGACAAGTTTGAATTCCGAAAGATTAAATTCTAACTACCCAAGATTTTAAAACTTATAAACCAACCTTATATTCTTAATTTATTTATACTATCATGTTAGGTAATCAACATATTTATATTTTTCACGTGATAAGACTTTATTTTTCTTCTCAATTACCTGAATTTTCTAAATCGCTTGTATTCGTTTTACGACTTTACGTATCTAAAAAGCTTCTACCTTAAAATGGTATAATCGTTAGAATTTATTACAAACGTTTTAACTCAAAATTTTCATTTAGTTAAAAATTTGATCCTTAAAACTATTTTAATCGCTATGTTTCATTATTTTAAAGCTTTAAGCCCTAAACTTTATTTAATCATCGTTTTTTCTTAGAATCAACTTTTTTTACTTGTAAACAATAATACCAATTTAGGCACCGCCAACCATTCTTGGCGAGAATTCACTAAACCGTTCGTCAAATATTTCGAATCACACACTCACGAAAGGCACACAAACCCAAGAATGGCATAGACACATACACACAAATCATGCACACTACAACAAGGAGATTTCGTCGAGGTTGTAGCATGTTTTACATGAATAGCTAAAGGAAACAGGTAAAGTTTGAGGATACATACATTATACATATAGTGGAGTCAATGTTGAAGAATACAAAGTTAAGGAATTGAACCATAACTCATATACTCATATGTTAAGGGTTAAATCGTTTCAGAATACAAAGTTTGAGAATTGAACCATAACAAGATATATCAAGCTCGCGTGTTACGTCGGGTGATATTTAAATATTAATTGTATTATTAGTAATTTACTTTACATATAATATTATATATATGATGATTGTTTAACGTTAGTATATACAGATAATATTTAGTTTAACATGTATCTAATGTATTTACTAATTATATACATGAGGCTACATGACTTACATAAACCGAAAGGTAAAATATGAGAAATTATTAAAGGTAAAAACCATTTTATTTGTAAATAATAGCAAGTAATTCTATAAGACTAGATGAAACTTTATATAAATTAAAGGGTACAAATTTAATAAAAAAACTTAAAGGGTTAAAAGTGAAATAATTAAATGAATAGACTTTTATTTTGAGAATTGATATAAGGTGATAATTTACCCTTATCATTAACCTATTTTAAAAGATCAAGTGGCTAAAATACTCTATTATAACAAGTTTAGGAGTTAAAATTTTCATTAAAAAGTTAAATAGTTAAACCATTTTGAATATAAATTTTAAGAATTAAACCATATTGTCTTGAAAACTAAAACGAGACGTGCATATTTGCATGATTTAATTGGGTCATACATCAAAAACAAGTATCATTAAGGATACTTAGATTAGCTTTTTTTGAGACTTATTAACCATATTACAATTTTGAATAAGCGCATATAACAATTTTTTACTGCTTAGAGCAATGGGTGTACTTGTATCATGGGCTCGGCATGCTGGTGTGTCCATGTGCTACTACATGGAACACCACCCCCCACCTTTGGGTACCGAAGCAGATCATCTATGGTCGGCACTTGAATGTCAATGGAGAGAGGAGAGAGAGGTGAGAGAAAAAGAGGAGAGAGGAGAGATAATATTTTTTCAATATAATATTTTTGAAGCGTACAAAGTATGGGTAGTACAAGAGTTTAAGCATATAATTCACGTAAACATTGAATGAAGTGTGATATAATCAATGTTAAGATTTGCCACCAAAACCAACCATACATAAGCCCAGCCACCAAGGTTGTTGCAGCTAATAAGCCCCACCCCTCCTTTGTTTTTATTGTCTTTCTTTAATTTGTCGACTTGTATCCCTCTTTTTCAGCTTTCATAGCCCCAGCAACTTAATTTAATTAAGCTCTTCCTCTTCACCTGCCCTGCCCTCCACCCAACAACTAAAAAAGTCTACCCACAAAACAAATTTCTCATTTAATTCTTCGAATTCTATCTGCAACTTCAATCCTCCTCTCTACCTTCAAAGATTCAATTCAAAATAGTATCTGGGTTTGAATAAGTTCTTCTTGGTTGTGTTTCCGTGTGTTCTTGCAGGTGAGCAGTGTTTATGCTTCTATGGATGTTAATCATCTTCATCCACCTTCAAATTATGATGAAATCTTCATGCAGCGCTCCTTGCTCTTTGCTGATAGTCTCAAGGTTCAATTTCAATGTTTGTCTAAAATAACTTATAATGATGGCTACTTTGCTATGAAATGGAAATAATCTCACTTTTATATATTAGGACTTGAGGAATATAAGACATCAGTTGTACTCAGCTGCAGAGTTTTTCGAAGACTCGTATCACAAACATGATCATGATCAACTGTCAGTAGAACTGCCAAATTTTAATGTTTTCTACTAGTTTGGTTTTGTTGTATGTTAAATAAGTGTGCTACTTTCTTGCTGTTATTGAATGTAGAGTGTTAGAAAGCTTAAAAGATTATGTATCAAAAGCTCTCATTAGCACAATCGACCATTTGGGCTCGGTGGCGTCTAAGGTTAACAGTTTCTTGGATGAAAATATCGATGAAGCTTTCGAAACAAATCTTCGAGTATTATGCATTAGACAGGTACATCTGATAACGAAAACCGTTGTTTTTTTTTTTGTTGTTGTTGTTGTTGTTGTTGTTTTTCTCATGAGTTTGTGTTTGTGATTCTCTTGACAGAGATTACAAACATGCCAAACATATAGAGACCATGAGGGTTTTTCGCAACAATCGTTGGTGATACCAATACCCAAGTACCATAAGCAGTACCTGCTCCCAGGTTGTTTTTTAGGAAAATTATTAATATCAGCAGTCTGCAAAAAATTTAAAAGCCAAATTCTGTCATAGAACATGCATTTCACTTTGGACAAACATGTTTCGAAACAGAATTGGCACGATTATCGTCTAAACCCTTACTGGAAAATTTATTGATGCAGATGGATGTTTTTCTGAAGCTGTTAATGCAGAAAAGTCAAAGGCTGAATTATCGGGTTCGAGGTAATCTTTGTTCCTAAATAACATATTTAAGGATTGTTATCACTCACCAAGAATCCAAGATCATGCTCATTGTGTAATGTTCTTGCGCAGGAGAGCACGCAATGAACAAATTTCTACCGAGTTCTCCGTGGAACGGGTTGATTTTTCATTTGCAAAGGCTGCATCAAACAAAGGATTAGGTAAGGAATAACAGAGTTTTTCTAAAGCTATTTATGACAGTTGATATGTACTTTAAAGTCAGTAAATAACAACCCGTTTTACTCACTTGTCGGTTGTTATTTAGTGATACTGAAATACAATTTGACCACCAATTTTAATCAACAAAATAGCAAAGAAAATAAAAGTAAAACCAACAAACAAGAAACATTACTACCAAAACACATTACTATAACATTAACTCCTTTTTTACGGTTCACAACTTCAACCCTTGATGTAGTAATAATGGCTTACTTGATAACCAGAAAAACGATCGCGGTCCATGTCACCAAGTCGTTTCAGAATCAAGCGTTCTGGAACTGTTAGTAACCGGTCTGCCAGTCCAGTCCCCAGGTTCATGCATTCTGGATCTACAATCGCAACCAGCCAAAACACACAGCAAGTAAGTGAAAAGGAACCTGATGATGCTTTTGTTTTCCTCTTAGTTTGTTAGAAAGGTATTCTAATAAAACGATTCTTGTATGATTGCAGCATAATCAAAAGGAGGTGAGGAGGTCTTATTCGTTGTATCCTGAAAAAGAAAGAAGAAAAGATATGGAAGTTTACACCAAGAAAACTAGAAACCTTTTCAAAGCATTGCTTAGCATGCACAAGTAGAAGAATGATAGATAGATAGCCTTGTACATATAACCAGAAACATGAGAGCACATTTTTACCAATCAAAGGGGGCTTCTTTCCCACTATGTATACTCAACATGAGTTAAAACTTGTAAAAATTCATATATATACAATGGCTACAACCTTCTAAAGTTCCGAACTTCCCCGTGTATGTGTGTGTGTGTGTGTTTTATGATTCTTACAATCACAGACCGACTACTCACTGAAATGGGCAGAAAAACGACGTTTTATTGTTGCCAACAGAAGGCGTATATAGTGATGTTTATTAAATCGTCTTTTGAATGTCCATAACATCAGCAATTTGGATACAATAGCAACTTCAACAGTAGAATCAAATAACATCATTTTCAAAGTTCTAACAAATGAGTAAATTTTGTGCACGAATTCTCATTACAGAAAATTTATTTGGCAAGTTTCCAGAGTAGATAATCTCTGATTTAAGCCTCGAAATTTAAACATGACAATGTTCTTCATTCTTGTAAAACCACGCTGATCTCGCCCTTCTCAAGAAGGTCATAGAATGCCCTTGTTTTTCTCTGTTCGTTCCAGTGGTGCATCTTCCATAAACCACCTGCAGCTAAGCCAAGCACTGAACCGATGATCAACTCCTTGACAACACTAGGGCCTTTCAAAACGGGATGAGCTACCCTACCACCTACCATTTTTTTTCTGTAGTCAAAAGCCAGTAAATCATGAATTAGTAGTATATCAAGACAAAAACTTGAAGAAACGGATCCAATAATCGATATACAAAAAATGACAACAGGAAGTATAAACCAAAGGTGGGTCGAATTGATTTTAACTTTCTAGTGAATAAAATGATTAAAAAGCTATTCTTATAATTATTGTTATTATTTGAAAATAGAAATAATAAAATGGAAATGGGATCAATACATTGAAAGTAGCTCAGAATGCATTCACAGTCCATAAAACCATCTAAATTGTTTTATTCAATATTTTATGTATAATATTTTTTACCGCATACTAAATAATTGTACGAGTGAATTGAACCTGTTACCCAACTTGACCAGCCCGTCTATTTTCCCACATATAACCCAAACAGAATTCAAAGAAATTCAACAAAAGCCAGCTTAAAGCTACAAGGGATGTCAAGTTAAATGGAGTACAATTTACCTCTAAAAAAGCAAATGAGAAAGTCATTGGTCAAGCTAATACAAACATGTTTAATTATGATATAACCTATTAGTGCAACTAAGATCATCTGATCACGTGCACATTATTAAGGTAAAAATCATCAGTTTGGTCCCGGTCTTAATACAACAAAATTATAAATTATAAATTAGCTCGCTCTTGAGAAAAGTGAGATCTCTGGATCTAGTCAGTGAATGTATTTGCAGGTGCTAGCAGAAATGTTGCATACAAAGACTTCCCTTTCCAACACTGAAAATTAATGAGTCTTGAGGCCTAGGTCGGCCTTCAACAATAGTTCACTATCAACAATAGTTCCATTCCAAGACTTCACCAACACCCCCATCAACCTCACCCCGCATTTTCACTACACTAGTTTCTATCCACCAAACCAATTTCCTACACAAGTTTCTTACACTAATTTTTGCTCCCACAACATAAACACGTTGGAAGATAATCAAATCTAGGATGCACAAAAAAAGGGGAGCATTTTGGCATCGCATCTCGATCGTTTTCGTAAAGATATAGGTCGCAGAATTGCAGAAATATTGTACTAACCACCAATTAAACCTAAAGTGGAAAGATTTGAATAGGAATGTGGGTATTTCCAATGGCATCCATTGTAATTCGACCACTCTATGAAAAAGTGGTTAATCAAAAGCTAGCATCTTCAAGACGACACACCAATAATGTAGATAGATATGAAAGGAAAGGGTCATTTACTCGTGAACAAGCTATTATTGCTAGCAACGTAAGAATAAAAATATCGACATCAAGCCGAGAAAAAGAAATTGAATAGAAAAAAACTATATCTAAAACATAAATGACGAGACAAAGCTCTTTAAACACTAATGATACCCCCTAATCAATTGACGGGATACAAACTTCGACCTGTCCTAGCAGTTTAGAACAAATATAAAAGACATATGATTGGAAGTAGTATATTTTTTATGTAAATTTTAAAGTTTATCTAATCTTATTATGTATTTGTTATTTAGTTCAATTGATGTGAAAAGAAAGATGGAAAGATGAAAGGGGAGTACTCCTATTGTTCTAAGGACTTTATGGATTCATTATTAGCCAGATGTTAGGATGTGACACCTAATAAAGATCAACTTAGCATAAGCCAAGTGTCAAATAGATATTTACAATTAACTACAATCTTACTTACTGATAATGAAATTATTACTATCCGAAGTGAACTTTTTAACATTTCTTTTCCAAGTAGCATGAATAGAGGCATACGCAAAACGTCCTTCCAACAAACATAACCTTCCAATAATTAATATATAGCAAATGTCACACAAACACACACACACAAACCATTCACATTCACCAACAGCTCCCACATTTGAGAAAGAAACGACAACAGGATCATTCTACCTCTCCGTTCCTCAACTTTAATAAAGCATCAGTCTGAATGTCTGATATAAATACTAACAAGTATCCTCTCGATTTACATATTAAATGTTTAAAAAATTGGATGCATCAAAACCACAATTTCCACTCCTTTCCATTTCTTTTCTTCCACCAATATCTTTCTAGTGCACTGTATAACATGTGGAACCTTAAGTTTACACTTTACAGCATGCTGTAAATATCTCTATTCTTTTGTAAAATATCAAACAACTCTAAATAAAACTTCAGTTTTACAATTAAAAAGAGTTTTCACCATTTAGTGCTACATATCAAGACAAGATTTTGGTTCTACTTTATCTTCCATAGCAATTAACTCTAAGTTGTATACATTGTTTTGTTTTTTCAAACAATTTTTCATCATTTTAAGCAACTAAATGTAAAATGCTATTTTAAATAATGATAATACATTTTAAATCTACTTGAACATATGACCAAGAAATTACTTGTTTATTTAATGTTTATCATCCCAGACATTTGGATGTTTAAAACCTCTAATATGATACTACTTGCTGAGTTATGGAGCCTCGTATGCCTACCCTTAGTCCCTTGCACAACTCACATAGAGCAGATAAATTAGCACCTTTCATGGATTGTTTCAAGATAACTTGCAACACATTGAAAAAGTAGTACATGCCCTAGACTCCTCGACTTTAAGACATTTGTCGTTAAAATTACTAATTCGCCGTCTTAAGCTATGTCATGTGTGTTAATTCAATGTTTCCAGAACTTGAATGAAAAAGCCCCTTTATAAATTATCTAACCAACATTGAACAATGAAGATGAATATGATTATAGCTGTTGGTCGATTGAAAATTGAAAATAGCACACGGAGCAACAATAAGGCTACGGATTGAAGTTCATATACATTATCTCACAAAACAATCGGATGAACATGAATAAACACAAGAAAACTCGGAAGTCGTATGAATCTACGGTGGTTGTAGATCTGATAGTTTGGAGTATAATTTTTGTTCGCAGAAAAAGACATAGAAATAAGACGACCTAGAGGGATGGAGGAAGCTATACCTGCAAACGACACCGGGGATGAATCTGATGAGACTTTGGGTAGCGTTTTCTTCGCCGCCGGTTGACCTGCGTATGTGCGTATTGTATGCAAGAAAAAACTAGAGTTTTTGTCGGCTTGTATCTTGGTGAAGGAATTTTGCAGCCACGTCCCTCGACTCTATATAAGAAACACTTTTTAACCTAAACTTTTAATAAATATAATCTCTAGCTTTGGCCTCAAACCAACCCTGCTAATTTAATCCTATTTTAGTGAGCCGTTTAAAAAGAGTTTATTAAGATATTATAAACTTATTTAACCTAAATTTATTTAACTATTCTTCTAATTCTCTATTTTTTGTCTTCAATATTATGCAATTTAAACACTTTAATATGTAAAGAATTTCAAAAATTTCTCCTATTTATAAATAAGTTTTAAACTAATAAATTCAAAAATCATCTCAACTAATAAAACCATAAGATTGTTTCTAGAATAATATGTTAGGCATGTTATTTTTATTTTTGTTGTTACATTTGTAAATATAGATCCAGGCCTATTCAATTTAGTCCCGAAGTCATTTACTTCTAGTGATGATTAATCTAAGTTTGATTAGGAGTTATGACCAAACTTTTACCAAGGCAACTAGCTTTGTTTAAGGTTAAAGTGTCTTTTTCACATATAATGGTTATGGATCATAGAATTTCTCTAACATATGATTTATGTGAGACAATTAACCTATTAATATGACATACGTATGTGAGAGGGGAAAACATACACGTAACATCCGTCTATAATAATGATTTGCGTTGTATCTATTTGTCAAGTTGACGGTCCGACGCATACGCTCAGGAACATCATCGTTCCCCCAACATGCTACAGCTCCCACTAACCGACATCTTTCCTTTTTTTCAAAAAACAAATAAAATGTCATTGTAGTTCAACAGTAAAACATATTTTTATATTTTATTCTTCTCACTAATTTTTACTATATAAATAAACACTCATTTCTCTAAATTTTTTCACACCATTATACATATATTCTCTCATAGTCTTCTTTTTATATATTCTTTCACACAAAAAACTGGATCCAATTGATGCGAGAAATTCCACCACCCTAATTTTCGGTTGTCATAAATCAAGAGCTACAAGTTTGACACCGCAACCAGATAAACACAACAAGCACAATTCCACTATACCGGGTTCTATAAACGATCACCACCCAACATACAACCTATTATATATCCACACATTTACAAGGAAAAAAAATTTCAATAATAAATATCTTTCGGTGCGAATTTGAACAAAAACTTCTTTTGGCCGAGTGGTTAAAGAAGACGTGTGTTACTTGGTAGGTACAGGTTCGACTCCTACCAAGTGCAAATTTTTTTTCTTTTAAATTTTTTTGCTTTTTCAACAAATATATTTTGGCAGTGAATCGAGTCATCAACTGTGAAAATTTCCTACACCTTAGTTCTTTTTTAATTCTTTCTTTACATTTACGTATGTAACTATTTTATTAAAAAAATTCTATATAAGTTTATTGTAATCTTATTAATTTAGATGTTTGTCAATAAAAGCTTTTCTTAAATATATGTTATTGTGAAATGTTCAATATAGTCCATACTTAAGTCATAATCCTACGAGACTAATTTTTGTCTTTGAATCAATGACATTAGTGATCCAGATTGCATTTTTAAAATTTTGGGCGGAGGAGCATATTCGTAATTCACATGTGATACTGTTACAAATAACATGTGTTTGCATATTAAAATTTTAGAACTATGTTTTTTACATGAATTTTATTAAACACAACTCATATTTTATTATTTGGATTTTGCATATGGATAAGTATAGTTATTTTTTATATAACTTATGAAGATACTTTAAAACAACATTAACTCACTAATAACTAAGCAAAAGTTAGAAGAATTTGTACATTTGCAATTTGTATGTTTTATTAAATAGTAAAATCATTTAAAAATAAAGTTTAAGGGTGAAATAAAAATAGACCTAAGTTTGAGATTAAATCATTCAAAAATAAGTTTGTGTTAGGCCTAAATAAATATTAACTTTAAGGGATAAGTTAAAATATTTTAAAACTATTTAAAAAAAATTTACATACGTAACCAAAATAAGTTAAATTTTGACAGTCATATAATAAAATTTAGTGGTAAACCAAAAAAAGCAAAAACTTTAATAAATCACACTATTTATAAACGTTTTGACTAACTACTTTAAGAAATTGAAAATAATATCATTATTTCTTCTTTCTTTTAGGCTTTTTTTTTGTTAAAGATACCTATTGTATATTTTTTTAAATAAATACATATATAATTGATAAAAATAAAAGAAAGTGGGTAAAATTAAAAAGAGGTTGATAGAAAGTCGGTAAAATTAATAAAAATAAAAGAAAGTTGATATAGTTAAAAGGGATAATTTCTTATATGCCCTTATTAAATATCAAAATATCTTATTTACCCTCCTTAAATTTTAAATATCTTATATACCCTTCTTAAACACTTAAATATCTTATTTGCCCAATTATAATTTTTATTTAATTTTAACAATTTTATAATCAAATTTAAATCTTATATAATTATTTAAAAAATAAAAAAGACCACATTGCCCCTTTCTTCAAAAGTAAGATAGCAACCCTACCCTACTGCCGATTCAATCGACACTCACGTCCCTCACGTCGACAGAACCATCGTAGCTCATCACCATTGCCGAAGGGACTCCATAGCCAACTAGTCCATCATCATCGAATCCTGTAAGTTCATCATCATAGCATGTCAATCAATCATCATCGATTCCATAGCTGGTGGTGACTCCATTATCATGAACTCCATAGCCTCTGTCGACTCCATCTTTTTGTTCATGTTAGTTTGATTTCCAGCAGCCAACTCCTTTCGTTACCGTTCATATCATATTTGATTTTGAATATCGATTTGGTTCATATAGGCCGACTCCATAGACTTTTTAGTGGTTTTGAGTATCAATTTTGATTGAAAATGACCGATTAAACTGTTTATGCAGCTCATTTTATAATTAAGAAATTATTCCATGGTTGATTTGATTCAAGATGGCCGATTAGACCATGTTCGATTTCAAGCTGCCATCATATGGGTGTTATTGGTAGATGTTATGTGTGTTAATTGTGATAAATTTTAGGATTTAGTGTCTGTTTTTTGATAAAATTGTGGTTGTTTTAATCAATTTGAGATAAATTTCAACATACGACTGTTTTAGAATGAGAAATGGAAAAATCAAGGATCACGCCTCATGTGATCACATACACGACCCTTATATCCGCTTTTTATATATTGAGTCTGGGCTGAAATCGCGAATGGTCTTTGGAATCTTATGGTATTGAGTGGGGGCAGGGAAGATAAACAGAAGCAACAACAGCTGCAGAAAAATCGAACAGGGTTTATGTTAAGACAGGAGCAATGACCGGGTGATTTGACTTCAATTCCGTGTTGTTTTGGGCGTGATGCTGCCAACTTCGACGTAATGGAACTGCTTTTTTAGCTTTATGGAATGCCGATCTGTTCATTGCTGCTCTTGTTTTGTTTCTATGCTGTCAAAACTGATGTAATGTTGTCTCTGATTTATCACTACTGCTGTTGTTCTAATCTTGCGGAAACTGTTGGACTGTTTGATTGCCGAGAAGTGGTACAGAAATAAAATACCAGAGTCGCCGTGTTTTGTTAGTAGGCTCGACAATTGAAATGTTTTTGCGTAAAAGAGATTCATTGGTTCCTGGCTTTTGAAGACTTAGCAGATTGATGAAGGCTGTGTTGAGTTTGTTTTTAATTCTCACGTGTCTATTTCTTTGGTAGACTTAGTGGTATGAATAAGTCCAAGTAGTTGAGAAATTGTAGGCAAATTTGTTTTCTTTTTTTTGTTCCGTTATTCATAGCTTGTAAAGCCTATATAAAGGCTTGAGCTTATTTCAGCAATTTAGCAGCAATAATATTGAAGTTTGTTTCCAGTTTATTCTTTGTATCACCTTCTCTGATAACAAATTCAACAGGCTGGACAGACAGATGAGCATGCATTGGATAAGAAGCTTAAGTGAATGGAGCCTTACATGGGTGGTAATGGCAGGAAGGTGACTTGTAAGATGTGAAGGGCAAATGCAGCGTATGAAAACGTGCTGTGTGGGAGTGATTCAGCATGGATAAAGGCGAAGCAGAATCGAAAATAGAGCAGCAGCAGTATGTGAGCATGATATGATAAAGGAGTGTTATAATAGTGAAGCGAAAACAGTAGGGATTCATGTTACAAAAGGCTAAGAAGATTATGAGAGTAAGGTATTAATTTGTTAGTTCAAATGAAACTTATATAGGCGAAGAGATTAATTGACTATGTGAAATAAGTAGTTTTGCTATGTACTGTAGACTATGGAACTGCATGGTGGCAGTGTTCATGTGCGTATGTTATGTGGATTAACATGAAATGAATGAAAGTGAAGTGATGTTAAAAAAAAAGTAAATTGTATGATATTTATAAAGTTTAGTAAGGGTATTGGGGATATTTTTAAAATAGATTTAAAAGAGGGGTATAATAGTCATTTATTTATATTTTATAATTATAATTCTTTTAAAATTATTTAAAATTAATAAAAATGATGATTTGGGCAAATAAGATATTTAAGTGTTTAAAAAGGGTATATAGGATATTTTAAATTTAAGAAGGGTAAATAAGATATTTTGATCTTTAATAAGGGCATATAAGAAATTATCCCTAGTTAAAAATATTTTGATAGTATATTAGTAAAAATGACAATTTTTCTTTCTTTATATGCTTTACTCTTATTTTTTTTACTTTGATAATTTTTATGTAAACAACAATTTGTATTATATTTACGAGGATAACTACTTTCAAAACTTAAGGTAATAAAATTAACATAACAGATCACTGTTGTATATCACCTATCAAAATTTATCTAAGATTAATTTTATTTAAAAAATAATAACTGAAAGATATTTATTTTCCTATAAACTTTATATTAGTTATATGTTCTAATTACTAACTTAATATATGATTTTAGCTTATTGTCTTTAATTCGAAACAATAGTCTTTTATTTATAAGATTTGATATCTTTCTTTTACTTTGTTATTACTATTATCATTTTTTACAAGATTTTCGTTATCATTGTTATTATTATCCACCATAGTTTGTGCTTATAAACTTATATCTACATTTTATTATGATAATTAAAACTTGATTTTAAAAGCCCCGCCGCAATGCGCGGGCACCGAAAACCTAGTTACGTACAACATTCAGCAATAATTGATACCTCCTCACCAAATTCACCTACCATATTTCCTACTTAAATCTCACAAAGGCACTTACAATATTCTGAACCCCACACAACAAATAAGAGGTGGATAATGAAACCTAATATTTAGTTACTAACGACAATCCCCAAGTAAATTCAAGTGATGAAATTTTCCAAGTTTAGGATATTTGTTAAGGACGATTTTCCAAGTAGAGGATACTAAATAAACAAAGAAAACTGTTAGGCTCCATATATGACATCATTGTTGGAGGAGACTCGGTCTATTGAAGTATTGACTGATCTTTTACATAGTTTAGCTTCGCACAATAACATGTTTTTGAAAGTTTAATTTTAAAAAACAAATTTAAAAGAAGAATAGTCAATGTAACAAAAAGTGTAAACTTGATTATTTTTTAGTAGTTTGCCCTTTTGGTTTCAACCCTTATATAAGGTGGTATCTTATATCCTTATTAAAAGAAAAGGATATTTACCTCATCATTCTCTAAAAAATCTCCACCAATTACAGCCCTTCATTTTAATAAAAAAATTAAAAAAATGGAAAATAAAAGCATTATGACATCACATCGAGCAAAGGCTTAAGTCTTCGTCCATTACATTAATTGGAAGGGGTTGAATGTAAATTGTTAAGGGGGTAGTATGAAATATGTGAGGGGTTTTAAGAAAATTGTTTATTAATGTAATTAATTATAAGTTGTTTGAAAATTATGTTTAATAACTTCAAATATATTTTGTTTTGAGAAAAAATAATTATATATTTGTAATCGTCTCATTTTTATCTACGTTTTGATATAAATGTTATCGGAATATGAGTTATTTTAAAAAAATTAGTATAATTTAATTGTTTTATCAACATCTAAGTGGTTATTGGACATTTTATTCGTCTTTTATAGTTATTCCCTCTACATAATGTAGTCGATATAATCACTGATTTCTTGGTATTTCGATAAAAAGAATTAAAAGTATACTTATAACTAATGGTTAGTGACATAAAGTTGTTTACAAAACTACCACTACCGTAAAGTTTTTTAAAATTAATTGTTAGTTGCGAGTAAATAACCCTTCAGAAACTAAAACTCTACATAATTACTGGGTAGTGAAACAACTGTCATGATAGTGAGTTTTGTAACTACACATACAACTTGAAATTTTATATAAAAAATTTTAATTGTGTAAGTTTTCTTATTTTTGAACTAAGAACTTGATACATAAAATAAAAGTTATTATTACATGTACATTTGATTTCAGTGAGATGTCGTGTTTTCAATTATATTTAATTGAATAATAAATTACACTTAAGTGATTTACGTATGTATAAACATAATATATTCTATGTTAGAATCTTATTATTATGCGATCTAATTTGCGTATACTTAGATGGGTGTCATCATTATTTAACTTTTAATAAATTTAGTTTACAATTTCAAATATTCAAATATATAATTGGCTAATAAAAATGTATTTAAAACACTTGATATTATAACATCGACAATAATATTATAATTATGTCTTTACAATGTCGGGATAAAGCTCCATCACGAGAAACACATTAATATTATACTAAAAACTTTTAGACGTGTAATGTAACTTTATATTATTTAAAAAGAGTATTTATAAAAAGTATTAAAAATACACGTTTTTACTCATGGATAGTTATATGTGACAGTTTCTCGAGTGAATAGTAAGGATTGGTTAAAAGTTTTAATTTGCGATGATGAAGGAAACCATACTAATAAAACCATGAATGTTGTTTATAAAGAGGTTTTACAAAAAATTTAATGATAATCTTATGTATGGATTTCAAAATTCTGTAATGGTTATTCATTTCTTATTTTCTTACGAGATTTTATTTTCCTATCTATGATTTGTAATTATTTTTACTATACGTGTTATGACTCTTTAAAACTATATAAATTTTAAATTGACTTATATAATCTCGTGTTGATACACGGGTCGTTTAGCTAGTATAATATTAAAATATTTAAAAGAAGAAATGGTTAATGATGTTAACATTACTTGGAGCAAGACATAGTTGACAAGCGCCCTTGTCACGACCTCGACATGGGACACAATGGCCGGTGTGATTCATCATCCCTAGTATGGTCTCACGGTGATGCCTTCATCACCGTCACACTCATTGTACCAGTGGCGACCACGACAATTTTTGCTTTGTTTCTTATTTTTACAACTAACTTATAACAACCGCACCAATGTTCATATAATTTCCTATAAATCACAAAACCAAACCCTCAATGACAAAAGGAACCCATATAACACAATATCATCTTCTTTTGACATGGATATATGCGTGTTGTGAGGAAATGTTTTCAAGTGTTGGAAGAAACGAAGCCGAAAGTTCATGCAAAAGAGAACAAAATCCATTCCGTGACACACCTACTTATCCAAGTTATTTTAGACGAGAATTTTGGATGCGCAAATAAGAATCGTTCCGGTAAATAGTCAAAGATACACCTAACTACTCCCACGAACGTATTTTTACTTGGCATATTTTAAGTAACAACAAGTGCCCTTGGTATAGTGTTGCGAACCGGGACTAAAAAGTGAAGAAGGCTTGATCATGCTAGTTTGATCGAGACTAATGCCCTGTTTTCGAGTTTAAGAAATAAAGGAAAAGAAAAGAAAAGAAAAGAAGGGAGAGGAAATCTTTTCCTTCCAAATCATCAAAAAATAAGAGTAAAAATCAAAAAATAAGAGTAAAAATTTTAAGATAAAATAAGTCTATGCTCTTCCTTCTATTCCTAAAAATTTTAAGATAAAATAAGTCTATGCTCTTCCTTCTATTCCCTCTCTTTCATTCTCTTTCTCTCCCTAAAAAAAATTGAAAATATATTTTTCTTGAGACTAAAACTGAAAAATTTTAAAGTTGGAAATAACAGCTTAAAAATTAACAAATCAGGTGAGCCAAAATGGTAATAAAATGTAATTTTATAACCATTTGTTAGACCTCACAAATTGAAGAATTTTTACATTTAATAAAAAAATGGTTTCTTCTATCATTTGACCTGCGAGTTATTTCTGAGGGAACAATTTGACGGCATCGTATATATTAGTTCTTGTTTCCTCTTCGTTTCTTCACCTGAATCGGAGCTAATTCTCACATATCCACTAACATGGTAATTCCTCACCCTCATGGATTATATTTAGATGTTTTTTTCTTGAATTTAATCTTTTTTCTGAACTTCTTATTTTATTCACATAGTCGGCGCTCTTCAATTTCCACTCGTTTCTGACGGTGGTTTTATTGGTGATCTGCACATGCACATTCTTGAAGATGCAGTTTCCTACCATCCTTGAACAGAAAACAGGGTTAGATCATCTTTCTTCTATTTTTGTTTTCTACTTTGATCCCTATTGATTTATGCTTCCCCAATCCCTAATTTTTGGTGTAATTTGTATCTAGAAAACATCATTTTGTCAGCCTTAATTATGGTTAAAGATTAAAGATTATTCTTAATTCCAAACACGCTCGGCTGCGAATAGTTCAAATAAATTGATCAGTTATTGAAAGGCTCCTCGTAACAGAAGTATCAAAGTTTTCTGTCATATGTTAAGTAGTCAGTATATGCAATATTTCAAATTAGGGCTACACTTCGAACTTTCTGGCTTTGTAATCGATATACTGCTTCATTGCATATTTATACACACTATTATCAAGTCTTGGAGGATCTATTATAATTTATCTTGGTTATATTAGGTAAAAAAAAAATCAATTACCGCATAAACTTTTTTTGAATTGTCAGACAACTATTCTCATGATTCGCACACAAATATGGAAAGAATGTGATGGTATGACATTGTTATATGATTTTAAGACTAAGTGCTGTATATTGAGATCTGAATTCTGAAAGCCGTGATTAATATGATACCTTATTTCTAGTTCTCATGCTCGATATCTGAGAGATACGAACTGGTTATTCCTGGACAAACATTCTCCTAGAAAGAAAAGAATTTGGCATGTGTTTTCTTAAACAAGATGTGGTTCCCTTCCATTCTTGACTCTGCGATCTATCACAATCTGGTACATGAAGTGGGGATGTTGATAATTGATGGTCTGTCTTTGTTTCCTTCATGTTATAGATTTATAGGCTCTAAATTGAACATGATTATAAGTGTCTTTTTATTATGTTCAATTGAACTTCATTTAAAGGTGCACCTTTCATCCTAGTCTTCTCTTACTCGTTCACTATTGTTGGCACCATCGGGTCTCGCTTCTTCTTGAATTTTCTTTGTTTTCTTTGATTATCAATTGAAACCGGCTTTTGCCTTATGAAATTGTATGAAGCGAGTTTTTTTGATCTTGGGCATTACCGAACCATGACTAAAATCACGAATCTGGACTTTGGAGGCGGAACTTCGAGAATATGTTTTGAGTTTACAAAACCATTCACTACCTTGGATAACAAGCTTGACTAGCTTGGTGCTTAGGTTGGAATCAATCTAAAGACAAGAGTTAGTGGATCAATGACATGAAGAAGTAACGCATTATTCCTGAGCTTGACCAAGAAGCTTGCACGCACAGGTTTGAATGTGCTATGGGGGGAAAAGGAAAATGGTTGACGGTGGAGAGCTGTGGGAATTTTGTGAGAGGGTAACAGTTCAAATGTTCAGATACTTATGTACGGATTTATCGTATGGAACGGTACTTTGGTATTCAAGAGATTTATCCGTCTCTATATTCATGAACTGTAACCGAACCGAATAACCGAAATTTATTTAGGTTCGGTTAACCAAACCGAAAAAGTCAAAATATTTGGTTTGGTTAACTTAGATTTGGGTACGTTTTACCGGTTTTTAGATTCGGTTTTTCGGTTTCATATAATTTAAACACCCCTACTCGCGGTGATGCCTTCATCACCGTCATACTCGTCGTATCAATGACGACCATGACGTTTTTTGTTTTGCTTCTTATTTTTACAACTAATTTATAACAGTTACACCAATGTTCATATTATTTTCCTATAAATACTATCTATTTTCTCAAATACTAAGTCACAAAACCAAACCCTCAAATTATATTTTACAAATCATCAAAAGGAATGCAGATAACACAATATCATCTTCTTTTGACATTAATATATGCATGTTGTTAGGAAATGTTTTCAAGTGTTTGAAGAAATGAAGCCGAAAGTTCATGCGAAAGAGAACAAAATCCATTAGTGTTACATATGTAGAGATTGAGATGGTTAATATTTGACAAGACTATTCTACGACACACCTACTTATCCAAGTTATTTTAGACGAGAATTTCGGATGCGCAAATAAGAATTGTTCCGGTGAATAGTCAAAGATATACCTAATTACTCTCTATAATGTATTTTTTACCGTAACCCGATAAGGGATGGTAAAGGATCACATGGTGCAGATACTTATGTATGGATTTATCGTATGGAACGGTACTTTGGCATTTAAGAGATCTAGGTTACGGACCAGTGGAGAGCCTTGATATCATGCATGGAAGGTCTGACTCTAGCTTTGTATTGTTGAAGTGTGAGTAGGTCTCCATTTCGATCTTGGGTAGGTTTGAAAAGGTGGTTATTTGACCAATTTCAACAGCCACATGAAGGCACTTCATAGGAAAATTTCTTTCCATCACTTGAGAACGTACAACCCATGATTATGTCACCTTGTTTGTGACTTTAAACAGACAATTGGTTAGAGTTTCTAGACTAGTGTTGCCTTGCTGGAGGGGATCTTTTCAATAGCCTTAAACTGGATCTTTGCTGTTTGCTTTCGACTTCTGTTATGCAATCAGAAGGTTTAAATCACACTATGAATTTTTGTGTTGATCGAAGAAGACAAGGTTTCTGACAGTGTTACACATGGCAGTTGGTTGTTCCATTCAAGGGGATTGACACCAAATTTGGCATCTAGTCGAAGTATGGCATGGGTCTGCTTATACCTTAGTATCCAGACCGAAAACCGGGGGGGGGGGGGGGGGGTGGAATTTAAGGACGTCAAGGAGAGTTCAAAAGGTTGACCGAAGCTGAGCTAGCCGAAAAACGACCCAAAGGTTTATGTTAGTATAGGAGATGTTAAAAACCGAAATACATCCAAGTGTTAGTCCATTTTCCAATCTGCCGTTTTTAATTAAGAAAAAGGGGGCAAGTGGTGTTATTACTTTGACTACAGGGCATTGGACAAGGATCGGTGCTAGACAAAATTTTCATTGTAGTTATAGACAAACTATTGGATAAAGTACAAGGTGCAAATGGTTTGGACACGTCCAAAGACAGTCAGACATGGATACAATGTTAGAATTTCTTTTTCGTTCTGGTTATAGACGAACTATTGGATAAAGTATAAAGGCGCAGATGGTTTAGACACGTCCATAAGAGATTTGAGGTGTTGCAGTCAGTGGGCCAAAGAGGAGGGAGCGGCAAGACTTCGGTGGGAAGATAGATTGAGGCTAGATATGGAGAAGTGTCGACTTTCCAGGACATGACCTTAAATATGAAGAAGTGGAGAATTGAAATTAAGGTAGAGGGGCAGAGAGTGGGAGGTTTTATAGTCATAGATGTATACATTTAGACTCTCTCTCTCTCTCTCATGCTATACATGTGTGTGTGTATTTGATGCTCTTAGAATTAGAGTTTGTCCTTATAATATAATAATATAGATATTCTATAATGATGTAAAATATAACATATATAATTTAGTAACATTAGTAGAGTTCACCTTTATCTAATCTTATAACCTGTTCACTTATATGACAACTTCTAAATGACTTTTCAAGCCAAGTGTCTCTCTACCTTCGGGCAGAGGTGTGACTGATCTTACTTCTTTCATACCTCACTATGGTGAAATTGTGTATTGCTGTTGTTGAATTGTAGACACTATTGTGTTTGTTTTATTCTTGGATTTTCTTTGTTTTCTTTAATCAATTGAAACCAGCTTTGGCCAACAAGACATATTTTCAGCCATAATTCAAAGTTACCATTTGGTTGTATGGTATTATGTTTTCAATTTGACTTCGTATCTAACTGAACGCCTAATCTTATGTTTTCACTGCAAAAACTTTCGTATGAGATTGACTTTTACAAAGTATATACAGAAAAACCAGGAAACAACACCCTTTTATTTTTCGAGGTTCTTTTTTGCCATAAGGTTTGTCATTTTAACCAAGCTTCTGTAAGCAAAATAGTTTCCATTAACAGACTTGTTTGCTAAACTTTAGAAGAACCCGAGATGATGAAAAAGCTGAGGGGGAATAGATGGAGTGATTCATAAATTTGTCTCTTAATATATACTTAAGTTCAAATGATGGAACTTTTACCATTTGTCTATTTCCATTCTTGAAGTATGTGTGTACACTTAAATATATGAAATCAATCAATTTTTCTTAAAGTCATTTTCTGATAACATGTGATGCAGATTCCGGGGATTCTTCTGGAAAGCTGCTAGAATAGGTAAGTTTCTGATAATGTGTTTCTTTCATATGCTATTAGCTGATATGGTAACTCACTTGTCAACAATATTTGGTGTACAGGTGAGCGGTTGAGCCCGTGGGTGGCTGTTGGATGCTTCACAATGGGTGTGTCTATCATATTTTTCTGATTAACATATTGGGTAGCAATAAGGTTTCTTTCATTTCAGATTATACAATAGGTTGCTATTTGTTTGGTAGAACTTTCTTGCTTAGATTTTCTTTTAATAGTAAATATATATCCATTCTACTTGTATTGTGTGTTATGTCATGTTTTTTTCTAATGACACGGGAAACCACATTTTAAGAGCTAAAATTTGTCATATGTTCTTCTCAATCTTTGTATTGAATTGAGGAATACCTAAATGATGCTTTCAAGTTGAAACAACCTTTGGATGTTTGTTTTAGATTGAAACGTGCAACCAATATTGACTGAGGAAACTGAACAAAAGTGGGATTGGTTTTATGGAAACACGGTTTTCCATTATGTTTTCCGGTCCGGGCTTTGCTAATACGGAACAGAACCAAATCAGGTGTTTCTATCTTTATTTTCTCCTTCGGGTCAATAAGCTTGAAGAGTGAGTTGGGTTTATATTTTTGGTTTTGGTTATGTCGGGATTAGACTCTATTGTAAAGTGCCAACTAATAATATGAAGTCGAAAGTGTCTTTCAAAACTACTCGGTGTACCATCAAACACTCCACCTACATCCTCTAACTTAACCAAAATTCTTAATAATACAAGAAAATGACGACAGACGCTTAAAAAAAGGCCAACATAGTTTTGATAGTGTTTCGTTTTTATAATTATACGTCGTATTGATATGCTACTATGATAATTTATATAAAAGGTGATTAGTGCTAAAATAACATAGCATCACTAAAAATCTATCAAGAGTTACGTGCAAAGGATTAAATTATGCTTAAATTAATAAAAATTGTGACTTTACCAAGAAAATTGCAAGTGCACCATAAACTGAAACAAGAAAACCAACCACTTCATCAAACCAGTTTAAGAAAGAATTTTCTAGGAAGTCGATCTGACGAACATGGCTTAACTATTTTCGTTGCTATTTCCTATAGCCTCCCTGGTCATCCAAGATGTTTGTACCAAACGTGGATTGAACTCAGGCTCCTTGTGAAACTTTCGAAACATACTACCACTATTCAATTAATCAAACTAATGTGATAGCTTATAGAGTAGAACCATGTAAGTATGTAACCAATAGTTTCTCAACCATATTCAATAGAAGCACCAAAATTTGAAGTCGAAATTTCAACAACCCAAAGTGGCATCAAAGCACCACCCTGGATATAGGACAAAAATATGTAAGGTTTAAATCATGAGCTCATTGCTCGGTTGCTTTGCTTGCCCAAGTGTATTTACCAATTACCAAAACATAAAAACAAGTGTAATAAGCTTAAATAGCTTAATATCAAACACCCAAAACATAGAAAATGTGTACTATGGTTCCCAATTAAGCAAACAAAGGGCCTGGAGCTTAAACTACAACCAGTTTGTATATTGAAAGGAGAGGGAGGTCCCTGCTGAAAATTGTGAAAGCTACTTGCTACCTCTTCTTTTTCCCACCCTTGCCAGATTTTGAGGGTGCAGCATTTGAGGTTGATGCAGGTTCTTGTTTCTTCACTCTACCTGGGTGTCGAGGAACCAATTCAGCAATACGAAGCATCAGCTGTTTCTCTGCAATATATTTTTATAATTAATACAAAACCAAACATAATTCTTAATACTTGATGTCTTACATGGTACACTAATATCATTCCATCAAAAGAAACCACAACTTAGCTACAAATTTTAAAACAGATTTCATATTAGATCATTATGCAGTATTTAATATTCATCACACAAGCAACATAGTCATGTCTCAATTTATTTTCAATAATATCAACAAGACAATTCCCAGACTTCTTTTTCTATCTTTACATTCTGAATTTCCTAGAATTGGAGCACAGGTTGAGAGAAGATTGTCATTATTTTTTGCTTACATTGCTCTATATTTAAGAGCATTTATTTACACAAATCAGTTATGGTGATTCATTCTTATATCAGAAGTTTCCTAGGCCTTTAATCATATGGAGTATGATACCCCATGCCTATGAAATTTTCGTGCCTTTTTTTTCTTCCTTTTTCAACAAGGCCTGCTTTTGTCCCCCATAAAACAAAGAAACTAAATACACGCAAAAATGCAACATTTGACATGACTGATAATAAAAACGTTCGACTATTGACCAAATTTCCAAAGTGTCTACAAAACGAAGAGATTTACTGACCACAATCAACGTGTTGTGTTTTCTCTAGTGGGAGAGTAAAGTAACTGAATTCCACACTTTAATCCACTAATCTACATACGTGTGAAGTGTAATGCAGTAATCTAAGATAATATGGGATAAGGCAAGGCTCTGTAGTGAGGTAAAAACAAGATTGCAGTTCAACAAAATAGAAATACTTCAACAATGCATCTGCCAGCCAGCATGTTCCACCAACTGCAACTGAATTCATATCTTTGGCAGGACAAACATTATCTTAGCAAATCATGTGAATAAATATCTTTACTGAGAACAAATAAATAGGAAGCCAAAGAGAACTATGCTTACTGGATGTAACAAGAGGATTGTATAAACTCCCATCCGGTCTTTTCAATTGAACCCTCACCCTTCCTACTTGCATGAAATCCCTTGGATATGCCTTATCAATCTTCAAAACCATTATAAAAGTTTACAAATACAAATTACCAAAAGCAAAAATAAAAAATTACTCTCTTCAATCCCAGAAAAGAGCTTCACAATGCTGACATCAATCTCATATGATATATACGAGGAGGGTTCCTATAACAATTAAAAATGTTGATAAGAACTGTAAGAACTAATGAATCTTTTCAATCCAAATCTTCTAAGCTGACAAATTCATATCTCCCTTGATGTGATTATAAATTTTTTTAACCTCTGCTGTCGAAAGAATTCAACAAATTCACAATTTATATTTTGTGCATCTTTGCATCTGAATGCTGCTGAGATGCATAAAACCCTGTGAATTTCTCGACTGTAATGCTTCAAAATTTTATCAAACACTTAGGATAATAGATATACATTGTGAATTTGTCACTTATATGATTTGAATTCAGAACTTTATTGGGGTTCTTACCAATATCTGAATTCTTATTTTATTTCAGTTTATAAATCAAAACATATATGTTTAAAGTTATCTTTTATCCTAAACCAAATTTAATTATGATAATTGCACTGCAAGACCAATATCTGAATTCTTATTTCATTTTTGTTTATAAATCAAATAATTATGTTTATAGTTATCTTTTATTCTAAAATAAGATTTGATTATGATAATTATACTGTCACTCTGTAAGATATCAAGATCCTACAACTTTTTTTATAAAACCATATGAAACCTATCACGAAAGTGGAAGTGTGGCTCTTCTTGTTGTAAAGGGAGTATGTAATACAAAACTATTAAAGTTACATGAAAGAATCTGAAAAACCTCTATTGCGAAAGGAATTTTGAGATGGCCACAGCAATCGCCGACTTCCAAAGCCGTAGGGTTTTCGCATGCTTTTGTAGCGGAGATTCTTCGACCTTCAGCAATCGTCTTCTTTGAATTAATGTAAACAGGATACAAAATATTCCATTTTTTGAAATTAGGTGTACCTCCTTCCATAATTCCTGTTAATTACACAAAAAAGGTCACAGATTTCACTCAATCGTATCAAAGAGATGAGAATATGTACCTATTTGCTACCTGATATCGCGTGAGTGTGTGTGTAATTGTGTATACACGCACAGTCTTTTTCAATTGGAATAAATCTACACATTCAACCATATACATTGAAAGCAAAATCAAATTGAAAAACGTAAGCATATCACATAAATGCTATAAAACATCAAAACAAACTTTACGTGAACATATTACATGCATAATTTGGTTCAATTTTGCAAACTTCACATATAAGCATATTAAATATAACTGGTAAAGCGGGTCGAGTCGGGTGTATAGTATTATAGTGTAATAAAATACCTTTAGCTGGTGACCATATTAGATAAATTTAGCAAAATAGGCTGGTCAAAACGGGTTGAAGTTAGAACTGTCCATTAAACTTAAGTATCGAACAAATTCATAACGATCAAGTCCCATGATCAAGATTGAGAGGAGAGCAAGATTGTATATCTTGAAACTTTTTACATTTCATTATAAGTGAAGGGAGATAATGAGACAACTACCAAAAACCATGCGACTAAGCGAGCACAGGTAGAAGATTCACAAAACCAAAGAGATTAAAAAAAATCAGATATGATACAGTGAAAAACATGTAAGTTTGTGGGGTTCCAACTCAAAACCAATTGATTATGAAAGGAGTAGCCCAAAACACTTATAAATCATATTACAAAGTCACTTACGGTCCGTGGGACATTAAGAAACAAATAGGTACTAATTAGACATCAACATTTATCTAACATAATTCAGGAAAACCCATTAGCTAGGAAATTTAATATGAGAATCGTTGCTAGGTCAAGCAATATCAAGCAGAATAAACAAAATCAAATATGAACAGTGGAAAACAAATCACAAACGAAAAATCCAAATCCACTTGATCAGTGAAGAAAATTCAGAGATAAACAGTGAAGAAACACAAAATTGAGTTAATGATTTACCTGAGACCACTACGTGAACTTGTATTCAAATGTAGCTGATAAGTTAAAACCTAATGATCCAGATCCAAATCTGAGTCCAAAATCCAAAATTACCGAATAATCAGAACTCTTGATTCAAATCCAAATCGTGATTCAAATTTCAACTCGGTTTACTTACTGGATTAAGGTCGCGATGAAGCGGATGGTGATTGCAACAAAGCGATGTTGCAATGGCGAGGGACGTAGTTCCGACGGCGACGGGAACGAGAAGGGAACGAGCTCGTCTAGTCGTCTCTATCGATGCGTTAGGGTTAAAACGAGGGGTAAAGTTGTCATTTTATTTCAATCATTAACTCCCAGTTCTAATACATGATGTTAATATTAAGGGGGTATTTGTTTTAACTTTTTTTTAGGCTTAGCTTATAAATAAGCTTATTGGATTAGTCTACAGCTTATAAGCTAACAAGCTTCTTTTCAAAAAGTGTTTGGCTTAACTTTTTATTGTAAAATGATTAAAAAGGACATCCTTACATTAGATATTTTATTTTAATCACCATTATTTGTTTTAATCACCATTAGTTAAAAAATTATACAAAACTCTTGCTTTTATCACCATTAAGAGATCAATTATATAAATAATCAAAATACATGATTTAATAATATTCATACCTTGTATAAGACCATTCAACACTAATGATGAATAAGAATCAGATTCATACCTTGTATAAAATCATTCAACAATAATTCAACACTAACACATTCAATCTACACTCAAACAAATCTGATTCATACCAATGATGAACATTTGGAGATGTACATGAAACACTAATGATGAACATACTGTTTTTTAGAAGGTGCCATCACCTGTTCATAACAGTTTATCAATATTCATAGTAACCATACTCATAACAACCCCTAACAAGTTAACAGTTTATCTAACAGCCCTTAACATTTTATCTAACAATCTGAAATACACTGTGAAGCAAGCTATCTGCCCATAATCATACTAACAGTATATAACTAGTGGCGGACCTACCCTTTGGGGGGGGGGGGGGGGGTCAAGCGCCACCAGTCCTTTGGCGGTTTGCAGTGTTAATTTTCGACTTTTTGATACGTTGCCACCAGTAAATTTTCAGGGTGCACCCGTGATGCCACCAAAATCAAAGGAAAAATGAAAGTTTTCTAAAAAAAATGATAAAAAATAGTTTAATCTTTCAATTTATACCTTTAAAATAAAGTTTTAGTTAACATTACTTCATATAAATTGTGTTTTGTTTTAAATTTTGGCTCTAAAATACCATAATAACAGTCGAAATCTCGTTAATCCGACCCGATTAACCGGAAACCCGAGAAAAAACCCGAACCACACCCTCACTTTTATTTAATTTTATTTTCGCATTATATGTTGCTACCGGTCCCGAGAAATCCTGGGTCCGCCACTGTATATAACACTTTATAATCAGATTTGGTTTATGAATCATATAAATATAATGCTTGAATTAAAAAAAAAAAACATACCTCAAATTCAACAGAAGTTTTAACAACACTTTATAATGAGATTTGGCTTATAGAAGAAAAAAAGTAATGGAAATACACTAGGAGCAGTATATAGAGGGAAAAAAACCACTTCAATTTAATGATGATTAACATTGTTCGATAATGCCAATCAAAGAAAAAAAGTAATACCTCTTCAATTTGGGATAATGCTGCCAATCGAATAAAAAAGGAATACAAATTCAATTTGATAATGCTTCACCGCGTTCGATAATGCCAATTGAAGAAAAATAGGAATACAACTTCAATTTGAAAAAAGTAGGTAGCTGAGCAGTTGAACGAGGGAAGGGGAATCAATCGATGATTGTAATCTGAATGGAAGGGGAAGTAGTCGATGATGGTACCTGAGCAGTCGATCAATGCAGGCGACGCCTCCTCCGACGATCGCAAAGATGGGGCAAGTCGATGACAGTCAGGCAGTCGATGATTTTGATGGGTTTTGATGAAACGTTAGAACGAGGCAGTCGATGGGAGTGTAGGGCTTTGATTGGGGAGATAAAGTACGGCAAAAATGATGTCTGTTAAGAAGGGTGTAAAAAAGGTAGAAGAGTAAATGTATAAAGATAAGTTGTTAGGGGAAAAAATAAGTTGGTTTAATTTGGCTTATTAAATATGGTTTTTTTGTATGAAAATAAATTTATAAAATTTAATAAGCCCACAAAATAAACTAATAAGTTAATAAGCTTAAAAAATAAGCTAAAACAAACACCCCTAGCTATTATAGTTGATGTTATACTCACAAAATCTTTTAAATAAAAAGTATATTAGACATTTCAATGTTTACTTTAATTAATTATTTAATGAGATTGTTGTTTAAAAAATATTTATTTAATGAGATTGTGAGTGCAACGTCACCTATGATTGGTGATGTTAACATCATGTATCATTTTCCCACTTCGAAGAAAATCCAAAAATAATGTGTTCCCGAAAAAAGCAAATGTAGAGATATGGAGAGATAGTTTAGACTTATTTTAGTCTTAAATTTATTCTTTTAAAATTGAGATTTTAAAAAAATTGATTATTTTCTTTCTTTCTCTTACTGAATTCGAGAACAAAGCGTTAAATATATGAAATTAAATTCAAAAGACTAAAAATAGATGAAAGGTTTCAAATCCTATCACTTCTGAAAGGATAGATTTTATATCCCCCCTCAAACCATTCCCTCTCTTTCCTTAATTAAATGCAACTCGACAACACAACTTTTCTTTCGAAAACAGGGTGTAAAGAGTGATCCTTTTGAAATGGAATAAAATTTAATTCTAATCTCTCTTATTCATAAGTCTAAAATCACGCATCGCCCGTAAAGTCGTAAAGTCAGTAATTCAGACCTACCCCAAATTCATAAAACATGTGGGGTACGCTGTTAATCTAAAACTCATTTTGTACTGACTTTTTAAAACAAGAAACTTACACACCCCTAAATTCTACATCTTTCATCTTAAATAATAAACCATGAATTCTCAACTTCAAAGTGGAAGCAAACACATTGATACCACTCAAAACCTCCCAATCTATCTATGTATAATTTTTTTTATTTAACAAGGTAAACAGATTGACAGGCTAAATACGTTATAAACACCTACTAGAGTAATACATTGTAATCAAGTTATAAATAAGTCGATGAATTGGATTATTTATGTTTAGTTTTCTGGATTCTAATATTAGATAGTTGGGAATTCGTACATACATCAATATAAACATGAACTATTTGTTAATGAGTTATACAAATTGACATTTTACAACCTGCTTCTGTTTAGATCCAACCTAAAACATGTTTAACTAATCTTTGTTTGTGATTTCCAAATGTTATTATGTTTTTATATTTATTGATTTTAAGTTTAATTCTATTTAAAGTGTTAAAGAACGTTATATATTGATAATAAGGACCAATAAAAATAACATGCAGCTCTCCGTTTTCTACGGAACTCTATAAAACCTTATTTTATAAGTTTTCTTAAAACAGTTAATATATCGAGTATTGTAATTTGAGATTTTTAAAGAAATACTTAATTATACTAATAAAATATTATGTTATTGACATAAAAGGACAATATCTACACAACATTGATATAACAAATCGCTACTTTTAAGTGAGAAAAAATCTAAAACATTTGGGATTGTATATATATGGTGAAAATGTATTTTAATTAGTTTTTGTCTTTGGTTTAGATTTAATTTAATTAAGGTTTTATTTTATAGTATTACGTCTAACATGATATTTGATGTATGTTTGGTTGAACCGAGTAAAATGACAAAACGAATTAAATTGACAAAATAATAGAATATGTAACGCAATGGAATGATCAACTGTATTTAATTATTATGTTTGTTTTATATACTAAATGGAATGATCATTCAACAAAATTGTCTTTTTATATATATACTTTTATTTTTACTCTATAAACATTCCTAACATGTTTAGAGATAAATAAATTATTTCTTTTATTTACATATATTTATTTGACAATAGTGTTTATATCATATTTTTATTTTTTATATATATATATATATATATATATATATATATATATATATATATATATATATATATATATATATATATATATATATATATATATATATATATATATATATATATATATATATATATATAATATCTTTTAGCACCGCACCGCCCGCCACTGTTGTTGTTGCCGCCGCCACCATCGCCATAGCCACTACACCATCATAACTTGTCGCAAAATCACTACCACCCTTACACAACACACACACATACATACATATGTGAATATAATGATTACTTATATTAATCAAGCAATATCAATGGTATTGATAATACTAGGGAATGTTCATTGCATTCCTTTATATTCCCTTACCCTTTGTCATTCTCATTCCCCTCTAATTAACCAAACGCCCCCTTAATTTTAGTACAAAAACCACATGTCCAACGTCGTTCATGTTTTACCAACATCAATGTTTATTACTCAGCATTAGCATTTAAACTATTATTCATAAACAACCCTTTATTTTTATTTTAATTACGTAACAATTTTTCTACAAATACTTATAGTTTGTCTATTTTATTTTAATCGGCTCGTATAACACATAAATATTTAAACTAGGAAATAAACTCATCGTAATTACTTTTTAGGTACATGGGCTAAAATGGTTAAGCTTTCCTGTGGGACTTTAGGTAATCAATTCATCGTAACCACTTTATTACTTATTTTATTTTATTTAATGTTATATTTCTGCAGGGAACAGATTCGAACCCTAAACCTGTACAACCTAACACCAGCCGAAATTCCATTATTTTACTCTCAAAATCTCCCGCCTCCGCTCCTCCGTTAACCACCACCAATCGTTACATGCTCCTCCGTCTTGGTATCACTCCGACGACCACCGATGGACGCCGTCGTGAACGCAGCAGTCGAAGAAATATGCTCACAAGGACCTAACGGACTGACTCTCCATAGTCTATGGTCCAAAATCCAGTCTCATCCCTTATTATCTAATGATTGTCATCTCTGCACTAACGTCAAGAAGACCGTATGGTCAAACCTTCTCATTAATATTCCAGGCCTTCGGTTTGAATGCAAATGCGGTCCGTACGATTCAGAAACAATCCAGTCGGTTGAATATGCCGAGGCGATGGAATTGAAATTAATTGCGAACGAGGATCTGCTTGATTGTTTTGTTGGAATCTCTGAGATTTCAGCTGAGATTTCGAAGAAGCAGCGTCGCATCCTTGAGCGTCTTGCAAGTGCTAGGTTTGCTTATATGAATTATTATATCAACTTTCCCCATAATAGCACACTGATTGAGTAGGAGAAATGGAAATATAACTGATAATATTTGTAAGCAACATTTATTTTTGTGTCATTCATAATAAAAGGTATATGTTTGGACCACACCTTTGAACATGTGGTTAATAAAAATAATTATTAAATTGTTTAATGCTACAAACTAATGAGAATACATTGTTTACCGGAAGTGCCGGTTCGTAGATTTTGGAGAGTAAAACACATACAATACTATATATAAGCAAATTTATCTACACAATGATAATTGTTACACCAATAACAACAAATTAAGAATAGACTCTCAATAAATTTTTTTTTTTTATATAATAATCAAATTTTTTATGCCGCTGCAGAAGTGATGGAGTAACCCAGGATGAACTTGCCGAAGAACTCCATACTGGAAACAAGGATATATTTTATGAACTAAAGGGTCTAAAATCCCGCGGGTTAATCGTGAGACAATCAACAACGAAGAAAAGAGCTGGCTCTGAACAGACAGTAAATACCAACATGATCTACTTACACCGTTATGCAAAGCATTTGGATCACAATGCAACTGAACCTAGAGATATATGTGATAGATTAGAAAAGGCTGATGGCAAGGTTAATCGTTATCGTCTCAGTGTTACTTTCTTGTACTTTTGTCTATATACTTACAAAATGATCAGTTGCTAATTATTTTTATGGTTTTATACGTCTGAAGGTTCTCGTAGTTTCAGATATGAAAAAGGAGTTAGGCTATCACAAAAAAACAGGACATAGAGCTTGGAAACGTGTAAGCTAATGTTATTATATTTTTACATATTCCTTTTTTTTTTGCTTTTTTAAAGTTAAATTCTTCTCGCTGCTTAAACATTTGTACTCAAATGTGATTAGAAAATTGAAAAGCCGAAGATGCTAGACTAGTTGAAGAGATCTCTAACAATAAGGTAGTCTAAAAATATTTTAATTATTTCTGCTAAATTTATGTGTCAGTTGTCTAACTATATGTATCTTGTTTGTGTCTCAGGAAGTTAAATGCATAAGGTTGCTAAAGAAATTTTCTCCTGAAACGTGTATGCCCGAAAGGCCGAAAGTCATCTTGATACAGAAAGAGAGGTTAAAGTGGTAAAAAGAGGCCAAATCACTGAACAGGTTCTTGAGCTTCCTATCGAGCAACAAATTTATGATATGATTGATGCACAAGGTTCGAAAGGGATGCTTCTTTATGAGGTACGTATGCCTTCTTTATTAGTTATAACATCTTGGTATTACTTGCAGGAAATCTGTATTTCTTCTTTAATTTGCATTATTTCAGGTATGTAGAAGGCTTGGCATAAGCAATAAACAGTACCATCGTCGCATCCTTCAAATGGTGGGGAAATATGAGATGCATCTTGAACCAGAAGTACATAACGGAAGTTCAGTATACCGAATATGGACTTGTGGGTACTTTAATAAGATAGAAGATACCATGGATAAGAAACTTTCATCTCACACTATTCAAGAAGCAGATGACTGGAACTCAAAAGCTGATAATGGAAACAGTGAACAACATGGCATTAGTGACAGAGCACTTGGTTCAAGAGTTTCAAATGATGATACAAATGCATCAAATCCAGCTTCCCAAAGTTGTCATGCAAAGAAATTATACCCATGTCTCCGTTTGAGTTCACAGAGGGAGCAACAGATCTATGAAAAATTACAGGTTAATACTGATCTTTGGGTTCTTTTTAAAGGTTGCAAAATAGGCAGGTCACAGGGGCTGGCTAACAGGTCAAACTACTAGACACTTTTCGTCCAATCGTTTTTCTTGATGAATAAATAGTGTTTGACGTATAATTACCGAACATATATTATTTCATCTATAATGTATATATATATATAGTAATAAATTGCTAGGAGGGTTTATGCAATTACACAAGATATACCATTTCAATAATAATAAAAATTAATATAATTTTTTGTAAGGTTTTTGCATAAAAATATACTTTAGGTGCACTTTGAGCTGTTGTGATTGTTAATTGTAAGATATTTTTTGAAATTTGTTATTGAGAAAACATAATTTGAATTGACCTGCTCATAAGTAAACAGGTATAAATGTATAATTTGCCATTTTATTTCTTAATGCTTTGTGATTTTCCATTTTTGTAGGAAGATAAGGTCCTTTTAAAAACGGAGCTATACAGGCTGCTAAATCTTGAGAAGAGAAAGAAAACTCTAGAAAGCAGTTTAAATAAGCTTCAAAAAGATGGAGACTGCAAATGCATCTCTGTTGCAGTTCCTGGCGTCTCTAACCATAACCGTCCAATTGATGTGATTCATCGCCCATCTGTAGACAAAGCTGTAGTAGTGGATCGGGTTCGAGAGAAGCTTAGATCATCTCATAAGCATCCTAATGCCTTTGATGCAATGGAAAACAATGCGCCCAAAATGGTTAGTGCAAAGCTTCTTCATGTGTTTTATGTTACCGGGTTGCCTGGTTGGGATGATGCTATACATGGATATGAACACAACAACTTAATTACTAATAATAAATTTAATATGAATGTATAAAATACTGTTTACTAATATAGAAATCCCAATTACTTCTTCTGCCTGTTTCAGTCTGTTGGGTGACTTGTCTTTGGCCAAAGTTAACGGTTCAATTGGGTTACTTTTGTAACTTTTGGGCAGAAATGGGTTACTTGATAATGATCTAAATGGGTTTCAATAAAACTATTTAGGATGTGGGATCAAACATAATCCTAACCAAGCCGCTCATAACTAAAACTGACACCGCTACCACCTTTTGTCTATGTTTGTAATTAGATTTCCCGAGTTATATTATATCCTTGAACTGGCACAAGGTCAATCTGCATCAACTTTATGTTGAATATGTCCCATAAGTCTTAATGCTGTCAAATCAAGATTTCTAGAGTAGTGAAACAAGCTCTTTGTTGTGACAGCAGTTATGGTCAACCCAACCAACATGTTTTGACCTGTTAGGAGTGAAGAAGAGCTTAATGTGGGCTATAACTAATATGCTTCTTGTTAGAATGTGATTGTGCCCAGCTAGCCCATGGGCCTGTACGGTTTTATTAAGATAGTCTTTACGTGTCTATAAATATCTTTTGTATCTCCTCTTTGTAGTACAAGTGACCAGTATATGAATATTCATTTATCTCTGCTAAATGTGGGCTATAACTATTTGCAGGCACCACAGGTATTCAATGACAAGCAATGGAAGGATATATTAATCGGATCAGTAATTGCCAAAGAGCAGGCTTCACGATCTCGCAAAAGGAAAAGGTCCTTAAAAGTAAATAATGAAAAAATGGAAAACCAACTTGATGTTGAAGAGTTGAACAAAAAGAAGCATGCCAATTTGATTCCTGCAGAAGAACAAAGTTCTTCACAAAGTTGTGCATTGTCAAAGCTACAATCTTCATGCCAGAAAAACTCTTTATTGACAAAAAAAAAAGGGTAAGAACGTGTTTTTGGTTTATTTAATTTTTAAACTGTGAGATACGCGAAGTTATTAGAAAACTCCAAATAAAAAATCACTTGACAGAATGATTATTCCGGATCAAAATGCAAATAATATGAATAGTGAAGAGCGACAGGATGATTTTGCCCACAACAATATAAAGATGGTCCTCAATGATGATCTTAAACACACACATCAATCGGAGGCCACTAAAGGTGCCAAGTATCCTCAGTCAGACGTTTGTTGTGAACATGCAAGACTACTAGTAGCCCCTTTTCATTGTTCACTTCACCTTTTTTGCATAGGCAAATTGCATAAAAGATGAAGCATGTTAGTCCGATTTCTATTTAAGACAGACGACCCTTTTTAGTTTTTCCTTTATAGAAAGGTAAACACAACGAATGTTGTAAAAATTTTGTAATGTTTACTCTCTTGCTTTTAGGAATTGGATGAATTAAAGAAGGATGGAGAAAAAAGGCAAGCATCTGCTCGAAGATCAAAACATCGTGTTCCTGTTATGCTGATAGAAGATCTTGCTACACAAGTATACAAATCAGTAGCAGTTTCTAATGCAGTAGAGCTATTCAAGCTTTTTTTTCTTGCAGTTGCCACTGCAAAAGGTCCAGAGGTCCAAAGCTTGCTAGCTGAAACATTGCACCAGTATTCTAAACACCATCTTTTAACCGCCTACAACTACCTCATAGACAAAAAGTTCATGGTAACAAACAAGAGCTTTATCAATTTTTAAGTTAAAAATTTTCAATACTGTATCTCTTTTTATTGTTGGCAGGTGAAGGGTTTACTATCCAAGAAGTTTTTAAATGATATTTCGTCGTCTACATTTCCTGTTAACATGGGAGAAAGGGCTGTTAAAATGGTTGAGTGGCTTCACGAGAGAGAGAATGAGTTATTAGATACAACAGGAGTATATCTGTTTGACGACCTGCAGTTTGGAGATGTCCTCCAACTGTGTGTGCTAATAATGTGTGGAGAAATATCAGTGTTCCCATGCTTGCCTGATGAAGGTGTTGGAGAAAATGAGGATACGAAGCAGAATAAAATTTCTTCCCGAAAAGATAAAGGTTACCCAGGTATTCAGTTATCACTAAGCTGTAGGTTACTTTCAAGAGTTGATGCAATTACATTATTATCTAGTGAGAGTGAAAAAAGAGGCACTTCTTCGGGTTCTGGTTTGGAGTACAATTCATCACCATCATCATCATTATCATCATCATCTTCTTCTTCTTCTCATCAACATATGAAAGTAATTCCAAAGTCAATTGGTGTATCTGAGTCAACATGGGAAGCTATGACTTGCTATGCAAGACATCTGGCTGCACAAGAACTATCTCCCTTTTATCCAGATTTATTCAAAACTGTTTATTCAGCCATCCAAAAAGCTGGTGACCAAGGCTTAGGCATGGAGCAAGTCTCCCAGATCATTGATCTTCAGGGTATACAATTCGATACTTCATTGTTCTGTAGTGATGGTGGCAGGATTGCCAGATGGGTCGACGTGCTTTTGTTTTTATCAATATAAAGGTGTTAATCTTGATGATCACAAAGCAACATTATTACTATAATAACATGAAATTTTGGATAGATAATGAACAACTTACGAGGTTATTGCATTAATGCTAGACTGGAAGCAAATTGAGATATATCACAACCTAGATCGACCCATTTAGAAGTGAATAGGTTGAAATTGCCACCTCTATCATCCTGTGCAATACTTGTGTATCTATTTGCATAGGGTGGTGATTCGTGCACAACGAAAATTGTCCATACATAACAGGTCAAGCACATTACAGCAAATGGTACAAGTCAATAATGCAGAAATTGTTGTGTATGGACAATTTCTGTTGTGTACGAATCACTCCCCATTTGCATATGTTACGACTAATATATTTGTAACATTCTTGTAGGTGAAAAGATGCTAGGACCTGAACTTATCGTTGAGGTGCTCGAGACATTTGAGCGTGATATAGTTTGAATATTTCTTGCTCTAGTTGCTTTCTGGGATTTATTATTGAGGATTCATTGATAATGTGGTTTTGCTGTTATCCCATTAGCTTGTGCATTTAGTGTGGACTTTTAGCTATTTAGTTTATTAGAAGCTTTGTCTAATATAGTTGGGTAGATGCAAATTACTAGAGGTTGCTATTTCAAACCATATGCTTAAACTTGGGTCAATTTTGGGTGGTTTAATTTAATGGTGGGTCAAATGGGTCGACAACGGTTCATAAGTAGACCAATAATGCTTCCAAATGTTGCAATAACCGTACCCAATCGCCCATGAGCGGGATATCTGGAAGGTAGGATAAGAAAGTCATACCGCTACATGGAGTAGAGAGACTACTCGTTGAATGTTTAAAATGTTTAAACCTACCAAAAAGCTTTATCAAAGAAATTTAGATTTTTTTAAACAATAGAATCTTATTTAAGTCACTAAGCATTTATAAAACTTAAACAAAATGGACCAATAACGTGTTGACCGTCCGTACCTGCCCTGCCCGTTTGGGCCCCTATGGATGATTTACTCTTCATTATTGTCGATAAGCATTGGCCATATATCATTCGTGCCTAAAGATATCACATATATTGGGTTTCGTATTATCTTGTTGATGGAGTCATGTTTTTGTAGTTGGGTGGATTTCCAGAACCCTAAACACATCATACATAGAGGGCTAGTGACATCTTATAAGCCCTAATATGCGACATATTAAACAAGGATATGTTTCCAGAGCCATTCTATAGTTGGATCAATTGAACAGTGCTAATTTAAGTCATATATATTATATAAACTCAAAACATATCACATATGAAATAATTTTGTTGAATAAATGGAAAAGTACAAAAATTCGAATGGTTGGTGACTTACAAATAAGGTGAGTGCATACAATTGATCTAAACGGAACTGGCTATGTTGGTGAAAATTATTATATAAACAATACAAATCTCCGCTAATTAAAAAAAACCAACAACTCATTAATTTTTGTAAATTTATTATCTTTTCACATTACGTTTTTTAGTTTTCACAAATTCTATAAAAAATGTCTTATCACCAAACGAATATTTATTTATATTAGATGATGATGCGTGCTTAAAAAGAAAACAAGTAAATGATTATGCATAAATGGTTACCGAGTTTATGGTATGAAATGATAAATAAATGATTTGGTGTATATGATTACACATTTAAATGATACAAGTGTTAAAAATCTTTAAATAACGTGATTGCAGAGAATTAGTGATTTTAAAATGTTATATTATTGAATAAGATAGTAAAATATAAAGAAATAATAAGAGGATATATTAAATTTAAAAGGAGAACTGATTCGTATATAGTAGTTTTTAGTCATATATAACAAGGTACAAACTATTAATGCATATGTTAGAAGTTGATGATACATATAGTTATTATGTATGATTATTTTTGTTGTATACGAATCTATATATTTTTTTAATAATATTATGGTACCATAAAGATGACTTTATGCGGAAGTGGTTTTTGACCGTGAGACAGACAGTTGAGGCCGTACATTCATCAAAAGACAAAGACCGGAGGATATCTTCTGAAAGGACCAAGGAGAGGATATCTCTCTACACGCCTCTTTCGTGTTTCCTCCGTACACCCTTCTTTTTGTCTTGACCTTCATTTGCTACCTTCCACGGATCAACTTTTTAATATTTCTTTTATCCTTCCGCTGAATTAAAAAAGTTTTGACTAAGCTTCCCCTCGTTTTCATTTTACAATTCACGGACTACTGATTGTATTTTTTTTTTCCTTTTTCGTTTAAATTTTTGTAAAAAAACTAAACGAACATGAATGTTAAATGAGCAAGTTTTTATCTTTGTCTGTTTAAAAGATTAGTTAATTTGTATATATTTTTGTTTTGTTTGTTCGCTTAAATAATAAACGAACACAAATGAAGAAACACACATTATAAAGTAAATCCAATGTTATTAAGCACATATAAATACCACACACATTATAATGTAAATCCAATCGCTACTGAGAAAACACGACATTTTATTGTTGCCAATAGAAGGCGAATTAATCAAGTGATGTTAATAAACCGTCTTTTAAAAGTCCATAACATCAGCAATTTGGATACAATAACAACTGTAGAAATTTAAACACGACAAAATGCTTTTCATTCTTGTAAAACCACACTGATCTCGCCCTTCTCAAGAAGGTCATAGAATGCCCTTGTTTTTCTCTGTTCGTTCCAGTGATGCATCTTCCATAAACCACCTGCGGCTAACCCAAGCACTGAACCAATGATCAACTCCTTGACAACACTAGGGCCTTTCAAGACGGGATGAGCAACCCTACCACCCACCATTTTTTATTCTGTAGTCAAAAGCCAGTAAAATATGAATCAGTAGTATTCCAGGACAAAAATTTGAAGAAACGGATCCAATAATCAATATACAAATATGACAACACGAAGTGCATAAATTTGTTTTATTCAATTTTTATGTAACATAATACTCTCAACACGTTAATTATTTATCAAATCCAAAAATAAAATAGATGTGTTTATGGATTGAGCCACAACCCACCCCGTTTCACCACATAGTACCCAACCTGATTGGCCCGTCTATTTTCCCACATCTAACACATACAGAGTTCGAAAGGATCCAATAAAAGCCATCTTGGAAGCTACAAGGGACATCAAGTCAAATGAAGTACAAAATTCAGAATTATAATTAGACTGCTCTTGAGAAAAGCCAGCTCACTGTGTCAAGTCAATGAAATGTATTTGCAAGTGCTAACAGAAATGTTGCATTCCCTTTCCAACACTGAAAAGTGACGAGCCTTGGTGCACTAGGCTGGCCTTCAATTATAATTCACTATCTAGTACAACGTTATTCAAAGCGCAAAACACAAAAGCTTCTGTAATCAAATTCGAGGGGAATATATTAATGTTTCTTTAACTGCAGGGATATATATTTATGTGTTGAATTTCATTGTGAGGTTTGTTCCTAATCACCTATCTAAATACAATACAATTTATTTGAAATTGTAGGTTTAATGCTCCTCATGGGGGAGGTCAAGGGTTCAAGTCCCACTAGGTTTCAATTAGGGATGACCACGAGAATGCTTCGGAAATGGCCACGGGTAAAACCGGTTAGACCGCGTACATCTAAGTCAAAGGCTCGGCGTCCCGGGAGGAGCCCTAACCAGGAAAACTCCTTTTAAAAGTTTAGGAAGTTATAGCATAAGGCAGAAAGTTCAAGGGTTAAAATATGTAGCTGTTTGAAATTGGAGGCTTGCAGCGTATGGCAGTCGAGAGTTGCAAGGTTCAAAGAGTAAATTCAAGATAAAAATACAGATTCGTATAATCTTATCTTGAATTTTTCGTTAATTCTTCAGTCATTTTTCTCCTGGATTCTCTCTCCTTCACCTCTCGAATGTTCATGCGAGTTTAGCATTGTGGTTTGTAGTCTCTGCAACCTCTAATCCATTGCAAGTTAGTAAAGCTTTCAAGCGTAATCATGTGGCAGTCAAATTCGACATTTAGCGAGTTTAATCGTATTTGTGGTTTTAATGAACAAAAATATTGCCATTAGTTAACAAAAGATTCAATCAACAATAACACTGAATTAACCTCAATTAACACCAAAACTGACATCAATTAACCCTAAATTTACTTCAACACAAGAACAACAAAAACCTACATAAGGAAATGAGAATAGGTGATAAGACCAAGAGGGCAAGAGGTCTAGAATGAGAGAGAGATGAAACTGAGATGGAGCACAGATGGACCACAAGTGTTGGATCAGCTCTTTAACGTTGATCATAAGTAGACTTTTTAAATAGATGCTTTATAGGCGTAGACTGGTCTCTAAACTACATATCCTCCATGGTCATAAGAAGAAGTGGACCAATGCTCTTTAACATTCTATGAGCCGAACAGTACTCGCCCCAAAATTGACGGTTCAAAAGTCAACTTTTTTTCACATTCAAAACCCTATAAATACAACCTCTTTCTAAATCAACTCTTCCAAATCATTTTTTCATGCTCACTTCATCCACATACACTACACTTATGGATCCAACCTCACCTAAAAATTTCACAACACCAACATCCGGCCTCAAAAAATCACGGCTTACCAGTTCACATAAACCACCTTCACAAAATCCATTCCATCTTGATACTTCACAACTGTTAGGTTGTGACTTAAAATTAGCGTTTGAATGGAGCTAGAATCTAATTTAAGGGAAACACGATGTAAACGACAATTGTCGGGTGTTAGCAAATTGGTAAACAAAAGGTTGCATAGCGTGGAGATTTGTTTGTTTTTTTACGAAGGAGCACGGTGTGCACTAACTGTGCACGCCGTGGAGTGTCCGAAATTTGGCTGGTTTTGTTTCTTGAGTTTATCGTGTACGGGTTTGGCCCATTTAGATAATTAGGGTTTCTAGTTTCGGTTATAAATATTTGTAATCACTTTCGGTCATAATAAAGAAGTTTGAGGATGTAAGTCGTTTGTCAGCAGAACCACGTAAATCATGATGACGTGTTTATCAACCTCACCTTCAACACCGCAATTTCACTACAAATAAAAATTAGGTGAAATAGATAATTATGGAATCGATAGGTATATTAGGTGTCGAAATTGATAGGATACAAGAAGAATAACAAGACTGGAAATACAATCAGAAGAAGATGATTCTCCCCTGCCCAAATGCAGCGAAGCAATAAACTTCTCGATACCCCCTCTGTCCCCAGTAAGCTATATATATATATAGGGGAGGGTTCATGCGAGAACCGTTGTTAGTGCGAGAACCGCGATAACCAATCTCAGCCGTTCCTTGGATATGAGAAGTATCATCGATGTAGAGCGTGGAGGGATAGGGTGTGGCAGGGTGCATATGAGGAATTCATGGGTGGGCAATGACATTGAAGGAGGGGGAATTGGACGGCTTAGATTGGTTCTCGCGCTAACAACGGTTCTCGCATGAACTTTTGTCTATATATATATATATACACGAAGAAGTTCTATTGAGAACCATATTTAGTGCGAGAACCCCGAGAACCAATCTGAGCCGTTTAATTCCCCCTCTTCCAATGTCATTGCCCACCCATGAATTCCTCACATACACCGTGCCACACCCGATCCCCCCACGCTCTCCATCCATGAATTCCACTTATCAAATCAACGGCTAAGATTGGTTCTCGCACTAAAATCGGTTCTCAATGGAACCCTCCCCTATATATATATATATATATATATATATATATATATATATATATATATATAGTGGGAGGTTCAAATGAGAACCTTAAATTAAATAAGAATGGGAGACTCAATCCCAGCCGTCCAATTTCCCCTATTTATGTCATTGCCCACCCATGAATTCCTCACATGCACCCTGCCACACTCGATTCCCCCACGCTTTCCATCCATGAATTCTACTTATAAAATGAACGGTTGAGATTGAGTCTCCCATTCTCAATTAATTTATCATTCTAATTTGAACCTTCCCATATATATATATATATATATATATATAAGAGGGTTCCATTGAGAATCGATTTTAGTGCGAGAACCGCGAGAACCAATCTTAGCCGTTGATTTGATAAGTGGAATTCATGAATGGAGAGCGTGGGGGGGATCAAGTGTGGCAGGGTGTATGTGAGGAATTCATGGGTGAGCAATGACATTGAAAAAGGGGGAATTGGACGGCTCAGATTGGTTCTCGCAGTTTTCGCACTAAGAATGGTTCTCAATGTAACTTCTTCCTATATATATATATATATATATATATATATATATATATATATATAAGGGTAGGGATATTGTAAAAAGAGAATTAAGGTACAAAGAGTAAGAAGAAATCTCAGCCCTCCATTTGTCCCTAAAAATGGCTTTTTCCTTTTTCTACTAATTTTTAAAAAATGCACTAAAGGGCATAATTGACCTTTTAAAAATTCAGTTTCCTTGTATTTAGGCATATAAAAAATACAATTTTCCAGAATTAAAAACATCGAGACACAGTGCATAGATGCACAAAATCATTGATCAAACAGATTATTATAATCGATTCATTAACCATACATCAAAAAACAGAACATAATCATCAAACTATACATCAAACCATTCATCAAATATAATCATCAAAACCATTCATCAATCAGAATCATCCAACATCAGATGCACAAATCAACAAATACTGCACAATGAACATCAAAAAATAAATTGATGAACAGGTAATATTAACACATATATAGAAGATAAGAAAAAGAATTTAAGATGAAATTAAAATTTTTGATGAACAATCAATAACAAAATTATGATTTATAAACAAAAAAACACAGAGATGGATACCAAGAATCAACATGAAACTTTATTCATAATATTTCAAAATTGATGTACAATTTTGAATGAGGTAAAGAAACTGATTTCAGAAATCTTTTGTAAAAAAAGAAGATTAAAACCTATGCACATACACTTTGGCGTTTAAGAAATCTTCATAAAAAATGCTAGGAACAGTGACCGAACCCAAGGTGCACAATATGGACGATTAGGGTTTGGGGGAGTCGGTCGAAGTATCGAACTGTGCCGCATCTCTCTCTCAGATCTCCGAGTATGCAACAACCCTAAAAAATGGATTTTTTTATTTTTTCAAGCCATCATACGAAATCTGAGACGATATTTGAGTTCCTCGTGTTAAACCACATCGACCCATGTCCATATCCACCCTAGACCTCGCCGAAATTCGGCTAATCGGCTCTGACATGCGGCGGTTAGGGTTTCACGAGGGGACGATGACATGATTTTGGTACTCAGTTTGCGCTTGTGCATCTAGAATGAAGCATTTGTTCGAAACCGATAAAGATTTGGCAGAGTCGAATGGAGAACGTTGAATGGAGAACTGCGATCGGCGAATGTTGAACGGCGAAGGTTGAGCACGCTGCATTACTGAGCGGCGGTTAGTAGCGACTGCCGGAGAAGGAAGCCGTGGCCGGAGCAGGGAGCGGCGGAGGGAGCATATCTGTCGAGAGTCGATTAGGGTTTGGAGGGGGCGAGGCACGTTAACGTGTTAATGGAGAGAGAAATAGTGGGCCCGAAATTATGGGAGGAGTGATAAAGAAATATAAGTTACCAATAATACCCTTTTTCTTTTTTTTAATTAAAATGACACGTGTCATCCTCTCAATCCTTCCTACTATTTTTACCTTAATTTTCTTTTTATTTGATCTTTATTATATATATATATAGAGAGAGAGAGAGAGAGAGAGGGAGGTTCATGCGAAAAGGAGTTTATTTGCGAAAAGTGCGAGAAACATTTATAACCATCAGATCACTTAATCAAAGGCTTGGATTATATATGGCATTTTAGTAATTAAATCATGTTTTTAAGGATTATTAAATAACATTAAAAGGGTAAAATAGACATTTTTCTTCAAATAATATTTATTAATTTAATTCATTTTAAATAATCACCTAAGATTAAGCCTAAAAAGTCTCTTTCTACCTCTATACGTACGTACACCATCTGCCCTCCTTCATTTGAGAAGTGAAAACCCTAATCTCTCTATATAGTATCTACATACGCCGTCCTTCCATGTAAGCCTCCACACGCCGCCGGAACAACCGCCTACGGCGGAATTAAGGTTTTTCTCCATAGTTTTCACTACTACCAGCCTCTACCGACATCGCCCAACAGCCGCTATTTGTCAACGCCGGCGTCGGCTTTCGTTACGGGCACCAACGTAACACATCCACAGAGGCTACCCCGCCGCCGTCGCTCCGCCGCCTCCGCATCCTACTTCACCTCTTCTTCCACAACCCCATGGAGAAGATCTCCCTTTCCGTCGGGAACCACCACTCCCCCTTTCCGTTTCTCACAACCCCACGGAGAAGATCTCCTCACCGTCGGGAACCATTCACTTTCTTCTCCACCGAGTACATCTCGCTCAGTCACGACCTTCTATATATGAATCCACAGGTGTACAACCATGAACATCACCATTGTTATTCCTCCATATCTCCCTTGTCGACAGAAGATATACGACATTTTTATTTTTTTGTTTTTTGATCTATTACGAGACATGCATTGTTTTGTGATTAATTATTTTTTTTAATGATATATGTCAATCCTATGTGATGTTCATTCATGTATGAGTTTTTTATTTTGTTTTTTGTGAATTGACGAATTGTAGATGCCTTTTATTCTAGTTAATTTTCAATTTTCTTTTTTTTTATTGTTAGTGTATTATGAATTTAGGAATGATATGTCCCAAAATTGATGAAGTTCTACGGTTTTAGATTTTTTTCCCTACACCTTCAGTTTATTTGATTTGGGGTCAATTATTGTATTTTTGCTTTTTGTTTAGTAATGAACAATATTTTAGTGTTTCACGAATGAATATCACATAGGATTGACATATATCTTAATTTTCTTTTTTTATTGTTAGTGTATTATGAGTTTAGGAATGAACATATGTCCCAAATTGATGAAGTGTAGATATAGGTTAAATTGATCGACCCCCACCACCAAAGCCTCCTCAATCACTAGCGTTGAACACCATTTCTTTCTTCGATGATCACTATTTTTTTTTCATTTTGTGGGTTTTTAATATATTTTAATCGGAGTTAAATATAAGTTGGGGTTTTGGTATATATTGTTGAACACCACTTAGTTTTGTTAGACAAATGGGTTTTTGAATCCAAGTCTGGTGAACAATCGGAGGAAATTGGTAGCGTGCAGTATTGAATACTATTCATTATCAAACTAGTATATTATTCGATCTATTTAATGTTGAATGTTGTAAATTTATCTTAAAACCGGTATAATTTTGACTGCGTTCATTATCGAACACATAATTTAAACAAGTACTAAAATTTTGCAATAGCGATAATTTTGTAAATTGTTGTATTCATTAATAAACATAATACATGACCTAATGAAAATTTGTACGCCGTGTTCAGCAATGTACACCGTATTTAATTATAAAAAAGAAGTAAATTCTATAAATTTGGGAAAAAATAATTAGAAAAAGAAAAAATTAACAAGGATAGATTAAAATGAGTATTTGAAAAAAAATCCTGAAGAAAATAAGAGGAGAAAAAATAGGGGTTGGTTAGTTAAAATTAAATAAAAAAATTAAATAAATTGGTAAAAGACCCTATTACCCTTTTGAATTAAAAAATAAATAACAAAAAACTAGTGACCTAGAACGCTTTTCGCACTTTTCGCAAATAAGACACTTTTCGCATGAACCTTCCCCTATATATATATATATATATATATATATATATATATATATATATATATAGAATTGAGTTCAAATAAAAAGAATATTATGGTAAAAAGTGTAAGAAGAAAAGAGGAGTTGACACGTGGCAGTTTTATTAAAAGGGTAATATTGGTATTTTAATTACATTAATTTAATTAATTGTAATTTACTAAAATGTCTCCATGATTCCCGTGAAACTCTCTCTCCAAAAATACCATCGCAGCGTTGCTTTCTAGTTCCCTGTTTATAATTTTCCGGCGCCATTCCCTCACAGCCGCCTCCATACGCCTCCGCTCCTCCCGTCGATCATACGCCTCCCTCCTCTCGTCGATCATACGCCTTCCCTCGCAAACTGCTTCGTCCCCTCTACTCCTAAGCCGACGATCCCGTCGCCGGTTCATTCTGGGTCCGATGCATAACTGATGACGGTTAGACAAAAAGCTTCATTCCCAGATGCACCGTCTCGTTCGTCGATGCACCGTTGCCGTTCGTTGATGCACTGTCCCCGCTCGTTGATGCCATTTGATCGATGCACGGTCGCCACTCATCGATGCACTGTCGTCGCTCGTTGATGCCATTTGCCGGTCGATGGTTGTTCATTTCCAGTGCACTATCGTCGATGCACCATCCATGGCTGTGCTGTATTTTTCGTTTGTTTTAAATGACAATGGTGATTTGTAAATTTAGAGATTAAATGCCATGAAAGTAGGCATCTTTTGCCGGAAATTATGCAACCTGCCAATTTTCAGTTTCCAATTTTACCCTGCAACTTCTTTAAATTAAAAAGACTTCTCTCATCGATTTTAAATTTTTTTGTTTGACTTTGACCCTATCGTGTGGCTCTTGTTACTCCTTACATTTTGTAGGATTAAATTTTTTTTACCTGATCTCTATCCTATATATATATATATATATATATATAGACACACACACACACATACACATATAATTCTTTCTAACTTCACAGGCCAGACCTATTTGGGCTGTTGGTTTATTAAAAATGACCCATATCATATTCTCTATCAATACCGCCTCCATAAAACCAGGCTTGTCTTCAAGCCTGAAATTTAACAATTGACTAAATATAGAATAGAAACCCTCCCTTGAGTCATCTTGATTAGTTCTTAGTTGCCATGCAATCATCCAATGCTTTCTTGGTTCTCTATTCTTAGAAATGTCGTTGGTAGGTAGATTTTCTCTCAAGAGAAGACAATGTGTAGAATTCTTTTCATCCAAACATCTGAATTTAATGAGACCCAAACTAAAAGTTGAAATCCAACCTCCAAACTGACCGTGTTTGTAGATGCAGCCGTCCCATTTATTTCTACAGCTGCAATATTGATATAAATCAGCCCTTAAAAAAATTTCACATAGCTCCACAATCACTGTTCTTGTACCTAAAGTCACATATGCAATTTCTGAATTACTATATTTGTCTCCATATCCTTTAACCTTTGTACAATTCCTTTCGGCACCCAAAGTCAACCGCCTTTGCATTCGATTGTCTCCCAATCGATTGTTGCCCTCATATGTGTTGAAGCTGGCGTCAAGCCAATCAACAATGCACATGACCAAGTCTCTTTCTCCCATAAATGTATCAAAGATTCTATTTCCAACAGCAAAAACTAGAACTTCCAAACCAAAAGTTTGACCTGCATCCTCAGTTACCATGATCTCAATAGTCAAAATCTTTCTCAAAATGTTGTTCTCGAGTTTATGAATGCGCGCACAGTAACAAAGATTGAACCAAACTCTTGTAGTTCCCTTCAAGATAATGCTCAACAGATAACAGAATCCCTCCAATCGTGAACACATAATACTCGATTTTAACTCTGACCTCATCAACATGAACCCAGGTGTTTGTGACTTTCTTTATCTGATCAAAATAAATTTGAATCCTAGTGATTAATGAAAACAAGGGATCAATTGGATGAAGAAGTTTCATGACACAAGAATTTTGATCCTGGTTAGGCAGATTAGGAGGTCCGGAAGGCTCGTGATTGTGAAACATATATGGAGTACCAAGAAGTTCAAACAATCTGGGGGTTTCAAAGGCTTACTACCCCATACACCATACGAAGTCATCAAAGTCAATTGCCTAACTAAATCTAGTTTAGGACTTCTATCGAGCACCTTATGTGCAGATCTAGAAACCCGACTCTCTAAATAAATCATGATTAAATGAGTCCTTGGGTTTAACCATCGAGGTATCACTACATCAAAAAAGTTTCTGGTGCACAGATTTGAAGGCAATTTGGGTGTAATTTTGGGTTGATAACTCAAATAATCGAACCGGAGACTTGGATTGTTCCTGTTTGGAGACTCATGGACATCATAAACATACCAAGTATTGTGCAAGAGCGAATAATTCAAGGGTTTCGATGGTTTATCCTTGATCGAATATGGTGCTAGACTTCCATCAAACAACTTATCTTCTTGACTGGATTCATCCTCTTCAACGTGTGACGTTAACCGATCAGCACAAGGAGTATTGCAATTGGTACTATTGAGTTTGGGCCCTTCATCACAAGAAGTAGAAATCCACGGGTGGGAATGGACTATTTCACTTGAATCAGAATTAGGGGAAGGCCTCGCAAGAACCCTCCATGAGTATTGATTGGTCTGTATTCCAGGATGTCACCAATTCCACCTTGCGAGCAAACACCTCTTGTGCATACGCCGATGGAAGTAAGGCGCTTACCCAGGTGCGAATTTCTTATTGAAGGCCTCGCAAGAACATAAGCAATTGCTCCTCAGATTGATTGGGAATTTTGGCAAAATAGGCTTCAAAATTTTCGATATACGCTCCGGCACTTTCCTTTTGATTAGAAGATCCAGTTTCATGTGTAAGACTGTTGTATCTATAGAGGAATCTGAACCTAGATGCATCGATATCCTTACCAGAATCAGATTCTCGGATTACTGTTGGCTCCTTGACGGATGAAGACTCGAGAGTGAAATCTAATCGAATAGGTTTTTCTGCTGCTTCTGGTTGTCCAGCTTCATCTTCTCCAACGATTTAGGTAGCTGGTCGAAACGTTGCTTCAGTGAATTGATAGAGAGAGCGAGTTCTCTGATTTGAGAAGATAAAGAATTCATTTCATTGAGAGACCACAGACTTTTACGCTTCACTGATTTTAATCCCCCTATTTATTTTGATTTCCCGGCAATGGAACCAATTAATAAAAATTAAATCAAGTAGATAGATGAAATAGAATAACGATGATGAAGTATGGAATCGATAGGTATATTAGGTGTCGAAATTGATTGAATACAAGAAGAATAACAAGACTGAAAATAGAAGGAGATGATTCTCCCCTGTCCTAAATCAGCGAAGCACCACCTGGTGTCTTCCTGCCCAAGCTCCAAAGAGCCGATAACAATAAACTTCTTAATACCCCCTCTGTCCCCCCACTAAGCTATATATATATATATATATATATATATATATATATATATATATATAGTGGGAGGTTCGAATGAGAACCTAAGTATTTTTGAGAATGGGAGACTCAATCCCAGCCGTCCAATTCCCCCTCCTTCAATGTCATTGCCCACCCATGAATTCCTCACATGCACCCTGCCACACTCGATTTCCCCACGCTTTTCATCCATGAATTTCACTTACAAAATGGACGGCTGAGATCGAGTCTCCCATTCTCATTTGAACCTCCCCATATATATATATATATATATATATATATATATATATATATATATATATATATAAATATAATCCTTTCTAACTTCACACGCCCAGACCCATTGGGTTGTTGGTTTATTAAAAATGGCCCATATCATATTCTCTATCAATGTGTTTATCAACCTCACCTTCAACACCGCAATTTCACTACAAAAGCTTCTATTCACCAAACCTATTTCTTACACAAGTTTATTACATGAATTACAACACCACCCTATCAACCTCATAGATGATACACAACCAGAAGATATGAATTCAATGATATCCAACCCAAAAAAGCTCTAAGAAACCGTCAAGTTCTTCAACTTAAATAAAATATTAGTCTGATACGTATACTAGCAGCAATCCTCTCGATTTACATATCACATGTATAAGAAACCAGAAGCACGTAATCAACAATTTCCACTCCTTTACATTTCTTTTCTTTCACCGATTTTGCTATAATGCACCGCATTACATGTGGACCCTTAAGTTTACATGTATAAAATTTGACACTATTCTTTAGTAAAATATCAAACTACTCTAGCTATAACTTACGTTTCATATAAAAAGAGGTTCCACCATTTAACTCTTATGTTTTATACATCATCTTTTTTTAAATAACTCTTGTTACTCTTCATTGTTTTCAAGCGATTAGAATATAAATGTTATTTTAAATAATGATAATACATTTTGGATGCATTTGAATATATGATCAAGAAACTACATTTTATTATCATGTTCAAGACATATGGATGTTTAGGACCTCTAATATGATACTACTTATGGAGTCTCGTATGCCCTTCACAGACAAGCAATATTAAGTCAAGTTTTCTCTTTAAATAGATCTCCTTGTACCTTTGTCAGGTTAAGCACGAAGCTTCTGTATTCTACAATATCTAATAAAATCTCCATGGTTCGCATGTAGATGTAGTAGGATTATTCTAATCGTGTGAACCACATAAACCCTTGTGTTCTTATTGTTCTGTGCATTTTTATCGATTGCTTATTGTGAAAAGGCTGTAAGCTTATTGGGAAACTGCGTTGGAGCAGTTAGATAATTGATAGAGGTTTCACTAGTGATTGCCTGATTGGCATGACCAGAATATTGAAAGTCGAAAGGAAAAAAACAGCAGGATCACAGCTCGTTGGAGCATTTTAATGCTCTGATACCATGAAAGGGCAATGGTATGTAAACCTCTCATGTTATATTATTTTCGACTGTGATCATTGTTTTTATATAGCCAATGCAGATACAACAAACTATTGACTAAATTCAAACCTTATCATTATACATAACATATCGCTCCTGTAATTGTATATTTAGAATGCTAGATGAGTTTCTACCCGTAGTCCTTGCACAACTCACATAGAACAGAGAGAAATGAGAATCTTTCTCTGACTGATTCAAAATAACTTACCAGCACGGCAACAGATTGAAAAAACCATACATTCCCTGACTCCTTGACATAAGAAATATGTTTTAAATTTTTTGATTCCTCGTCTTAAGCTAGCGCCTGTGTGTAGTTCATTGTTTCCAGAACTTAGATGAAAAAGCCCCTAAATAAATCATCTAACAAACATTGAACTATGGACATGAATATGATTATAACTACCGGTCGACTGAAAATTGAAAATAGCACACTGAGCAACAATACGCCTGGAGTTCATATACAGTATATCACAAAACAAATCGGATGAACATGAATAAACACAAGAAAACTAAAAGTTGTGTGGATCTATGGTGGTTGTAGATCTAACTAATTGTTTGGAGTATAAGTTTTGTTCGTAGAAGTAGAAATAGAAATAAGACGACGAGAGGGATGGAGGAAGTAAAACCTGCAAACGACACCGGGGATGAAGCTGGTGAGACTTTTGGGTGGCGTTTTCTTCGCCGTCGCTTCACCTGCGGATGTGCGTATTTTTCTCGGCGTGTATCTTGGTGAGGGAATACTGCAGCCACATCCCTAAAGAGTAAGGAATGATTCAAAACGACGCTGCAAATTAGCTCATTTAGACTAATGGGCCCCTCGTAAACTGTAAAATGCCTATTTTAAAACCTAAAATGAGTTTTGTAACTTTGTTACTCCTGCGTTGTGAGGGTGTTTTAAAGCCTAAAAATTTGTTTTTGTCTAAAAAGAAATCCATGCTAACAAATACGTAGTATTTTTTTTGTTCTATTGATTAAGATTTAAACACAGGTCCACTTCTATTCAAGTTATTATGATTAATAAAGGTTTGGTTGTGAGTTGTTATCAAACTTTTACCAAGAATCCAAGACATCTTTTCCTTTTTTTCACACCAAAACATATCCCTTTCCCTCTCATCTTTCTTTATAACTCGTTTTTTTTTTCTTTACCAACATTCTTTTTATTTTATCAATTACACCATTACACATTCAATATTTTTTCAATTTTACCAACATTCTTTTTATTTTATCAATTACACCATTACACATTCAATATTTTTCCAATAAACACAAGGTTTACCTACTAAGGCTGACAATTTGGGTCGGGTTCGTGTTATTGGGTTCGTTTTGTTCGAGTTCGGGTCAGTTTCTTGTCGACCTATTTATTTTCGTGTTAGGTTCGGGTCGTGTCACTTTTTTCGTGTCGGGTTCGGGTCGTGTTTCGTGTCAACCCATTTCGGCCAAAAGTATTTGACTAGTATTTTTTTGATTTTCGATTATGGTTTTCGAATACGGGTTTCGGGTACGGTTATCAATTACGGTTTTCGATTATGGGTTTCAAATACGGTTTTGGATTAAACATAATATAAACCATAAATGAAAAGAAATTCTTAAAATTATATGAAAATGGAGAAAAAAAACTTTGCAGTAATATTAAAAAAAACAAACTATGCAATTTAGAATTACGGAAATCACGTACTAAAGTAAGTTTGCAAAGGTTTATAGTTAAGGCTCTTATTTACGATATATAAATTTCTTATATTAACTTTAAAAAAAAACAAACTATGCAATTTAAAATTACGGAAATCACGTATTAAAGTAGATTTGCAAAATTTTATAGTTAAGGCTCTTATTTACGATATATAAATTTATTTATATTAACTTTTGTTGCTTGATGTTTATCTAATTGTTAACTAGTCAAACACTTTTTACTGAAATCGGTTGACACAAAACACGACACGAACCCGACCCAAGTTGCCAGCCTTACCGCTTAGTAGGTAAACCTTGTGTTTATTGGAAAAATATTGAAAGTGTAATGGTGTAATTGATAAAATAAAAAGAATGTTGGTAAAATTAGAAAAATATTGAAAGTGTAATGGTGTAATTGATAAAATAAAAAGAATGTTGGTAAAATTAAAAAAAAAATGAATAGTATGTTGACAAAAATGATAATTTTCCCTTTGATTTATTTCAAACTTGCATTAAAAACAAATATGTTTAGCTGGAAAATTGTTTCTGTTTTTCATTTTTTTATGAAAAATGATAGAGTTTGTATTTTCTAAAGAAATAGAGACGTGCTTTTAGATAATATGAAACTGGAAGGCCGCGGTGATTTGATTTGTACTTTTGATCTAAATGACATTCAAGTCAATGATGTAGAAGCAGAAAATCAATGAGGAACAACATGCGACAAATATTCGAGAAATTGATGACCGGAAAGACTTATAATAACCTTCAATCATATTTGATCGAACATTTTTTATATATTCAACACCCGGCAACTTAAACATCTAGTTTTATAGATTTTATTATTATTATTTATCTAGGTTAATAATGGTTTAATCATTAAGGTTTAAGTACTAAAGTTTTTTATTAAACGTTTTTACCATAAAGATTTAAATTTTTTATGATTTAATCTGCACGCTTTGTTTCCAAATGATTCAAACCTTGAATTTTTCTTATGAAAATTGATCACCTTAACTTTGTATGTTTTTAGACTTACTCACTTTATTTGATTATACATGTTAGTTTTCTTTACAAACTTAACAAAAATTAAGGGTTAAACCATTTTTTTTACAAAAAATTAGGCTTAAATCATTAAAAAAAGAGTTAATTACAAAGATAGTCCTTGTGGTTTGTGGTAAATTTCACATTCAGTCCTTTAAACTCGAAAATTACACTAACAGTCCTTATGGTCAATGACTTGTTTCACATTCAGTCCTTTAGCCTAACAGAAGTTAAATCCCAACGTTAGTTAATGGATATTTTGGTCATTTTTCTTTTTAATCCTATTACCAAACATACATTACCTATAATTCTTGTTTCCAAATAACTTTATATACTAACCTCCTTTCCAAACATTATTTTCTCTTATATCTCATTTTCAAGATTCTCTCTCACAAGTTCAGATCCTATCATCCATCACCACCCTCTCCTCTCTCCTTCATCTGATGCCTCCACCACCATAACTCCCTTCAATTTCCGACCACCACCACCACCACCACCATGCGACCACCGACGCCCCTTTTTTCTCTGAAAATCAAGCACCGCCACCATACAACAGCCAGACCACCGCCGCCAGACCACCATCGCCATCTTACCACCACCGCCAGACCACCGTCGTCGCCTCCATATAACAGCCGTACTCCGCCGCCCTAGGACCGCATACAACAGCCGAACTCGGACGCCATTTTCGAAACTTCTTCAAGAGCGGATCTCCAGGATTCCCTTCTCCCATCAGATTCTTCCCTAATTTCAACACATTGCTTCAGAATCTCGGTGTGTTTTTTAAGATGCGAAACCCTAACTGTAACAAAGATGTTTGGAGATGATCGGTGAAAGTTTTCCAGTGTCGTTACCTTTGAAGCTGTTTGGGGTGTTTACCATCGCTGATGGTAGATCTGCAAAGGGTTTCTTCATCCAGATCTGCAAATGCTTCGATTGGAGTGTACATATGATTTGAAGTTTATCCCACATCTGATTTTGAGTTTATATCTTGATTTACTTGTGATTTGAGTTTTGTTTAGGGCTTACATCTACTAATGTCTCTGTTCTTTATTTTCGATTTTTGAGTTTACATCTGTGTTGTTCTTCATGAGATGCATACTAAACATGGATTACATCTGTTTTGTTATTCATGAGTTTACATCTGTGTTGTTCTTCAAGAGATACATCTGTCTTGTTCTTCATTTGAGTTTACATTTTAATTTGATGTAAAGAATAATTAAAATCTTAATTGTATATTTTATTTCACTATATAATATATTTAATGTATATAAATGTAATTAAAAAACTTATTAGAAAGAATGGTATGAAAGAAGCAATGGACTGTTTGGTAACAAGAATAAGGTGGAAAAAGACCAAAATATCCTTTGACTAACGGTCAACTTTAACACCAGTTAGTCTAAAGGACTAAACGTGAAACAAAACGTTAATTATAAGGACTACCAGTGTAATTTTCGATTTTAAAGGACTAAATGTGAAATTCACCGCAAACCACAGGGACCATCTTTGTAATTAACTCTTAAAAAAAACTTTGATGTTTAAATAAAAAAAGGTATATCTTTGTGAATTAAATCATAACAAATTTAAAGTTTATGATAAAACAGTTTAAAAAAATATTTGATAGTTAAACTATTTTATTTTATTATCTAATGTAAGATTTCACTTTTAGATTTTATAATGCATAAATATATTATTGTTGTTATTATTAATAAATTTTAAATTATTGTATTTAAATATAGTATCAAACTATGATAAAAAAAATAGAAGAAAGAAAGGAAATGTATAAATAAGAGAAAGGAAACTAGGAAAGGAAAGGAAGGTGAGGGCGAGGATGAGGATGAGGATGAGGGGGTGATGTGTCTTGGGAAGAAAGAAAAGGAACCCACCCACAGGTCTTAACACCCTGATTTCGAGTTTTTAAATGAAGGGTAAGGGAAGAATAAAAAGAAAATAAAAGGAAAGGGAAAAATAAAAAAATTCCTTCTCTCAATCATCCCAAAAGTGAGAGAAAGTTTTTATATATATAAATGATAAAAGTGTCCCTCCAAACCCTTTTCTTATTCTTTTAAAAAAACTCAAAACACAGTTTCCTAAATAAACATTCTCCTCATTTCCTTCGCCTCCTTAAATTAACTCGATCACACTGAGTAAACCTTACGCAGGAATTAAAAAGAGGAGGATTACGTATCCCATTGAATCGGTGGACATTTTTATGCCATTGTTCCACGTCGCCTCGTTCATTCGACCAACTCGCAAACTATAAACCTAATATCGAGAATCGAGGAGACACACAGCAGTGGAGGAACGATCGACGGGCAGTGGAGGAACGATCGACAGGAACACGAAGCCGAAATTGAGTTTCAGGTCAAAATTTCAGCGGCTATCTAGGTTAGTGGCGTTTTCTGTTTTCTGTTTTACTAACCTCACGTACAAGAGCAACATAGGCATTGTGTGATTATGGTCCTTAATCGGCTATGTGAAACTTACATGCATCTGCCAATGTGCCATAATGATTTGGGATCCATTAATTTCTCATGTGTTCAAAGTTTTGGTTTAAATTGATCAGCAAAAGTGTAAGAAATTAAGCAAGATAAAGTAATAATACGACAAGGGGTTTATTGGAAATCAAAACAATGTGCTTCGCGTCATGGACTTGGGCAATGCAAAACATAATGTACCTAGGCATATGTTACAATCTAATTATAACCAAAAGCATACATTGTGAGGTGGGAATGAAATAGGTTTACTTATGCATTCCAGGAGTCCAGGGTCATGGATTATATATTCAGTAGGTAGGTGGGGTATAAGCAATTGATAACAAGAGAAATCCATAACTAATAAAAGGATATATACTACAAGTAATCATAAACATAAACTTTGATGTTTAAATTTGACTAGGATTTATAACTACCCTGATTGTTCTTAAATCTTAATGATAGTCTTAAATATTTTTTAGATTGGAAGGAGAGGAAGTAACTCAAGTAAGTACACTTTGCAAGTAGGTGTGAGTTGGTACATGTATGGATTTTTGTTCCCAAAATATGAAATATCGATTTTAGATTCCTATTATTCTTTCACCAATCCTCTTCGTTGGTTTGAGATTTCGATGTATGATCTCTTTTTTCTTTAAGGTGCACTTGTATTCCTGGATTTAGAAAAAAGATTATGATATGTTATTTGGTTCGGAAAAGTTATGTTTTCTTTTATGAGATATGTTTCACATGATGCTTGATGATATCTTGAGTTGATATGAACTATAATTTTTTTTTAAACTTGTAGAACACAAAGTTAATTTTGAAACATATGTTTGTTTTGTTATTTTATGGATTTTGGTACGTCGAGCTATTAACCATCTATAGGCGTACCATAGGCACATCATTAGGGGCACCCGTGGTGTGACACCTTCTGTAGCGGTGTGATCAGTCCACGGCGTCTCCTTAGGGTTTGAGAGCTATTTGGTTTAGGACGCATATGGGTCGGCCATAGACTTGTAGGATTTTGGTAGGGTGGATGGTAGTGTGTACCGTGTGGTGACAAACATCCATCTCACATTTGTAGGTAAATTTGGATCTGTAGATCACTAGGTCTAGTGTACACGTGCCTGACATAGTGACATTTGTCATATATGTCTGTTGACGTAGGTGTTTTGGCAGGAGCTCAATGTGATCCAGTTTATGAATATATGGATTGTTGGTATTATATGCATGGATATGTGAAAGTTGTCATTTGGCTTTGGAAACTTTTTACTAAATGACTTATGATTTCATGAGTATATTGATTTAGAATTATGATATTTAAAACCTTCGTGTTTGCTTAGAATATTGTTTATGTATGTTATATGTCCGTACACTGATTGCAGTCATTGCACTGCCTTTTTTTCCTTTACTTCTTTGCTGTAGGTCTCCAAGGGGACTTAAGGGCCAGAGATTGAGAATCAGTTTAGCAGGAGCTTGTAAGGTAGTTATTTGGTTTGTTCTCATAAGGCGATGTCATAGATTTTTCTCTGTTTATGTACCGGATGCGTAGCCTCAGTTTTAGAGACAGGGTGTTACACTTTCCCCCGCCATACAAGATGTTTACACCTAACGAGGACTAAACCCATGTCTCTTTTTCCAGACGTCCTACCACTAAGCCATCTTGAGATGGTTGAAATTGTAATAATCTATATTCTCAAATCTCAATTCTATAGTACTGCCAGTGTGCCTATCTGCCATATATGATTTGATTTGGACCATTTGGTACTGCCAAATATGTTTTCGTATTCTCAATTTGATTTGCACTGCCAAACACACGTTAATTTTCTGCAATATATGGTACTCAAACATTAACTTTACACTTTACACTCCACATGCTTAAAGTTAAATATGATATTTTAAAGATTAAACCTTTTGTGATTAATGCTACTATTGATAATATATCTGCTGCTTAATTGCTCGCAAAACTTCCTTTTTGAAATCAGTTAACTTGTAGAATCTTTCATGGCTATGCATACCTTCAAGATTAATATATCCATGACAAAGTCAGAAGTCTCAGTTTTTTATAAATGTTTTGTCATGGAAACTATTAGAATACTCATGGTTTATATATTGTGATTAATATAATTTATGGGATATTGTTGAAGGGTTCATGTGGATCGTGTTCATTTAATACAACCAGGGCTCTGGAAGGTTCTCATTTCCTTCCGAGAGGGGAGTTGGTTAGCCTTAGTGAACAACTTGTAGGTTGTGATCATAAGGTTTGGAGCATCTCGTTTCTTTGATTTATTAATTTTCTTTCCTGTTTCATGACTTTATAATCTTTATTAAGTTAATTTTTCTGGTACTAGTTAAAACTAGTAATTAGGCCCAGTTTAAATTACTTTTACTCTGTTAATTTCATATATTGTAGCAATATATGATACAGGCAATGTATCTAAGAGGACTAAATCATTACCATAAGTAATTTGTTTCATTAAGAGTAGTAAACTTGGTATGTGAATCTGCTAAAAATAAAAAAAAGACACTACAAAAGTAAATGATGTGAGTTTTTTACTTTATGTCTGAAATTAAGAACCACTAGTGTAAGATATAATAAAGGGCCTATTTTTCAAGTTTTTCCCTGGGTCCTAAAAATGATTGGACCTGTACTGAAGCTTCATATGAGATGCAAATAGTGATGTTTGATTCTCTATAATATTAGAAATCTCTAACCTAACATATCATAGGGTATGCATCTAGGTTTGGGATATGATCAACAAAATAATGATTGCAAAAGTTATACCAGCACTACTAAAAAGAAACAAAACTTAACCTAGTATACAACAGTAGTGCATAATTGCCAACATAACTAGGCCAAGAGAATATATTATGATTTCCAACAAAGCATGCTAATAAAATGCAACAGAACCTGAAGAAAAGTAAAACCTTAGTACCAGAATGAGAATGGGAATACAAGTAATGCAATGCTGGAGGCTCATAAAATAAGCTGATATGTATTCTTTGAATATTGACTGTTTTAATTCACTAACTTGAAAGAAGTTTAAACGATTGTATCAGGTTTGAATTCTGCTTGCTATACTTGGCCCATCAACTGGTTTGTTAGTGTCCTAAATGTTCGTGTTTAAGCTTAATAAAAGCAACAAATGGACACATTTAAACACTTGATTCTAAGTCATACAAGCAATCAATTTTTCCATTCAAGCCTTTTAATAATTTCTTCCGAGTTGTTCCTTGAATTGATTGTTAAATTTTTTAAAACTTCTAGAACTTCCTTTCATTTCTTGTAGTCATTGATCTACACTTTAGAATGAATGCAGTACTTCATGCCTGTTTTTTTTTTTTTTTTTTTTTTGCGATAAGATTATCACACTAAGGTTCCTTTCAAGCATATGTATGAGCTTAAAACCAAGGTAACAAATCTTTTTTCTTAATTTATATATTTGTAAAATCCATACATTTACCCCCCCACCCCCCTTCCAAGTATGTATATGTTTTTTACCTACAAATCTTGTTACAAAAACTCTTACGCTTTTCTATTTTTTTCTCAGCGAATTATTAAACCCCAACATGGATAGTTAGTTTCTGGTTGCTAACTATATTATAGTTCGTTTTTTGACTTTCAAAGGATACCATTTGCGGCAGATTAAGAAATGAGGCCGAAGGGGGGGATCAAAGAGGAAAGTCAGTCCAGAGATTACACGCAAATTTGGTGATACTACACTATACTATGTGCATGGGCGATATGAAGAGCTATGGTGTTGTACCTTTGATGCATTAGCTACTTGTACATAGTTTCATTACGAGTTTGTGGTTACAAGACATGTCTTTAGTTACTATTAGCTTTTCTTGTCTACCAATGAAACATTATAACTTGCATTTTGTTTTGAATCTCTTGGTTATGCTTATATCTTGTTGTTACTAATGGTTTGGCTCTTTCTTCTTTTTTTAAATTTTTTTTAAACTTAGGCCATACCACTGCTGATGGAAATCATTCCGAATATTTCACCAAAACTGCCTGATTCGTACCATATACTTGGCCTCATATATAATGCTATGGGGGATAAAAAGAGAGCTTTGGGGTTTTATATGCTTTGCTGCTGTACTTTTAAATCCCAAGAATGCATCTCTCTGGAAGCTACTTGTTGCGGTCTTTGTGAGTTTTCTTGCGATATAACACATATTTATAACACCATATGAAATTAACATACATACATAAAAGATTAAAATAAATAAAATTACATACTCATTAATGAAATATCTTTCGTCGTTTAAAGTCTGAATTATGCAGGGAACAAGGGTTCAGTTGACAAGCCCGTTATTGTCTAGACCGAGCAATAAAAGCAGATCCGAAGACATGGGTCTTCAATATCACAGTACCTCACTTGTTGTCGACCTTGGAAAACATCACATGGCTACTGAAATACTGAATCATATGAAGAAATCTGGCAACTTTGTTGTAAGAATGTTGAAGCATTGAAGACTGCAGCAAAGGTTTGGAACAACCAATTAATAATATGCATATTTCCTTGAAGTTTGATTCTTTACTAGCAAACAAGCAATCTTTTTTTTATTATAGCAAAATGAAATTTAACATTTAACTTATTTCCAGATCTACCAAAAATGCGGTCAGCATGAACGCGGTATCAACGTTGTCAAAAGTTAAATGAAAAAGATCCCAAAGGATGCTGATATGAGTGTGTTTCATTTATTGGTTCCAATGCTTATGTCAGTTAAAGCACATGAGAAAGCTCTTCACCATATTGAGTTTTTTCACCAGACTTATTCTACTGGTAAAGAATTACCAGTGGAATCCGTGATAAAAGTGGGAATATGCTATGTTCATCTTGGAAAAGTGGAAAAAACAGAGGTTATTTATTTATTTATTTTTTTTAAGTATATGTATGCTACCTTATTTTTGAAATTTTCATATACTTCTTATTCTACATGAAGTATGCCATTTTCATCTGTGCCCGCTATATAAGTATATAACCATGAATTTTAGCTTTCTTTTTGAAATTAACCTCTAATTATATGTTATATTTTTAGACGTTGACCAATAATTGAAACTAACCTTAATCATTTTTTTGTTCTCGAATGGTTTGTAGGATTTCTTCATGGTGTTCAGACAGGAAATGGTAAATGATTACTCTCGCTTATATTGAAGTTGCAGACTCGTAGATGTTTGTTAAACATCATGAATCTGCGTTGAAGTACTACCTGATGTTAGAAAGGAGTCCTGGTGGCAAAAAAGTAAGTACTTAAGCTCGTTAATTTGACACATAGAGGTGTATTTTCTATTGTATTTGTTTCCTTGATTTTTTTCCGTTTAATTGTGTAAAGGGCCTCTAATATTTGAATGTTGGGCGTTGTTAGTCACTTAGTCTTTCCTAAGTGCAAGAACACAAGCAATTGACTACTTGTACAAAGGTTCAGTTCAACTTTTATCTATAGGTGTTTGAAGATCAGAACCCTTTTTTTTATCTTTTCAAATTTGTATGAGAACTCAATCAACAATGAGATAAACTCATTCTAGTTGAATGACATTTATATGGAATTGTCAATAAAGTCAACTTATTTACATTTCAAAACATTGATGTTTTATGTTGAAACCAAAACATATATCGCGGGTTACACGTGAAGGACAACATGAATTTTAATATTTTAATCTACAAACGTAAGTGCTCCACGTGCTCTTCAAGCGTAAAAACAAAATAATTATTTTCTTGACAGCCGCACATGAACTTGAGGATGACATTGATGCAAGGTTAAATTTAGTGTCACTTCTTTTAGAAGAACATAATGAAGATGAAGTCATTTCTGTACTTTCTCCTCCTGCTGGTTCAGGTTTACAAGATTTTGTGTTAAGATTTATTACTCACAGAAGTTTTTATTTTGTTCTTAACTTTTGCATTCCAGAAGTGGGAGTTGGTCAAACCTCTGATAGGAGGAAACCGTGGTGGACCGGTGAAAAGATAAAGTTAAAGCTAACATACATTTAATAAATCCGAAGGTTTGATCAACACCTTTGTTGATGCAGTATCTCTCTTGGTTCGTGAAACATTGTTTCTTGAAACTACTCACCGAAAGGTGATTTTGCACTTTCATTTAAGACATTTAGTTTCTGGTAACCGACTTTGGTTTTAAACCTTTTTACACATTATTTACCTTTGTTCCTTAGGCTAGAACAAAGAGAAAGGGTGTGTTCGGCAACAGGTTTATGGGGGATTTGGATTTTAGTTTTCATGATCTCCAGCCCTCTAGCCTTGTTTGGGTGTTAAAATCTTGAGGGGATTATTAAAAAACATAATCCCTCATAATACCCCAAAATAAAAGCCTTTTCAAGTAGCTTATGGATTGGGCTCGAGATTATCAATTAATCAGTTGCATCCCAGCTCCAGATCCAGCTAGTTCCACCAAACACACCCAAAGTTACCAAGAAGTGCGCTGATTAGAAGAGTTCGAGTACTTGATGAACATCAAACTGACAACGTATTTCAATTTCGTTCTGCTGCTTCGTCTTCAGATCTGTAGATGTTGTTCACATGTAACCTTTGTTTTAAATTTTGGGATGTGAAATAAGGTTTTATATATCTTGATATAATATCTAAAGGTCTAAATCTGCTCAAGCAAAGAGGTTGCTTCAGAAAATAGAAACAAGAAGAGAAGACAAACGAGCTGCAGCACTGGCTGCTGGTGTTGACTGTTGAGCGGCAAAGTGATGATTCGGATGATAATTCACCTGTAAGTAGTTTAGACTCTATACTATCCTGTATGGAAGGATAAAACCCTAAAATACCATTTTTCACATTATGAAATGTATGAAACAATGATTTGGTTCCGCTTGTGGAACATAAATGAGAATTTTGCTGTATTATTATCTACTAATTTAATTCTTTATTTTTCTTCTTCTCATGTAATAGGCTTATAGCGAACCTCCCCTGCCTAATCTTATAAAGGATGAGGAGCATCTTACGCTTATTGTATATGTGAGTGATTATTTTTATTCTATGCTTGTTTCAATGCTTAAGGAACAAGTTTCGGGATATTCTACTTATCTAAATATACGTGTTGTTTCTCAAGTGATGAATGTTTCCTTGAATCTTTGCACCACTTTAAATGTGTTATTTGTAGTTATGCAAAGGATTAATATCAGTGAAGAGATATCGAGAAGCCCTGAAAATTATCATATTGATACTGAAATTGGCACATAACACTCTAACACAGACAAGAGGAGCTTCGGGCACTCAAAACACATAAGTTTTAAAGATCCTTTAATATGTTTAATTGAAGGGGGCAAAAGTTCATGCGAGAACCATTCTTAGTGCGAGAACCGCGAGAACCAATCTGAGTCGTCCAATTCCCCCTCCTTCAATGTCATTGCCCACCCATGAATTCCTCACATGCACCCTGCCACACTCTATCCCTCCACGCTCTCCATCCGTTTAACTTCCAATATCCAAGGAACGGCTGAGATTGGTTCTCGCACTAACAATGGTTCTCGCATGAACCCTCCCCTAATTGAAGGTGTTTAGATTTTAAGAACATAATTTTTTTCAAATTTCTCACGGGTTTGATCAGCCTAAAATGCTAGCTTCCTGAAATCTTATCTGAAAAATGAAAATTTATCTATTGAAGTAAACAAGGTATATCAAGCCCACGCGTTGCATTGGGTGATATTCAAATAATCATCTTCTTAGTTATTTTAATTTTCATATGATATAATATATGAGATGAATGTTCAAAGTTAGCATACGTAGACAATATCTAGGTTTATTTGCATCTACTACATGTGTCGATTACATTATGTACATGTGGCTGCATTACCTAGAAATGTTATGAGATCAAATGAAACTTATACAAACTTAAGGGTAAAAAGTGAAAATTTATTAAGGTTAAATTAAAAAATTGAAATGATGTATGATATGAAATAAACTCTTACGTTTAAACTTTAAAGTGGGAGTCATGCCTTAATACACCTTAATACTGTTAGCTCAAACACCATTTGATTTGTAAATAGTAATAAGTAACTTTATTAGATTAAATGCACCTTATATAAACTTAAGGGTATACAATGAAAAATTTTAAGGGTTAAAAGTGAAAATTGAAGTGAATAGTGTCTTTACTTTGTGAATTGATTATTTTAATAATTTTCATATGATATAATATATGAGATGAATGTTCAAAGTTAGCATACGTAGACAATATCTAGGTTTATTTGCATCTACTACATGTGTCGATTACATTATGTACATGTGGCTAGATCAAATGAAACTTATACAAACTTAAGGGTAAAAAGTGAAAATTTATTAAGGTTAAATTAAAAAATTGAAATGATGTATGACATGAATTAAACTCTTACGTTTAAACTTTAAAGTGGGAGTCATACCTTAATACACCTTAATACTGTTAGCTCAAACACCATTTGATTTGTAAATAGTAATAAGTAACTTTATTAGATTAAATGCACCTTATATAAACTTAAGGGTATACAATGAAAAATTTTAAGAGTTAAAAGTGAAAATTGAAGTGAATAGTGCATGTACTTTGTGAATTGATTATAAGGGGAATACATGAGAATGTTTTTTAATCTCTCTGTTACAGTTTCTCTTTGATAAAATATGAATTGGAGTTTTTCTAATTTTTGTTGTCCTACAGAGATAGCATATAATATTGATGGTCCTACAAATGGATGGGATTCTGCTAGATACATTGTTATCCAAAATCTCTACAGCTTTACTGCATGGAATTGCTACTATAAAGTTATGTCAAGGTATATACTTTTACCTCTTCACATCAACTAAAACACTTACAATGGTAAAAACAATCAGTATCTCTGTAGCTTAAAAGCCTAATTGTGGGCCCTATTCTTTTTCATATGTAGTTTATTTCGAGTTTTTTTTATTTTATATAGAATATTTTGCAGATGTTTATGGATTTACTATTTAATTGGTATGCTTTTCATTCTCTATTAGATAGAGGCTGTATAAGCATAGTAAATTCTTGCATGAGAAGACTACGAAACATGAAGACTGTATACCAGCAAATTTAATTGAAGGACATCATTTTACAATGATTAGCAGCATATCAATCTTTGTGTTGGTATGATTCTCTCGGCTAAATATCATTATTCAGATTGAAGAACATAATCCTTTGCATATCATAAGTACTTGATAACTATTACCTTCTTTTAAACCTTTTCTCGCTCAAGGAACGACCCTAATCAACCTAGCCCTTGGATTACAACTTCATAACAAACATCAAAGTGTCTCTCTACAACAATCTTTGCTTATCAGAGAAAATCCAGGTCTCTCTTTCTTTCTTCATTCTTCTCGTTTGATGAATGGTTAGAATTTATTTATGGTTGAAAAATTAGATAAAATGACCAAGTATATGAATTTGATAGTAGAGAGAGACCAAAACTTAACTAGTATTTTTTTTAACCAATAGCTGAAGTGGTTCTTGGAAATGTTTATATTACAGGAATGAAGCTTTATACAACCTAGCTAGCACGAGCCTATCCCTATCTCACCACCTTCGTCTAATCTCGATTGCAGCTACATACTAGTATACTATGAAAAGGTGCTTGCCATTCATAAAAAAGATCACGCATTAATACCAAAGCTACACCCACTCATGGTCCAGAAGTCACGAATAATTTGAAACCTGGATACTGTGAGTACTTTAAGAGAGAGGCTGCTTACAATTTACACCTTAGTAGTGGATCCACGGATCTTGCTAGGCAGCTGCTAAAAGACCATATATTGTAGTCTCTTAAGTTATTTTATGACTTGTAAACCAACCTGCAATTAAAAATATGATCGTCACTGATGGAGTTCGTTAAATATTAACAGGTTATTTCTGCTCAAGTGGTTCTCAACAGGCCGGACCCAGAGGGTCAGACGTCCTTAACCAATATATCCCAATGGGTCAAATGGTCCACAAACGTACGTGCAGCTTATCCTACAAAATATAATTGGTCAGACCTAACATGCAGTGCTTGGGTACTTCAAGATCATGCATGAACTTGACCATGCATGGAGGACAAGACACAAACACGTACGACCGACTCATCATAAGATGACTTCAAATACAATGCAGAGGCTATTCGGGAGCAGTACATGATATCCCACAAGGCACAAGGGGGCGACGGGCTTCTAGAAAAGTGGCGTAATTTTAAAGCAAGAAAGGTACAAAAATAAAAGCAAGTGTGCGTGAGAGGGAGGGGTAATTGGAGAAAGAGCACGTATCATGAATATCTGTTGTTAAATTTCTCATGTGTATTCTAAGTTATTACGTTTTTTTCAGGTTAAAATTACAAATTTACTCTTTAATTCGATTACTTTGCTAATTAATAGAATAGGTAATACAACAATTAAATAATTAATGGTGTTACAACTTGTCAAAAAAAGTTAATATAGTTTAGAAAATAATGAAGATAACGATTGTCGAATAAATAGACAAAGGGTGATGATTCGTACACGACAGAAATTATTCATACATAAAAATTTATGCATTATCTACTTGTATCATGTGTTGCCATATGCTTGTATCTATTGTGTATGTACAATTTTTATTGTGTACGAATCACCTTCCGTAAACAAATACTTTCGAGTTTCAAGTGAATCATTTTTCACTTTTTCTTACTTATTCTTTATTTTAATACTTCATATACCGTATTAAATAGGTTAGGTTTTAGTTGTGACTAATTAAACTGGTTAGGACTATAATTTTAACACGGCTAATGGTTTATAAAATAGGTTGGGTTTTTGTTCACTTTCCTAATATGTTTCTAATGGGCTAAATGGTTTTAAAATTATTCAAAGTTAAAAATAAAACATAAATATTACATTAAATTATTTAAAATGATAGATGATTTATGCAGATTACTATTTTCTCATATACAGCAAAACAAGGTGTTCTTTTTTTTTTTTTAACCACTAACAAACGTTGCGTCTTAAGGTCTAAAATTGATATTTAATACAGCAGGCGAGAGATGAAACGGGAAAGTAAAAAAGGAAATCCAGATTTAAAATAACCTTCAATTTCTCGTAATAATAAGCTAATTTTACCATAATAACCTTTGATTTCTCTTGATAGTATGCTTATTTGGTTCTTCGATTGATAGATATAAGAATTGAACCTTGTAAGGAAAGGTGTTATTTCTATCTCTATGTGTACATATCTAAACAAGGATTTGTATACAAGAAAATATCTATACATAATAATTTTATGTTTTATTAAATTATATTATGTGTTGTTTATTGTTTGCATTTGTTGTGTATATATGAACAAAGTATATTATGTACAAAGCAACTCTCTATTAAATTATGATTTTTATCGTAGTTACATAGCTTGCAAAATAAATAAAATCTTTCTATAGTGTTTTTTGTTTACAGTATTTTAGAATGGTTTGGATAATATTGTTTAATTGTATTGCAGTATTTTATCGGAGCCAATCTCTCTAGCATTAGGTAAAGTTGTAGAGGTATGATGTATGAGTATTTACATCCTCTGTTATATTTTTATCCTAACAAAATTAGGTGATGGTGTTATATATTGTTGTTGTATAATATCTTAAATTTATTAACCTTTTAAGCTTTAAAAGTTACAACAACTTCTTTAAAAGCTTTTAGACGTTTTAATCTTACACTTGTACTCAGAAAAATGAGAAAATTTCACTCATGGTTCCTGTGGTTTGTCACTTATTACATCCGTGGTCCCTTATCTTCGTTTATTACACTGGTAGTCCCCATGGTATGGGTTTTGTTTCACTGATGGTCCCTGGACCAAACGTCCGTCCATTTTGGACGTTAACACCCCCACGTGCCTACCATGTGCAGGGTATTTTGGTCCTTTCCTTGCCTCCTCTTTCATTTGGCATAAACCCATTTCACTGTTCCTTATTTTTGTTCTTTCGTTCTTACCCCATCTCCATTGTTGCTCAAGAAAAGCTTCATCATGGTGCTCTGCTGGTGTGGTAGGCAAGCTATAGTGAGGACTTCTTGGACGGCTACGAACCCAGGTAGGCGTTTCTATGGTTGTCCAGCGAGGGGCTCAAATTGTTCCTTCATTGGTTGGATTGATCCTGCCATGTGCGATAGATCTAGGGATATCATCCCTGGGTTGTTGAACTCCAAGAATAGGCTTGAAGAAACCATAAAACAGAAAGATGCAAAGATTTGGAGGATGAAGATATATATCGTTTTAAGTTGGTTTATTTTTTTTGTTTATGCCGTGTATTAGAATTTAGCCCTAATTTAGTATATGTTTTTTGGATATGTAATCAGTTGAACATGTTAGGGGCTGTTTTGTTTTGGAAATTTATGTTTTGTTCTTATTAGGGCTGTGTTAAGGGTTGTTTTAAGGGCTGCAATGTGCAAATATATATCACTCTGTTTATTATTCTTATTTTGAAGTAACAATGTATTATGTTTAAACACAAACTAGTCATTTTATTTATAGCTTAACATCCATACATAAACAACACATGAAAAATAACTACCACACATTACATCCACCTCAATCAATAACAATTACTTCAGCATTAGCAACATTTCTAGTGACATGGAAGCACACAACAGGGTCTTGAGAGGTGTCTACATTCAACTCAAACCTCAACCAACATTTATGGGGCAAGTTGTTGCTTTCTATGAAGTACTCAAAGTCACCTCTTATGCAAACATGATCAGGCATCTTCTCAGGCCTACGAGAGTCAGGATGGAGTGTTAAAGTGTATGCATCACGAACTCCATTCATTTCTAAAACACATGATGAGTACCTTCAAAGCTCATGCATACAAACAAAGGCTGTTGGGATGGTCTAAATGGAAAAGATCAGTTTCAAGTTAGTTTTGTGTTTATTGTAATGCAATATGAACAATTAAAATTACAGATAATCTTACCACATAGCCCTGCTTTGTGTTGTGCTTTTTGTAATGCAAGATGAAGTAGTTTTCTGCCATTTGTACGTGTGAGTGTTTTGAATATGGATACATGCAAATTTATAACCAAAAAAAGTGGTTAAGATACTGCCATTAATATGTCCTATCTGTTTTTAAAAGCAAAGATATGTGAAGATTTCAATAGTGAATGCATTAATATGTCAAATCCCTTCAACACACTACACAACAAGCTAGGGAATCTTGTTGACCAAAAAGCAAACACAATAAAGATACACAAACTGTTTTTTGGGACATGCAACAAGCCGGATACAAGAGGCATTAATGGACAATAAACATTAACATCCATTACATAAAAGATTCACCATCCATAAACATTCTACATACCTTAACAATTTGAACATTAACAATTCTCTTCATTAGGTACTCTCTAACATATTCTAAGGCAATGATCACTGGTTTGTCCCTACCATCTACCAATTGTCTATTAAAAACTTCACATAGGTTGTTCAACAGTACATCACAATGTGACCTACCTGAGGTATGATTATTAAACAAATTAAGTTAATATAAACATTATGTCCTAACTTAATAATTAAGTTACATATCAAATTTACCTGAAAAGTGAGATCTGGCCCAGTGGAGAGGTGGTATCAAAGTCCCTCATGTCAACCTCAACTTCATTAATGTCTATGTTATCATCTACATGGAAGTCACTGTCCTCACTATCATCACTACACTCACTGTCATCCCTACCATCACTACCACTACCATGACTATAATTCTGACCATCATTATCAGCATGAAATAATGTTTCAAAGTCAAAGAAATCCCCATGAGTAACAGTTGGCTCAAATCCTAAATCTGTTTGGCATTCAGACTCATCAACAACCTTTGCTTTACCCTTACTAAGGCTTCTAATTTGTAACTTGTCAACTGGTTTTTCAAGTGGTTTTTCAACTTGGGTGACTTGACTAACAGGGTCATCATGCCATTCAAGGATTAATCTTTTATTACACTTTGATTTTTTGTTTTTGGCCTCATTATGATCAACTATTTCCTCAATTACCATATTAGGTTTGTGGGGGGATCTACTATAAGTGTCTAACTTAGTCACAGAATGCTCAATGAAAACATTAATTAGCTTATGTTGATTAACAAACCTACTCAAGTTGTGCACATCTGCATCACTGCCTAGGGCATGAAGACCAAAATCAAAGTCACTAGTAGGATCAACATAGTGGTAATACATCATTTGACCATCGTTTATACCCAAATCATCAACTATTTCGTTCAACTCAATAATGGAAAACAGATCAATGTCCAAACAATCAATAAAACTTACCCTACCCTTCAAATATTTTCGTCCTGGAACTGACCCAGTAAATGAACCAACATAATGAAGACGAATAAAGAATAGGTTTGGGTGATCCTCTGCAAAAGCATTAACATTTAACGTTAAACTTCATGAGCAAAATACAGAGTCCAAATGATTAGAAATGTTAAACAAGCGTATCATTAGTCAAGAAATTTACCATATAATCTGTTGCAATCATATTCTTCTTGTTGGTCATCACAAATACTCCATGCATGTACCACCATTTTCGCACAGTTAGGTCAAAGAAAACGAGAAAAACCAGAGAAAGAAGATGATGTAAGAAAAGGAGGGAAAACCGATGGTCGTTCTTATCACAGGGACCAACAGTGAAATGGGTTTATGCCAAATGAAAGAGGAGGCAAGGAAAGGACCAAAATACCCTGCACATGGTAGGCACGTGGGGGTGTTAACGTCCAAAATGGACGGACGTTTGGTCCAGGGACCATCAGTGAAACAAAACTCATACCATGGGGACTCCCAGTGTAATAAACGAAGATAAGGGACTACGGATGTAATAAGTGACAAACCACAGGGACCATGAGTGAAATTTTCTCCAGAAAAATGAAGGAACATTGTTACGGTCTCATACCGACCAAAAGTAAATTAAGTTAGTGGCTTATAAGTTTTAGTGTACACTCCCTTTACAAGTCGATTTTAAATGGTGAGTTCTAAACTTTAACTTATAGCGTGATATTGGCTTGTTATGGGATAACCTCGTATTAAAAGCAAAAGTAACATATCTTCTCCCTAACAAAATCAACTCACAATCCATAAGTTGACGAGTACAGGAAAACTCAGATTACACATCTATCATCTCACTTTTAACAACGTTGTTCAACTTGAATGATTTTCTAACGGCAACTAACACGCTAAATTCTTTCAAACATGATCAAATTGACTAGTATTAGGCCCAACAGATGTGGCCCTGTTTCCAAGGGTCAATTCGTTTTGGCCTTCCCTTTTTGCTATCATTTCTTGTGTTGATTTATAAAAGGTTGCATACAGGACTAGTTGTGCCAAACCAAAAAGCGCCCCGATCCCGTTAGGTACCTGAAAGAATCGAAAACATATATTTTATTAATGAGAAATTCTATGTTCAAATATCGGTCTTTACTTATATTCGTGTTTAGAGAGAGAGAGAGAGAGAGAGGGGTTACCGCGACAAACGGGTCAAAACGAATGAGGGCATAGGAGAACCAACAAACACCGTTAGCAAAACAAAATAGAGATAGCAGAAATGGCATGTACTCCACACTTTTTGTTGTGATCACCATTTTCTGCATACATAACCCATCATTAATTAGGTAAATCAACTAACAACACAATGGTGATACGTATGACTAACGATTTATAATATAATATGAGTAATCTAATAAACTTTATTCTTATTGACGACAACAACAATAAAAACGTGTTTTTCAATTTGATAGCTTTCTAAGGGAAGTTGAGGTGTTGAGCGAAGCTACTGTGATAATCTAGCGTCATCTCACTCTGAGATGATCTCGTCGTGAGGGCATTTACTCTCACCATCGTGATTTAAATCACAATGATCAAGTATGATGAGTGTAACACGATGTAATTATGAGTAATCTTATAACGAATAATATTACTTATCCCACAAGAAATAAAAGCAATATGAATTTAATGCTTAATTAATTTCTATATAAAGTATATTACGTCATAAGATAATATTTCTAAAATGCTAGATCATACCATGACAGACAATGGAGATGCATACATCAAAATGTTACCGCCGACGCAAATGCCACCGACGATTGCTGATCGGAGCTTTGTGGTGTGTGCGAGCGTGAGTACGAGTACGACTAAAACACCCAGAAATATGATCTCGACAAGCAACACGAGTAACACCCTAATTCTCTTTTTAGGATTGGAATATATAATAAACAGAAATAAGTAAACAGATTCAATTATGATCCCTGCACCATTTGTGGTTGTGACCAGCAAGCTATGAGGGTGCACAAAAGGCAGCCCGTAGAAGATCCATAGCCCACAGTTCACAAATGTTACCAGATACGGCACCGGAGAAAATCGCTCAACCGTCTTCTTTTTCCATATCCTATAAAAAGTCGGCCTGGAAAACAATAATCATGAATCATAAATTCAAAAATATAGAATAAATAATAAATATAGGTCTCTCTCTCTCTCCTTCTCTCTCTTGTACATATGTAAGTAGGAATGTAATATTTGGCAGAAAGATAAGCATACACTGTTGACAAGAACAAAATGATTGAAATGATGTTACCTGAAAAAGAAAACCAACGAATTTAAAAGTAAATTAGCATCATTAATATATTATATATACAAAATTATACAATAAATTTTTTAATGACATATATATATATATATATATATATATACTACAGTCTACACATATATAAAACGTGTGTATCATCCAAAATGTATATATATTTAGAAGCATAAAAAAGAAAGAAAATAATTTAGTGTGTATTTTATAAGGAATAAAATAATAAGAAAAGTTGGTTACCGATGACACCAAGTACATTGCGAGCAAAATCAGCAGAAACCATGGCTGGGAATGAACGATGTGCGAGAGAGATAGAGATATATATATATATATATATATATATAGAGAGAGAGAGAGAGCGGGGATGGGAGAGAGAGAGAGCGCGTTGGTAGATTAAATGGGCAAGACGAATTGAAGAGTGTATTTATAACGAGTAATTAGTTCCGCGCTTCGCGGCGGTACAAAATTACTATTTTGTCTACCGGATCTATATTGCATTAATTATTCTATTAAATATGTTTAAACGACTATAAATAATTATAAGTCTTCATAATTTCACCTCAACTTATATAACTAATGTGCTAAAGATTGAATTGTTTTTCATGTAAAAAACAAAACAATGACAATTTAAACATAGTTTGTTGTATTTTCGCTTATTTTGCTCTTTAAAAATCTATCTCTAGTTATATATACTTAACTATCCTTTTTCAAAAATCTATCTCTAGTTATATATACTTAATATCTTAATCGATTAAATTTAAAATTTGTTGTCTTTGAGCTAAAAAGTAAAATTTAAAGAAGGAAAAAAAATGTTAACATAAGGAAATAAGATATTTTGATACTAAAAAGAAAGAGAAATAAAGGTGGTTAAAAAGAAAATAAAAAAAAGGACTAAAAAGAACAGGAGAGAAAGAAAAGAAAGAGAAATATTAAGGGGTTAAAAAGAAAAAAAAAGGCCAAAAAGAACGGGAGGAAAAGCCGTAAATAGAGGGTAGAAAAATCTGATGATAGTAAGACTCGAACCCAGGATGGGTTATGTCAGCGGGAAGCATGATAGCCGCTTGAACTACAACAACATTTGAGAAATTTTCGTGCTTTCTAATATATAATATAATCCGGCGTAATTTAGATAAACACAGTAAATCTGGCTCATTTTAAGGTTTGTGTATTGTATATATATATTAAGAGAAATGTTCAATATATTCCATACTTATTGCATAATCCTGAAGGACTAATCTTAGTCCTTGGATCAGCTCCATCAATCGTCTAGATTGAATCTTAAAAATTTGGGCGGAGTGACATTTTCGTAATTAACATGTAATGATTTTACCATCACATGTGATTGTATAGTGAATCACATGTGATTTTATATTGAATCACATGTGATTAAATATTAAAATTTAGGACTATGTTTTTTATATGGACTATATTGAACACAACTCATATTAATTACATTCTTATTATTTTTAGAAAAATATTAATTGGATATATATAGGAAAAATTCATGCGAGAATCATTCTTAATGCAAAAACCGCGAGAATTGCGAGAATCAATTTGAGCCTTCCAATACCCCTCCTTCAATGTCATTGTCCACCCATGAATTCCTTACATGCACCCTGCCACACTCTATCTTTTCATGCTCTCTATCCATGAAACTTCCCATATCCAAATAACGGCTGAGATTGGTTCTCGCGGTTCTCGCATTAACAATGGTTCTCGAATAACCCTCCCCTATATATATATATATATATATATATATATATATATATATGTATGTATATATATATATACATACATACATATTAGTGTCGTACTCGCGTAATACAATGACGATTATAATCGATATCATTTTATATGTTTAACAAATATATAATATATTTTAATTTATTTCTAGAAAGAAGTGCAAACCTAATAGAAAAATAATTTCAAATTTTAGAAAATTTTAATATATTTTAGAAGGTTAATAACTGAAATGATGTGATTAATCAAGATAAGATGGATGGTTGGGATGAAATATTGATTGAAAATTAAGAACTTTTAAATTAAGAAAAAAGAATGTTATATGTTTTATAAAGTAGAGTTAATTGTCCAAATGGTCATTTAACTTATGGGTTTCTGCCATTTTTGTCCTTTAACTTTAAAAGTGGTACGAATCATCCTTAAACTGTCATTTTCATGCCGTTTTGGTCCTTATTAACGTTAGCCGTTAAATTTCTCTGTTAAGTTAGGGGTATTCTGGTCTTTTTGCCATTTTTTAATATTTAATTATTTTTTAATAATATTTTTTATTTTAATAATATTTTTTCTTTTTCTTTTTTTTTCTTTTTCTTTTTAAAGACATCAACACTCTCTCTCTCTGACAATTACCCTCTCACCACCATCTCCGATGAACTCCACCACTATCTCCGCTGAACTCCACCACCAACACCAAACACTACACTCGCAGCCTACCACCACCACATGAACACCACCAGAAAGTCGAGATCCACCAAGAACAATCAAAATCCATCACCCAAATCAAAACCGTTACACACACTTTCTCTCCTCTCTCTCTCTCTCTCCCACTCTCGGCCACTCCACCACCATCTCCGATGAGACACACAACAAATAGAGCACTATCCTCTCTCGAAGAAATAGGGTTTTCTTGATCGGAATATAGGGTTTTCTTGATCGGAATATAGGGTTTTCTTGATCGAATCTGAGCAAAACCCCAAAAGATTCGAACGAAAACTGTAAAAAAACAATGGATCTAACTAGATTTTATGGCGGCGGCTAGGGTTTACTTGGAGTGAGAGATAGAGAGAAAGAGATGGGGGGAGAAAGAGGCGGTGGTGGTTACCGTGGCGGCGTCAGATGAATCACCACTTAGCGGTGGAGAAAACAGGTGGCAGAGTGGTGACGGAGGGAGGTATCTTTCAAAACTCTAACCCTAACAGATGAAAACCCAAGTCACCATTGAAAACCCTAGCCGCCGCCAACTCACCACCACCGTCCTCTGTCCACCGTCGCCAACCTCCGAGCAAGTTGGGTTCTCTCGCACCAAAACTCTAACCCTAACAGATGAAACATAAAGCATCATCGGAATCGGTATGTGTGTATGGATTCTTTTCTAAACACCCACATAAAGCACCGTCCTCTGTCCACCACCTTCTTTTTTTCCGACCACCACCATCTACATCATCGATTTGAGGTTTTTGTCAGATCCGATTTGTTGATTTTAGGGTTTTCTTTTTTCAGACCTGAGTTTGTGTGTGGTGTAGTTGATGTGCGGTGGTGGTGGGTTGTGATGGTGGTGGGTGGCGGTGGTGGAATTGGTTGTTAGTGGTGATGGTGGTTTCCGGTGAGGGTATGAGAGAGAGATAAATACAGAAGTCAGAGAGAGACTTGTAGAGAGAGAGGACAGATGGAGAGATATGGAGAGAGAGAGGGGACACGTGGAGAGAGAGGAGACACATTGACCGATGAGAGAGAGAGGAGACACATTGACCGATGAGAGAGAGAGAGAGGGGACACATGGATTTCAACTTTGACAGACTTGGAACTTTGACGTTGACTTTGACTTTTAATTATTTATTAATTTATAAAATGAGTAAAAATAAAAAGTAAAATAATAAAATATAAATACAAGGGTAAAATGGTCATTTTACCTAATTTAACAGAAAAAGTTAATGGAATTCGTTAATAAGGACCAAAATGGCATGAAAATAGCAGTTAAAGGACAATTATTACCACTTTTAAAGTTAAAGGATTAAAATGACAGAAACCCTTAAGTTTAAGGACCATTTGAACAATTAACTCTATAATGTATAATATAGTTAAATATAATTCCATATTTCTTGCTGCATTTCATCTTTGATCATGGTCAATATCTATTTAATGCTCATTAATCTTTATATAAATATACATACACATAGTTCTAGTCACTATCTGTCTACTATATAAATCTAGATTTTTAAATAATTTTTCTTAAATTTTTAAAATTTTTATTACTTTTTGCCATTGTAAATAGAAAAAATTAGATAATTTTTACTAAAATCTTATCATTTATATTTTTTTCCTTGCCAAGGAATTAGCTAGTAAGCATTAATGCAATGAAAATATATATTCATCCCCTTTTCCTTATTATTCCCATAAAACAATTGAACTTGCCTAGCCTGCCAAGTAAAATTAAATGCTTATAACTTGCATTTATAAAAAATAATAATTACAAATCTGATGTGCATAATTAAATTTATGGTGTATACATATTTTACTGTTTATGATGTATAAATCATCTTTTAAAAATAAAGTACAAAATATACATGAAACTAAACAAAATAAAAAGATGAGGGAAAATATGTGAAATTATAATAAACATTGTTAAAATTGTTATTGTATACAACTAATTTTATTTTTTATCAAAAAAGACAGCCAACTATCGGTTTTGCACTTTTGCTTCATTGTATACCACTGTTTACCTACTAAACCGGTTCTAAGTAACCTTTATAATTTTTCTTATTTTATTTATTTTCTTAGGATATCTTTTAGTATTCTTCATATATTCTCTATGATCTTTCATAAACTAAAAACAAAGAATGAACCAACTAATCAAAAAGCAAAACAACGAAACCTATAAGCAGATAATTTGAACAATATCTAATTGATCCAGGAAGTAAAATCAAAACAACAAAAAAACCAAGCTTTTAATCGATTGATACCAAATCTGTAAATCATATTATATGCAAATCGATTAAAAAATTGACCAAACAGACGACTAATCAAGAATCAGACAATGACAATTTTGGATTTGATGAAACCCACATCAAAAAGTTGAACACTAATCGAAAAAAACTGGAACTGAGGAAAAGAAAATAGTTATCAAAATCATTGAATTAAGGAAACCGTAATCGTCAAGTCACGACCCATAACTGCGTCAGTGGTCATGGAGATTTGAGCACCGCCCGTTGAAGATCTAAAAACCCTAATAATTGGATCATGAACTCTTTGTTCCTTTGTGTTGCATCTGATGATTGATGATCCCATAACCCTAATCAACCAAGAACAGTAGTGTGGTTCCTTTGTAGTGACGATCAAACAAACCCTAATCGCCTCTTGAGAAAGAATTGATGGGGGTTCATTTGTAGCGGTGATTGCTACAATTAACGGCATGTCGTGAAATATTTGATGAACCAAATTTGATTTCTTTGAACATCTTGTATGTATATTAAAAATAAGGAGATTTTCATTTTTTTTTTTGAACAATTTGATTCTTTTGAATAAATTTCCCTACAAGGAACAAATTGGTTCTTTGTGAAACCTTCGATTAACTATTTATATACCTTAGCTAATTCAATGTTACAAAAAGTGCAAAAAAATAATTTTTTAAAAAGTGTTGCCGAAATATGAAAAAACTTCATCGAAACTGGAGATGTCATAAGAAACTGTTTGTTAGAGGGGCGAATTGTAGTAGCATGTCATCTTGTATACAAAGAAACATATTCAAAAGTTGATCTTATTTTTAGGTACATAATTAAGTGTGATGTATACAATAACAATTTTCATAAAGTTTGTTTTTTTCATTCACTTTTCTCGAAAAAGCAAACCAAAAAACAATGACGTATTCAAACATGAAGGTCAACCAATAACGCATATATATATATATATATATAAATTTAGCTTGATCAATATAATTAATATCAAAATACAATATCAAAATTAATATTGCATATAAATTTTGATCGGTGAGACGGTGACACATACTATCCTTAATTTCTAACTAGGTCAATATCACCGAAACTCCACAACATCAAATCTCCACTCATGAAGAATGAAATTTAGTAGTAATTTATGTTTAATCTTCATATATATTGGTAGGGGCTTGTCGATTGTCATTCTTCATGAGTGGAGATTTGATGTTGCGGACTTTAGGTGATATTGACCTAGTTAGAAATTAAGGATAGTATGTGTCACCGTCTCACCGATCAAAATTTATATGTAATATTAATTTTGATATTGTATTTTTATATGAATTACATTGATCAAGCTACATTTTTATACACAGGCGTTATTGGTTGACCTTCATGTTTGAATACGTCATTGATTTTCGGTTTGTTTATTCAGGAAAAGTGAATGAAAATAAACGAACTTTATAAAAATTGTTATTGTATGCATCACACTTAATTATGGGTAGAAAAATAACAAAAGAATTGTATATATATATATATATTATATATAATATCAATTAGTAAGAGTTATCAACTCTGATAAGTGTTATAGTTATATATTTGATTGCTTGCCTAAAATAACAACTGATATCTGGGTGGAATGGCACAGTTCATACATACTAGCTCATAGGTCCTATGTTCTAGTCTTGGCTGTAGACTTTTTTTGTTTGTAGCCGCTTACTAAAGAGTAAATATTACTGATTTAGAAGTTAACGAAGGATTGGTGAATTGGCAAGTCACAAGTCTAGGAAGAATTATAAGGTTTAGTGTTCGAATATTACACATATCATTTTTCAATTTTTTTTTCCTTGCAGCCTAATTAAGCGGAAGATCCTTTAATTAAAAATGTCTACATGTAGTATATTTAAGTTTCTATTTTTATAATAGTTGTTAACATGTCATTTGCATTATTTATTAAAAGTTAATCAAACAAGTAATTTTTTCTCTTTTTATAAAACAATATTTTTTTTAAAGTAGAAAACACAAGTATAAAGTTTGAATACAGTTTTTTAAGAGGATCAATTAAACTGTAGTTCGATGTTTATGCATATTAACATAAGTGATGGAAAGATTTGTGATTCAAATTCGGAGACCTTTTACTAAAAAAAGTTGAAGTATATAATAAAAATTCAAAGGAACCGAAGTAGTAATTTTATCTTGCTGCGTAGAACAGGTAACTTGTTTCTTATTATATATCTAGAGCCACCGTCTAATGACATTAAGTTAGTTTGGCGGGATGACAAGCGGCTTTAACTACAAAATATGTGGTTCAATGTTCAAAACTCAGCGTCTGCACTACATTTTGATGTAAATTTTGTCGGAAACGATATTTATTTAAATTCACAAGCAAAATAACCGGCGCACTCGTCATTAACTTCATTTCCTTAAAGAGAGATCAAAAGTTTAACATTTTCCCTTTTATTCTAAACATATGAATTTGAACGTTTAGTTTATATATATTTTTTAAAATTTTGTTGCGGCGGATACTACCAACTCGTTATTACTATATCAAAGGCCATTGACCTAAAAGTAAATTAATTTATGACTAAGGTGTTCTAGATTTTTTGAGGTTAATGGTACAGTTTGGTTTTAAACATATATATAGATTTGGGATCAATATCGCGAGAACCAATTTTAGCCGTTTATTTGATAAATGGAATTCATGGATATAGAGCGTGAGGGTATTAAATGTGACACAGTGCATGCGATGAATTTATGAGTGTGTGATTGTTGGGATTTCAAGAACACGCAACGGAAGCGAGAACAACAACAAACATGCAAACAAGTGTTCAAAACAATGAAATCCCAAGCATGGATCTACTCTATGTACAAAATAGCAACAAAACAAGGGAGTTAGAGTATTATACCAGCTCCTAAGCTCCAGAAATCTCGTGATGGTGGCTGAAAGATAGTGATTGAAGCAAGGATCTCCTTCTTCTTGCTCTTGTTCTTGAACTTCTTGAAATCGCACCCCGGGTACAAGTCTAACACCAAGTGCTAGCAAGCTTGAGGTAATCTTTTACTGGAATTTAACCTCAAGAACAGCAAACTTCTGCTTCTGGAACCCAAGATAACACCCACTTGATCAACTAACTAAGTATCAAAGAGTGTGTGTGAGAGAGAGAGATGTAGCTAGAGAGAGATTGACCAAGAGTAAATAAAGTCCAGCTATTGAGTCTTTTATAGACTCAAAACCGACCCTCTATATCCCCTTTAACCGGCCAAGTCGGTTCTAGAACTCTCACCCATTGGCTTCAAGTGGAGGTGACTTGTACATAAAGTCCATGCAGGTTTAGCGGCGCTAACCAAGAGTTAGCGGCGCTAAACCTTAACCCGTAGCGGCGCTAACGCGGCCTGACTTCGATTAGACGTAAAGCACATGCAGCCTTAGCGGCGCTAACCTCTAACAGTTAGCGGCGCTAACTCGTTATAGTTAGCGGCGCTAACGTGGCCTGCATTGCCAACTTCCACTTTTGCCATCTTTGATCCCTCAACTTTATTTGCTGTCATGTTAGACCCCGGTGTGTGACCCTTATAGGCTCATACATCATCAGCAGTGCTTTAAGGCGTACATATATTATCGGGCAGATTCTAACAAACTCCCACTTGCACATAATATACTGTACCCAGGCAAGCACAGACAAAGAGCGGCCTCTAGCAAAGCATCAATGCCCCCAAGTCTGTATGAGTTCTGAATGCCTGCAGAAAACCATCATACTCAAAGTAGTGGTCCTAGATAAGTGATCTTAGACATCCTTTTGTTCGCGATATCCTTGTGAACACGAGACATGGATTAATAAATGTCAATCTCCAGATCGTTCACGATTATGTTTCTCGATCTTGATTGGTGGTGACCAAAAGGTAAGGACATATCTGATTCTCAATCAATATTCCTTGTGCATGGCCATGCAATATTTTGGCGTCAGCTCCCAATCATCGAGGGGCCCAGGGATATCTCTCATACAGGAGGAACAAATCCCTTTGACTGCATAATCCCATACCATACCTCTTGACTTACCTAGTCATTCCCTTTATCACAGCCATTTACGAACTGCTTTTGAAAATGGCTAAAGCAAGTAAGAACTATGATATAGCGATTCATACATCTCGGGTCTGAGGATGTAAGATTTTATCATCCCAAGTTACTCGTGACTATAATCAATGAAGTATACTTGGGTGTGGGTCTTCCAGTCACTTGAAACTCCTTTCAAGCACAGGTTACTGTTGCGTTTCATGCATTCAATCATTGATTAATGCATAACCAACACCTAACCTCAGCCTTATTTCAAACTTCCTTCCCTTGAAGAATGACTGACTGTGGAAATTTAGAATGTATAAACATTCTGGGAAGTGGTTAAACATGCTAAGATGGAACACAGTAAAGTCTTATGAATGTAACCGAATCACTCGCATATCGAAACAAGCATAATTACAATACTGTCTGTATCGTTCCCAAAATAAATTAATACATATCAAATAAACTAATATATATATATAACTCAAGCCAAATCGCTAGCAAATCTTACACCTATCCCTCTAGTGTGAGATTCATGAGCTGCTTGCGGTAACGGCTTAGTGAATGGATCTGCCAAGTTTCCATTCGATGCTACTCTGCTAATGATGACTTCACCACTTTCAATTACATCCCGAATAAAGTGGTATTTGCGCGAAATGTGTCTTGTCCTCTTGTGAGCTCTTGGTTCCTTTGCCAAAGCCACCGCACCCTCATTGTCACAAAAGATCTCAATAGGGTCAGCGATGCTTGGAACCACTTGTAGATCTTGGATGAATTTCTTCATCCACACGGCTTCTTTTGCTGCTTCACTAGCCGCAATGTACTCCGATTCGGTAGTCGAATCAGCCACCGTGTCTTGTTTTGAGCTCCTCCAGCTGACAGCACCACCATTTAACAGGAACACAAACCCCGATTGAGATCGGCAGTCATCCCTGTCAGTTTGGAAGCTAGCGTCCGAGTAACCCTTTACTCTCAGCTCTTCTTCCCCACCATATACCAAGAACATCTCTTTCGTACGTCTCAAGTACTTAAGAATGTTCTTCACTGCCCTCCAGTGAGGTTCTCCTGGGTTCGCCTGATATCTACTAGTCATGCTTAAAGCACATGACACATCAGGACGAGTGCATAGCATGGCGTACATGATCGAGCCCACAGCCGAAGCATATGGTACTCGCTTCATTACTTCTATCTCCTCCTTGGAGGTAGGACATTGAGTTTTACTCAAAGTCAAACCATGCAACATAGGGAGGTTTCCTTTCTTGGATTCCTCCATCTTAAAGCGTCTCACGACCTTTTCTATGTATGCACTTTGAGAAAGCCCTAATAGCCTTCTTGATCTATCTCTATAGATCTTTATACCCAGAATACAGCTCGCATCGCCTAGGTCCTTCATTGAAAAGCAATTCCCTAGCCAAGCTTTGACATTTCTTAAGCTTGGGATATGATTTCCAATAAGTAGAATATCATCTACATATAGAACCAAGAAGACTATGGTGCTCCCACTAGCCCTGACATATACGCAAGGTTCATCTTTACTCTTTGAAAAACCAAACTCTTTGATTTTCTCATCAAAGCAAAGATTCCAGCTTCGAGATGCTTGCTTAAGTCCATAAATAGACTTCATAAGCTTACAAACCTTGTTTGGATACTTTGGATGTTCAAAACCGTCAGGCTGTCTCATATACACCTCCTCATAAAGCTTCCCGTTAAGGAAGGCGGTCTTTACATCCATTTGCCAAATTTCATAATCATGAAACGCAGCAATGGCAAGTAGTATCCTGATTGACTTCAACATGGCCACTGGGGAGAAGGTTTCATCATAATCAATTCCTTGAGTCTGAGTGAAACCCTTTGCCACCAGTCGGGCTTTGAAGATATCCAAGGTTCCATCTATGTCGGGTTTCTTCTTAAAAACCCATTTACACCCGACGGGTTTAATCCCTGGTGTAGGATCAACCAGTTCCCAAACCTGGTTATCCGACATAGATTGCATCTCGCTCTCCATTGCCTTCCTCCATTGAGCAGACTCAGGGCCTGCCATGGCTTCCTTGTAGCTGGTGGGATCATCATGATCCACCAATAACTCATCGCCCTCAGATATGAGAAACCCATATCTCTCTGGCTCAAAACGAGTTCTACTAGAACGCCTAGGAGTAGACATAGCAAGAGTGTCAGATACCGCAATATTATCTTGCTCGGTATTTTGGCTAGTGCCAACCTCAAGTCCTTTATCGGCCGACCCTTGATCTTCCTCAAGGTCAACTTCCTTACTGCCGTGTTTGGATAGCAACTCTCTTTCAAGGAAGAATGCCCTTCGAGCAACAAATACCTTGTTCTCTGAAGGTTTATAAAATAAATATCCAACACCGTTAGGAGGATAACCGATAAAATAACACCTCTCCGAACGAGGTTCAAGTTTGTCTTCAGCCTCACGTCTCACGTAGGCTTGACAACCCCAAACTCGTAAATATGAAAGTGTCGGCTTCTTACCATGCCACATTTCATAAGGTGTTTTATCGACTTTCTTGGTTGGTGCGAGGTTAAGGATTCTTACCGCAGTTTCTAAGGCATATCCCCAGAAACTAATAGGTACCTCCGCTCGACACATCATAGACCTTACCATATCAAGCAAAGTCCGGTTCCTCCTCTCAGCGACCCCATTTAATTGTGGAGTCCTCGGAGGTGTTAATTGTGAAACAATTCCACAATTTTTAAGATGATCGACGAATTCGGTACTAAGATACTCTCCACCTCTATCAGACCGGAGTATCTTTATAGTTTTGCCCAACTGATTCTGAACTTCGTTTTGGAATGTCTTGAACACCTCAAAGGTTTCATTCTTGTGTTTAATAAGAAAGACATACCCGTACCTACTATAATCATCTATAAAGGTTACGAAGTATCTTGAATTATTCCTTGTGACATGCTTGAAAGGTCCACATACATCCGTATGGATTATGTCTAAAAGGTCCTTTCCCCTCTCATTTGTTCCCGTGAAGGGTGCTTTTGTCATTTTGCCCAATAAGCAAGATTCGCATACTTCATTTGATCCTTGATCAAATGATTCCAAGATCCCATCCACTTGGAGCTTGGTGATACGAGTCTTGTTTATATGGCCAAGACGACTATGTCACATGGAATATTTATCCAAACCATTTTTGGAGTCAGAATCAATATTCATGATAGATTTTCTTGATTCAATGTATGCATTTGCCTCATATATGCCATGACATGGTAAAGCTTTAAAATACTCTACTTCATTTTTAAAACAAATGATTGTACCACTTACAAATTTAAAATCAAAACCATCGTCATACAACTTGTGAAAAGAAATAATGTTTCTAGCCACATTGGGCGAATAGCATACATCCTTTAACAAAATAGAAAAACCGGTCTTGAATGAAAGCTCCAAGTCACCTTTAGCTTCCACAGGGACAACTTCCGAGTTTCCCATGACAAGATCCAGTTCTCCCCGCTCCAAGCTCCTACTTTCCCTTAGCACCTGCACCATATTACATATGTGAGTGCCACAGCCAGTATCCAATACCCAGCCTTTAGAAGTAGAAGTATGGTGGAGTTCTATCATGAACGTACCTGACGTATCCGGACCCGATATGCTCATTGCCTTGAGCTTGTTGAGTCCCTCCAGGTACTTTGGGCAGCTACGGCGGTAATGGCCCTTGCCCCCGCAGAAAAAGCACTCCGCATCCTCCGGAGCCTTGGCTTGGGGAAGCTTCCCTTTGCCCTTGCCCTCGGAGGCCGGGTTAGGCTTGGCCCCGCCAACCTTTCCCTTACCCTTCCTTTTAGAGGAAGAGGCGGCCTTCTTCTTCGTGATGCGGCCTTCCCGGATGGCGAGAACATGAGAAGTGGAGGAGGATGGCTTGTTCTTGGTCATGCTAGACTCAGCGGTCTTCAACATACCATGAAGTTCCATCAAGGTTTTATCCATGCTGTGCATATGATAACTCATAACGAATTGATCGTATGCACCGGGCAGGGATTGTAGGATTAAATCAACCGCCATCTCCCTCCCGATGGTAAAACCTAACTTCTCCATGCGCTCGATGTTTGCTTTCATACGCAACACATGCGCGCTCACGTTCCCACCCTCTTGCATCTTGCAAGCAAGGGTTGTCTTGAGGCACTCGTACCTCTCTTGCCTCGCCTGCTGCTGGAACATGTCCTTTAGCTGCACGAGCAAGTCGTAAGCACTAAGATGATCCATTTGCTTTTGCAAATCCTGGTTCATCGTGCTCAACATGAGGCACGTGGCTTCCTCAGTCTCCTTGAGGCGTTTTTCATACGCCTCACGAGTAGCCCTTGTTGCACCAGCAGGAGGTGCCTCGGGGAGGGGTTCCTCTATGGTATTCAACTTTCCTTCATAGCGTAAGACCAATGATATATGCGTTTTTATACATGTTTTACATGTTAGAATACCCCGTACTTAGCCCAAATACAAGGTGAATACTTCTAAAATGGATCTAATATGTTTAACATTCACCATGCAGGTTACAAGGAGCTTTAAGCAAGATAAATGGGCAAAACAAGGAAAGAATTGAAGAAAATAGAAGAATAGTGAAAAATGCTCTCTACGGCCGTAGGGATTATATCCTACGGCCGTAGGAAGCCCTCTTCTAGAATCCATCATTGCCTGCCAGATCTTGCGTGTCCCGGACAAATGGTTTAACGTGGCGTGTGTAGAAAATTCAGTCATGATTTCCTACGGCCGTAGTAGCTTATTCCTACGGCCGTAGGAAGCTCACTTACAGCAGATTAAATTCAGAATTCTGCCATTTTGCAAGGGGTTACCATTTTCACCTCCACTCCGGAAAAACACTTCCATAAACCCTCTCTAAATATCCTAACACTCCAGGGGACTTCTCTTGGTGATTCTAAGGAGGAGAGCTTGGATCTTGAAGGCTTGGAACAACATTTGGAGCTTGGATTCATTAGTTATATCATTGCTAGCTTGGGTATACTCTTTCCATTTATTATATCAATCATGTACCCATGTGTTCCAGATGTTGTAATGTTACTATTATTGTATATGGATAACTAAACTCATTTCACTTGGGCCAAGATGATTCTTGGCTAAGTTATGGCAATATATTTGACTTTTATGATGACTTGATTCATATATGCATGTTAAATCTTGAATACAAATGTGTTTTATCAACTTAGTATGTTTAATCTAACCATGTTCATGTGTGACAATGTGTATATGATAACTCATTCATGTTTTAACATATGAATATTCAAGAATGATGGTTGATTTTATTAATTCCATGTTGAGTTTGTTATTAGAAATGATACATCTTGCATGGTTGTCATTAGATGTCATTTTTGGAATATGATTTGAATCATTTCAGGTTCATCCATTATTGGTTATGTTAATCATATGTTGGTTTTATGCATGCCTTATGATTATAGATGAAAATCTTGTTATTTGGTGTATTTATGGGTTAAACATGCTACTAATGATTAAAGGATTCACAAAGATGTTTGTTGGTATGTTTAGATGGTGAAATGAACTCACATGTATGCCTTTGTTATGCTTGTCTTAGTGTTCAATGTGCATATCACATGATTCATGTTTTAAGAAGTGTTGGCTATACTAGAAATGGTAGGTTTAACATGTTCATATCTTTAGAAATCATGTGACTAAACATTAAGAATCCCTTAATTGTGAGGTTTGAGTTTAGATGAGTTTATGACCCCATTGTACCAGTTTACATGTGTTTATGATCTGAGATTAAAGTCTAGATTGTAATTTGTTGTTGAATGCCTTTATGTTAGATTTGAATGTTCTGTCGGATGGGTCCCTACGGCCGTAGGAAGAAATCCCTACAACCGTAGGACTATCCAGACTGCTACGACCGTAGTAAATAATTACTACGGCCGTAGGAGCCATTTTCACCACCAGTGTGCTGTTTTTGCTTGTTTTAACTAATTTAACCACTTTAACACCTTTTTGGGTTCTGAGGACTACTGGATATGTCATTTGAAAAGATGTATGTCTTTGTAGTGTGATTTGGACGTGATCTGGTGGATCTGTAGTTAAATCCTTATATGCCGTTGCTTGCCTGATTATGTTTAATTGCTAAGTCTGAGTCTTGATAACTCGAGTGAAGATTTGTGCATGATAATATGGTTTTGTCAAGTATTAGAACAGCTTGCTATGCACTTAAACTATTCAAGTCCCCATATTATGTTTTGTATTGTGTCATTGCCATGACTAGTCTCGATGATTCGAAAGCCTGAGTGAATCTGTTATCCTGTCTGTTTGCCTTCAGTGTTAATCTGTTTTAGTTGTTGTATTTCCTGTTTAATTTAGTTCATTCTATCACTTGCTGATTAATCCTGCTGATCAAACAACAATGAGACTTAAGTATTGGTAGCTTCCTGTCCTGGTGGAACGACATCCGGTCTTACCGAGTCTATACTACTATTGACCAGGTTATACTTGCCTGAGTCGTGTGTAGTATCTGCTTAGTAACATCGTTTTTATAAATTTAAAACGAGGTTGTGTCCCAAGATTTAATAACCAGAAAAACAAGCAGTCCTAGTACACACCAACCAACCTCAGTTGTCTATGCCAATCCATGAAATTGCTACCATCGAGTTTCTCCTTTTCAAGGAAAACCCTAAGAGAAACGTTGGTGGTGGTGTTTGTTGCGCTTGTTGATGCCATCTAAAATTTGCAAAGTAGATATTAGTTATTATGATATTTTATCTTGTTTAATAATTTACCCAATAAGAATTAGTTAAACAAGGCTAAGAACCGTATTTCATCCTACCATGTGACGGGGTTACCGCGGATCACATGATAAAACTATTTAGGTCGGCAACCATTTTGCCAATTGCAATCTCCATCACAATCCTTAGCTCATGCGGGATCCTACGACATCCAATGGTCGTTTGGCATGTTTGATCCCTTCTTGCACCAATTTTAAGTCTTGAAATTTTGGTTAACTCGTGCTAAGCTCGACAATTAACCAAGATTTCAAACCTAAAATTGCAAATCGTCCATCAAGACATACGGTAACAAATCCACCAAAATTGGCTCGTGCTAAGCTCGACAACCAAAGTTGTGAATTTGCCACACTCACCTTCCACACAGTTTCATGAGAATTGGCTCGTGCTAAGCTCGACAACCAAATCTCATAAAACTAGATTCGGGTGGTATCGACTTACGGATGGTGCATGATTTACGTTTTGTGGAAAAACGGGCCTTTTGTTTCCGGTTTGGTTTTGATTAACTTATTAGTGACAAATCCTATTTTCACTAGGTGGGTTAATCAATGTATGTGATCGCGCGCGAGAGGAAACCATTTTTAACAAAACTCTTGTGATTTTATTAATTTTTATTAAAATATTTTCTAGCATGCGAAACCTACAATCCATGCATAGAATAATAAAATCACATCACACGCAATATACAACATAGTCGGTAATTCTTGCCATAAAACCTATGCGTTCCTCCCGTGAGCCAAAACGGGAAGAACTCGGTCAATCTAAGGGACAAAACAATATTGACGCGAGCTCCCACTAGAACCACCATCGCCATCGGATTTCTTTGGCTTCTAAGGGCACCATGCTCCATCTTGTTTTGCCTCATATTGTGTCTTCATCTCTCCATCATACAATAGAAAACAAATGGCATACAAGCCACATAATTTTCCTATTTATCTAATACTTGTACATGGATGAATGAAATGGCATGCAAGCCACAAATTATTACAATCAAACTAAATTTAATAAATTTACAGCCCCAAATGTGGATCAAAACCACCAAATTGCATGCACAAGACAAATCAACCAAATGGGCCAAGGCAAGATTACCAACTCATGTTAACACATACAACCAAACTAATCATGTCACAACTGGAACTACATGAAAAACATCTTTGGAACAAATTTCCAAAAGGTACAAGTGCTAAAAATCCCGAGACCTAAGCTGTTTTATTCAAGATTTTCGAAAACAATTTTCCAGTGGCGTTAGCGCCGCTAACCCTAACGGCAGAATACAAACACTTTGATTTCGGGTTTTTCAAGCCACCAAGTGCTATTCTAACATAGAGGTGGCTCTGATACCACTGTTGGGATTTCAAGAACACGCAACGGAAGCGAGAACAACAACAAACATGCAAACAAGTGTTCAAAACAATGAAATCCCAAGCATGGATCTACTCTATGTACAAAATAGCAACAAAACAAGGGAGTTAGAGTATTATACCAGCTCCTAAGCTCCAGAAATCTCGTGATGGTGGCTGAAAGATAGTGATTGAAGCAAGGATCTCCTTCTTCTTGCTCTTGTTCTTGAACTTCTTGAAATCGCACCCCGGGTACAAGTCTAACACCAAGTGCTAGCAAGCTTGAGGTAATCTTTTACTGGAATTTAACCTCAAGAACAGCAAACTTCTGCTTCTGGAACCCAAGATAACACCCACTTGATCAACTAACTAAGTATCAAAGAGTGTGTGTGAGAGAGAGAGATGTAGCTAGAGAGAGATTGACCAAGAGTAAATAAAGTCCAGCTATTGAGTCTTTTATAGACTCAAAACCGACCCTCTATATCCCCTTTAACCGGCCAAGTCGGTTCTAGAACTCTCACCCATTGGCTTCAAGTGGAGGTGACTTGTACATAAAGTCCATGCAGGTTTAGCGGCGCTAACCAAGAGTTAGCGGCGCTAAACCTTAACCCGTAGCGGCGCTAACGCGGCCTGACTTCGATTAGACGTAAAGCACATGCAGCCTTAGCGGCGCTAACCTCTAACAGTTAGCGGCGCTAACTCGTTATAGTTAGCGGCGCTAACGTGGCCTGCATTGCCAACTTCCACTTTTGCCATCTTTGATCCCTCAACTTTATTTGCTGTCATGTTAGACCCCGGTGTGTGACCCTTATAGGCTCATACATCATCAGCAGTGCTTTAAGGCGTACATATATTATCGGGCAGATTCTAACAAACTCCCACTTGCACATAATATACTGTACCCAGGCAAGCACAGACAAAGAGCGGCCTCTAGCAAAGCATCAATGCCCCCAAGTCTGTATGAGTTCTGAATGCCTGCAGAAAACCATCATACTCAAAGTAGTGGTCCTAGATAAGTGATCTTAGACATCCTTTTGTTCGCGATATCCTTGTGAACACGAGACATGGATTAATAAATGTCAATCTCCAGATCGTTCACGATTATGTTTCTCGATCTTGATTGGTGGTGACCAAAAGGTAAGGACATATCTGATTCTCAATCAATATTCCTTGTGCATGGCCATGCAATATTTTGGCGTCAGCTCCCAATCATCGAGGGGCCCAGGGATATCTCTCATACAGGAGGAACAAATCCCTTTGACTGCATAATCCCATACCATACCTCTTGACTTACCTAGTCATTCCCTTTATCACAGCCATTTACGAACTGCTTTTGAAAATGGCTAAAGCAAGTAAGAACTATGATATAGCGATTCATACATCTCGGGTCTGAGGATGTAAGATTTTATCATCCCAAGTTACTCGTGACTATAATCAATGAAGTATACTTGGGTGTGGGTCTTCCAGTCACTTGAAACTCCTTTCAAGCACAGGTTACTGTTGCGTTTCATGCATTCAATCATTGATTAATGCATAACCAACACCTAACCTCAGCCTTATTTCAAACTTCCTTCCCTTGAAGAATGACTGACTGTGGAAATTTAGAATGTATAAACATTCTGGGAAGTGGTTAAACATGCTAAGATGGAACACAGTAAAGTCTTATGAATGTAACCGAATCACTCGCATATCGAAACAAGCATAATTACAATACTGTCTGTATCGTTCCCAAAATAAATTAATACATATCAAATAAACTAATATATATATATAACTCAAGCCAAATCGCTAGCAAATCTTACACCTATCCCTCTAGTGTGAGATTCATGAGCTGCTTGCGGTAACGGCTTAGTGAATGGATCTGCCAAGTTTCCATTCGATGCTACTCTGCTAATGATGACTTCACCACTTTCAATTACATCCCGAATAAAGTGGTATTTGCGCGAAATGTGTCTTGTCCTCTTGTGAGCTCTTGGTTCCTTTGCCAAAGCCACCGCACCCTCATTGTCACAAAAGATCTCAATAGGGTCAGCGATGCTTGGAACCACTTGTAGATCTTGGATGAATTTCTTCATCCACACGGCTTCTTTTGCTGCTTCACTAGCCGCAATGTACTCCGATTCGGTAGTCGAATCAGCCACCGTGTCTTGTTTTGAGCTCCTCCAGCTGACAGCACCACCATTTAACAGGAACACAAACCCCGATTGAGATCGGCAGTCATCCCTGTCAGTTTGGAAGCTAGCGTCCGAGTAACCCTTTACTCTCAGCTCTTCTTCCCCACCATATACCAAGAACATCTCTTTCGTACGTCTCAAGTACTTAAGAATGTTCTTCACTGCCCTCCAGTGAGGTTCTCCTGGGTTCGCCTGATATCTACTAGTCATGCTTAAAGCACATGACACATCAGGACGAGTGCATAGCATGGCGTACATGATCGAGCCCACAGCCGAAGCATATGGTACTCGCTTCATTACTTCTATCTCCTCCTTGGAGGTAGGACATTGAGTTTTACTCAAAGTCAAACCATGCAACATAGGGAGGTTTCCTTTCTTGGATTCCTCCATCTTAAAGCGTCTCACGACCTTTTCTATGTATGCACTTTGAGAAAGCCCTAATAGCCTTCTTGATCTATCTCTATAGATCTTTATACCCAGAATACAGCTCGCATCGCCTAGGTCCTTCATTGAAAAGCAATTCCCTAGCCAAGCTTTGACATTTCTTAAGCTTGGGATATGATTTCCAATAAGTAGAATATCATCTACATATAGAACCAAGAAGACTATGGTGCTCCCACTAGCCCTGACATATACGCAAGGTTCATCTTTACTCTTTGAAAAACCAAACTCTTTGATTTTCTCATCAAAGCAAAGATTCCAGCTTCGAGATGCTTGCTTAAGTCCATAAATAGACTTCATAAGCTTACAAACCTTGTTTGGATACTTTGGATGTTCAAAACCGTCAGGCTGTCTCATATACACCTCCTCATAAAGCTTCCCGTTAAGGAAGGCGGTCTTTACATCCATTTGCCAAATTTCATAATCATGAAACGCAGCAATGGCAAGTAGTATCCTGATTGACTTCAACATGGCCACTGGGGAGAAGGTTTCATCATAATCAATTCCTTGAGTCTGAGTGAAACCCTTTGCCACCAGTCGGGCTTTGAAGATATCCAAGGTTCCATCTATGTCGGGTTTCTTCTTAAAAACCCATTTACACCCGACGGGTTTAATCCCTGGTGTAGGATCAACCAGTTCCCAAACCTGGTTATCCGACATAGATTGCATCTCGCTCTCCATTGCCTTCCTCCATTGAGCAGACTCAGGGCCTGCCATGGCTTCCTTGTAGCTGGTGGGATCATCATGATCCACCAATAACTCATCGCCCTCAGATATGAGAAACCCATATCTCTCTGGCTCAAAACGAGTTCTACTAGAACGCCTAGGAGTAGACATAGCAAGAGTGTCAGATACCGCAATATTATCTTGCTCGGTATTTTGGCTAGTGCCAACCTCAAGTCCTTTATCGGCCGACCCTTGATCTTCCTCAAGGTCAACTTCCTTACTGCCGTGTTTGGATAGCAACTCTCTTTCAAGGAAGAATGCCCTTCGAGCAACAAATACCTTGTTCTCTGAAGGTTTATAAAATAAATATCCAACACCGTTAGGAGGATAACCGATAAAATAACACCTCTCCGAACGAGGTTCAAGTTTGTCTTCAGCCTCACGTCTCACGTAGGCTTGACAACCCCAAACTCGTAAATATGAAAGTGTCGGCTTCTTACCATGCCACATTTCATAAGGTGTTTTATCGACTTTCTTGGTTGGTGCGAGGTTAAGGATTCTTACCGCAGTTTCTAAGGCATATCCCCAGAAACTAATAGGTACCTCCGCTCGACACATCATAGACCTTACCATATCAAGCAAAGTCCGGTTCCTCCTCTCAGCGACCCCATTTAATTGTGGAGTCCTCGGAGGTGTTAATTGTGAAACAATTCCACAATTTTTAAGATGATCGACGAATTCGGTACTAAGATACTCTCCACCTCTATCAGACCGGAGTATCTTTATAGTTTTGCCCAACTGATTCTGAACTTCGTTTTGGAATGTCTTGAACACCTCAAAGGTTTCATTCTTGTGTTTAATAAGAAAGACATACCCGTACCTACTATAATCATCTATAAAGGTTACGAAGTATCTTGAATTATTCCTTGTGACATGCTTGAAAGGTCCACATACATCCGTATGGATTATGTCTAAAAGGTCCTTTCCCCTCTCATTTGTTCCCGTGAAGGGTGCTTTTGTCATTTTGCCCAATAAGCAAGATTCGCATACTTCATTTGATCCTTGATCAAATGATTCCAAGATCCCATCCACTTGGAGCTTGGTGATACGAGTCTTGTTTATATGGCCAAGACGACTATGTCACATGGAATATTTATCCAAACCATTTTTGGAGTCAGAATCAATATTCATGATAGATTTTCTTGATTCAATGTATGCATTTGCCTCATATATGCCATGACATGGTAAAGCTTTAAAATACTCTACTTCATTTTTAAAACAAATGATTGTACCACTTACAAATTTAAAATCAAAACCATCGTCATACAACTTGTGAAAAGAAATAATGTTTCTAGCCACATTGGGCGAATAGCATACATCCTTTAACAAAATAGAAAAACCGGTCTTGAATGAAAGCTCCAAGTCACCTTTAGCTTCCACAGGGACAACTTCCGAGTTTCCCATGACAAGATCCAGTTCTCCCCGCTCCAAGCTCCTACTTTCCCTTAGCACCTGCACCATATTACATATGTGAGTGCCACAGCCAGTATCCAATACCCAGCCTTTAGAAGTAGAAGTATGGTGGAGTTCTATCATGAACGTACCTGACGTATCCGGACCCGATATGCTCATTGCCTTGAGCTTGTTGAGTCCCTCCAGGTACTTTGGGCAGCTACGGCGGTAATGGCCCTTGCCCCCGCAGAAAAAGCACTCCGCATCCTCCGGAGCCTTGGCTTGGGGAAGCTTCCCTTTGCCCTTGCCCTCGGAGGCCGGGTTAGGCTTGGCCCCGCCAACCTTTCCCTTACCCTTCCTTTTAGAGGAAGAGGCGGCCTTCTTCTTCGTGATGCGGCCTTCCCGGATGGCGAGAACATGAGAAATGGAGGAGGATGGCTTGTTCTTGGTCATGCTAGACTCAGCGGTCTTCAACATACCATGAAGTTCCATCAAGGTTTTATCCATGCTGTGCATATGATAACTCATAACGAATTGATCGTATGCACCGGGCAGGGATTGTAGGATTAAATCAACCGCCATCTCCCTCCCGATGGTAAAACCTAACTTCTCCATGCGCTCGATGTTTGCTTTCATACGCAACACATGCGCGCTCACGTTCCCACCCTCTTGCATCTTGCAAGCAAGGGTTGTCTTGAGGCACTCGTACCTCTCTTGCCTCGCCTGCTGCTGGAACATGTCCTTTAGCTGCACGAGCAAGTCGTAAGCACTAAGATGATCCATTTGCTTTTGCAAATCCTGGTTCATCGTGCTCAACATGAGGCACGTGGCTTCCTCAGTCTCCTTGAGGCGTTTTTCATACGCCTCACGAGTAGCCCTTGTTGCACCAGCAGGAGGTGCCTCGGGGAGGGGTTCCTCTATGGTATTCAACTTTCCTTCATAGCGTAAGACCAATGATATATGCGTTTTTATACATGTTTTACATGTTAGAATACCCCGTACTTAGCCCAAATACAAGGTGAATACTTCTAAAATGGATCTAATATGTTTAACATTCACCATGCAGGTTACAAGGAGCTTTAAGCAAGATAAATGGGCAAAACAAGGAAAGAATTGAAGAAAATAGAAGAATAGTGAAAAATGCTCTCTACGGCCGTAGGGATTATATCCTACGGCCGTAGGAAGCCCTCTTCTAGAATCCATCATTGCCTGCCAGATCTTGCGTGTCCCGGACAAATGGTTTAACGTGGCGTGTGTAGAAAATTCAGTCATGATTTCCTACGGCCGTAGTAGCTTATTCCTACGGCCGTAGGAAGCTCACTTACAGCAGATTAAATTCAGAATTCTGCCATTTTGCAAGGGGTTACCATTTTCACCTCCACTCCGGAAAAACACTTCCATAAACCCTCTCTAAATATCCTAACACTCCAGGGGACTTCTCTTGGTGATTCTAAGGAGGAGAGCTTGGATCTTGAAGGCTTGGAACAACATTTGGAGCTTGGATTCATTAGTTATATCATTGCTAGCTTGGGTATACTCTTTCCATTTATTATATCAATCATGTACCCATGTGTTCCAGATGTTGTAATGTTACTATTATTGTATATGGATAACTAAACTCATTTCACTTGGGCCAAGATGATTCTTGGCTAAGTTATGGCAATATATTTGACTTTTATGATGACTTGATTCATATATGCATGTTAAATCTTGAATACAAATGTGTTTTATCAACTTAGTATGTTTAATCTAACCATGTTCATGTGTGACAATGTGTATATGATAACTCATTCATGTTTTAACATATGAATATTCAAGAATGATGGTTGATTTTATTAATTCCATGTTGAGTTTGTTATTAGAAATGATACATCTTGCATGGTTGTCATTAGATGTCATTTTTGGAATATGATTTGAATCATTTCAGGTTCATCCATTATTGGTTATGTTAATCATATGTTGGTTTTATGCATGCCTTATGATTATAGATGAAAATCTTGTTATTTGGTGTATTTATGGGTTAAACATGCTACTAATGATTAAAGGATTCACAAAGATGTTTGTTGGTATGTTTAGATGGTGAAATGAACTCACATGTATGCCTTTGTTATGCTTGTCTTAGTGTTCAATGTGCATATCACATGATTCATGTTTTAAGAAGTGTTGGCTATACTAGAAATGGTAGGTTTAACATGTTCATATCTTTAGAAATCATGTGACTAAACATTAAGAATCCCTTAATTGTGAGGTTTGAGTTTAGATGAGTTTATGACCCCATTGTACCAGTTTACATGTGTTTATGATCTGAGATTAAAGTCTAGATTGTAATTTGTTGTTGAATGCCTTTATGTTAGATTTGAATGTTCTGTCGGATGGGTCCCTACGGCCGTAGGAAGAAATCCCTACAACCGTAGGACTATCCAGACTGCTACGACCGTAGTAAATAATTACTACGGCCGTAGGAGCCATTTTCACCACCAGTGTGCTGTTTTTGCTTGTTTTAACTAATTTAACCACTTTAACACCTTTTTGGGTTCTGAGGACTACTGGATATGTCATTTGAAAAGATGTATGTCTTTGTAGTGTGATTTGGACGTGATCTGGTGGATCTGTAGTTAAATCCTTATATGCCGTTGCTTGCCTGATTATGTTTAATTGCTAAGTCTGAGTCTTGATAACTCGAGTGAAGATTTGTGCATGATAATATGGTTTTGTCAAGTATTAGAACAGCTTGCTATGCACTTAAACTATTCAAGTCCCCATATTATGTTTTGTATTGTGTCATTGCCATGACTAGTCTCGATGATTCGAAAGCCTGAGTGAATCTGTTATCCTGTCTGTTTGCCTTCAGTGTTAATCTGTTTTAGTTGTTGTATTTCCTGTTTAATTTAGTTCATTCTATCACTTGCTGATTAATCCTGCTGATCAAACAACAATGAGACTTAAGTATTGGTAGCTTCCTGTCCTGGTGGAACGACATCCGGTCTTACCGAGTCTATACTACTATTGACCAGGTTATACTTGCCTGAGTCGTGTGTAGTATCTGCTTAGTAACATCGTTTTTATAAATTTAAAACGAGGTTGTGTCCCAAGATTTAATAACCAGAAAAACAAGCAGTCCTAGTACACACCAACCAACCTCAGTTGTCTATGCCAATCCATGAAATTGCTACCATCGAGTTTCTCCTTTTCAAGGAAAACCCTAAGAGAAACGTTGGTGGTGGTGTTTGTTGCGCTTGTTGATGCCATCTAAAATTTGCAAAGTAGATATTAGTTATTATGATATTTTATCTTGTTTAATAATTTACCCAATAAGAATTAGTTAAACAAGGCTAAGAACCGTATTTCATCCTACCATGTGACGGGGTTACCGCGGATCACATGATAAAACTATTTAGGTCGGCAACCATTTTGCCAATTGCAATCTCCATCACAATCCTTAGCTCATGCGGGATCCTACGACATCCAATGGTCGTTTGGCATGTTTGATCCCTTCTTGCACCAATTTTAAGTCTTGAAATTTTGGTTAACTCGTGCTAAGCTCGACAATTAACCAAGATTTCAAACCTAAAATTGCAAATCGTCCATCAAGACATACGGTAACAAATCCACCAAAATTGGCTCGTGCTAAGCTCGACAACCAAAGTTGTGAATTTGCCACACTCACCTTCCACACAGTTTCATGAGAATTGGCTCGTGCTAAGCTCGACAACCAAATCTCATAAAACTAGATTCGGGTGGTATCGACTTACGGATGGTGCATGATTTACGTTTTGTGGAAAAACGGGCCTTTTGTTTCCGGTTTGGTTTTGATTAACTTATTAGTGACAAATCCTATTTTCACTAGGTGGGTTAATCAATGTATGTGATCGCGCGCGAGAGGAAACCATTTTTAACAAAACTCTTGTGATTTTATTAATTTTTATTAAAATATTTTCTAGCATGCGAAACCTACAATCCATGCATAGAATAATAAAATCACATCACACGCAATATACAACATAGTCGGTAATTCTTGCCATAAAACCTATGCGTTCCTCCCGTGAGCCAAAACGGGAAGAACTCGGTCAATCTAAGGGACAAAACAATATTGACGCGAGCTCCCACTAGAACCACCATCGCCATCGGATTTCTTTGGCTTCTAAGGGCACCATGCTCCATCTTGTTTTGCCTCATATTGTGTCTTCATCTCTCCATCATACAATAGAAAACAAATGGCATACAAGCCACATAATTTTCCTATTTATCTAATACTTGTACATGGATGAATGAAATGGCATGCAAGCCACAAATTATTACAATCAAACTAAATTTAATAAATTTACAGCCCCAAATGTGGATCAAAACCACCAAATTGCATGCACAAGACAAATCAACCAAATGGGCCAAGGCAAGATTACCAACTCATGTTAACACATACAACCAAACTAATCATGTCACAACTGGAACTACATGAAAAACATCTTTGGAACAAATTTCCAAAAGGTACAAGTGCTAAAAATCCCGAGACCTAAGCTGTTTTATTCAAGATTTTCGAAAACAATTTTCCAGTGGCGTTAGCGCCGCTAACCCTAACGGCAGAATACAAACACTTTGATTTCGGGTTTTTCAAGCCACCAAGTGCTATTCTAACATAGAGGTGGCTCTGATACCACTGTTGGGATTTCAAGAACACGCAACGGAAGCGAGAACAACAACAAACATGCAAACAAGTGTTCAAAACAATGAAATCCCAAGCATGGATCTACTCTATGTACAAAATAGCAACAAAACAAGGGAGTTAGAGTATTATACCAGCTCCTAAGCTCCAGAAATCTCGTGATGGTGGCTGAAAGATAGTGATTGAAGCAAGGATCTCCTTCTTCTTGCTCTTGTTCTTGAACTTCTTGAAATCGCACCCCGGGTACAAGTCTAACACCAAGTGCTAGCAAGCTTGAGGTAATCTTTTACTGGAATTTAACCTCAAGAACAGCAAACTTCTGCTTCTGGAACCCAAGATAACACCCACTTGATCAACTAACTAAGTATCAAAGAGTGTGTGTGAGAGAGAGAGATGTAGCTAGAGAGAGATTGACCAAGAGTAAATAAAGTCCAGCTATTGAGTCTTTTATAGACTCAAAACCGACCCTCTATATCCCCTTTAACCGGCCAAGTCGGTTCTAGAACTCTCACCCATTGGCTTCAAGTGGAGGTGACTTGTACATAAAGTCCATGCAGGTTTAGCGGCGCTAACCAAGAGTTAGCGGCGCTAAACCTTAACCCGTAGCGGCGCTAACGCGGCCTGACTTCGATTAGACGTAAAGCACATGCAGCCTTAGCGGCGCTAACCTCTAACAGTTAGCGGCGCTAACTCGTTATAGTTAGCGGCGCTAACGTGGCCTGCATTGCCAACTTCCACTTTTGCCATCTTTGATCCCTCAACTTTATTTGCTGTCATGTTAGACCCCGGTGTGTGACCCTTATAGGCTCATACATCATCAGCAGTGCTTTAAGGCGTACATATATTATCGGGCAGATTCTAACAGTGATGACATTGAAGGAGTGAGAATTGGACGGTTCACACTGGTTTTCGCAATTCTCGTAATAAAAATGGTTTTCAAATAATCTTCTTTATATATATAGGGGAGGGTTCAAACAAGAACTGTTTTTCGTACGAGAACTGCGAGAATCAATCTTAGCCCTTGATAAAGTTAATCAATGGCTAAGATTTTTTGGCAGCTCATTAAAGCTTCATTAATGGCTCATTAATGACGCATTAATGATGGTTATTTCGGAAAAATCAAACCTCGTAAATTAATAACGACTCACCCGGACGAAATTCACGGTTGGGTAAGTATATAAATTACCAAAATATCCTTATTAATGAGTCAATAAGAGCGTTAAAAGCAGTTCTAGTACGAAAAACAGTTATCGTTTAAACTTTTGACTATATATATACGAGACAATTCAAATGAGAACTGTTTTTCATACGAGAACTGCGAGAACCAATCTTAGCCCTTGATCAATATTAATCAAAGGCTAAGATTTTAATTGGTGGCTTATTAATGTTTCATTAATGGCTCATTAATAACTCATTAATGGCATTAATGGCTCATTAATGACGTATTAATGAGGGTTATTTCGAAAAAATCAAGTCTCGCAAATTAATGACGTCTCACCCGGACGCAATTCATGGTTGGGTGTAAATATATAAATCACCAAAATACCCCTGTTAACGAGTCATTAATGACGTTTAAAACAGTTCTTGTACCAAAAACAGTCCTCGTTTGATATTTTCATATATATATATAGGGGAATGTTCAAATGAGAATAAGAAATTAAATAAGAATGAGAGACTCAATCTCAGTCGTTTATTTTGTAAATAGAATTCATGGATGAGGAGCGTGGGGGTATAGAGTGTGGCAGGGTGCATGTAAGGAATTCATGGGTGGTCAATGACATTGAAAGAGAGGGAATTAGACAGTTGTGATTTAGTCTCCAATTCTCATTTAATTTAAGGTTCTCATTTGAAACCCTCATCTATATATATATATATATATATATATATATATATATATATATATATATATATATATATATATATATATATATATATATATATATATATATATATATATATGTGTGTGTGTGTGTGTTTTTATTGCAAGAGCTTTGAATTTGACTGATTAAAGGAGAAAGTTGGTTACTCGTCATATTCATAAACTAAAGTAGCTAAGAGACGTTTTACTTTTTGAAGGTACGATGCTTTGTTAGGATGTATAAAGGGCTAAATTTCCAAACATGTTCAACTTGTTGACCCTTCAGAGCTTCATGTCATGAACCTGGCAAATTAACATATTCTTTTTTATATAAATGTGATATTAATGTTTATAAATTAAGTATTGACTACATTAAATATTTTTATATTTATTTTTTATTTTATATTGTAAAAGTTTTCATAAATAATCATAATAAAACAGTTTTCAAAGTTGAATACTATTTTGTAATAAAAACCCAATAAAAATAACAAATAAATCTTTAAAATAAAAATAGGTTAGTATGACGAAATTATCCAAGGTCTATGTTTAAGTGTCGATCTCATGTGTCGTCATTTTTCTATTCTCATTTCATTCGTGTTTTATAATTATTCAATATCTTTTTATTAATGTTTAATCTCAACTATTTTTTAAACCAACGTAAACTTATGGAAAATTATAGGGTATTCGGATTATAGTTTCTACACCTAGTTATCAAGTCTTGTTTGAGTGTTAAATCTTTGGGAAATTACTTAAAACAAACTATTCCATAATATTTTAAGATAAAAGTTTTTCAAGTAATTATGGTCTAATTTCGTCAAATACACCTATAGTATATGTCATATCGGTTAAAAACTGTGACATTGATTACTTACGTTGCTATGTACTCTATCCGTAAACAGTGCAGTAACCATATTTAAACAGATGGAAGATAAATTATCCGTACCTTTTTTTATTATCTAAAGAATTGTTTGAGTTATGACTTATGACGGTGATGATGGATTAATGTACGTCGCGAAGTACAGATGTCAATCAATCCCCTCCGTGAACTGACTTGTATTGAAATCATTGAAGCTTGAAGTCAACGTTTGTTTTGTTCCAACAGATCGAAACGTTTACTACGAGAATAAAGTTTATAAAAGTAAATTGCATTTTCAATTCTTGCAATTGAATTAATTGCTTGATATATATTATATAAAGGGAAGTTTATTTGAGAACTGATTTTAGTGTGATTATCGTAAAAATCAATCTTAGTCATTGATTTGATTAGCGGATTTCACGCATGTAATGCGTGAAGGATCAAGTGCGATATAGTGCATGTGATGAATTCATTAATGAAAAGGATTCAATGGTTCAAACTTATCCTTAATTAATTAATGGATAACATTAAATTAATCAAACTTATCCTTAATTAATTAAGAGTATTTTGGACATTTTTACATAATCCCCACATTTTTTAAACTAATATATATATATATATATATATCAAACGAAAATGTGTTAAATTACGAAAATTATACTAAATTAACGAGAAAATTATGTTCTTTAATTTGAGACCGGTTTTGATATATTTTTTCAATATGTTTTTTTGGTGTTTGCTGTGGTTTTTTTCCGGTACACCTCGACATATGCACTAGTGCAAATATTGCACATGTGCATATGCACAGCTTCACCTAGTTTTTAAACAAAGTTTGAGATATGTACATGTGTAAAATTTGCACTAGTGCATATGTCGAGCTATACTAGGGGAAAAACCCAGCAAATGTGACTTTTTTTTTCAAAAAATATATAACGAGAAAATGTGTTAAATTACGAAAATTATATTAAAATAACGAGAAAATTATGCTCTTTAATTTTAGACCGGTTTTGATATATTTTTTCAATATGTTTTTTTGGTGTTTGCTGGGGGGTTTTTCAGTACACCTCGACATGTGTACTAGTGCAAATATTGCACATGTGCATATGCACAGCTTCACCTAGTTTTTATATAAAGATTGAGATATGCACATGTGTAAAATTTGCACTAGTCCTCATGTCGAGCTATACTGGGGGTAAAACCCAGCAAATGCAACTTTTTTTTTCAAAAAATATAGCAAGATCGGTCTCAAATTAAATAACATAATTTTGTCATTAATTTAGTATATTTTTCGTAACTTATTACATTTTCGTTTGATGGATATATTAGTTTTTAAAAAGTGGAAAAAAATAATAATGTCCATACTACCCTTTCCCATTTAAATTAAATAAAAAAGACAAGAAATTATATGATTGGCCAAAAATGGTTCTCGTAGTTATCGTACGAAAAACAGTTCTTATTTAAACCGTCCCACATATATATAACTATGTATATGAGACGGTTTAAACGGGAGCTGTTTTTCGTACGAGAACTGCGAGAAACAATCGTAGCACTTGATTAATATTACTCAATGACGAAGATTTTTTTCGCCGCTCATTAATGGCACATTATGGATGCATTAATGAGGGTCATTTCAGGAAAATCAAGCCTCACAAATTAATGACGGTTCACCCGGACGTAATTTACGGTTGAGTAAATATATAAATTACCAAAATACCCCTATTAATAAATCACTAATGGTGTTAAAAACAGTTCTCACAGTTCTCGTACGAAAAACGGTTCTCGTTTGAACTTTTACTTATATATATGTATATATACATAGTATTATCGATATCTTAAAAGATTGTGAGTTTAAGTCCTTCAATAGATAAAATAATATAAAATTATATTTAGGTTTAATGGATATGTATATTTAGCCATTCAAAAAAAAGCGTGAAGCTTGCTAATTATCTTTTATCTTTTAAAAGAAAATTAACACTGTCCTAGTCGAATTTCACAACATTATGGAGGTGTTGGACCTAGGGATGTAAATGAGCCGAGTTACTCGCGAGCTATTCGAGCTCGGATCGTTAAAAGCTCGAAACGAGCCGAGCCTAAACGAGCTCGAGCTCGAGCTCGAGCCTAGATTAAAGCTCTTTTAATAAATGAGCCGAGCTCGAGCTTCAAAGAGTGGGCTCGCGAGCTTAAACGAGCCTAAACGAGCTCTATATATAATATATTTTTATATTTAATATTTTATATTTTTAATAATTATATATATAGTTTTAATAAAAATATCAAAATAATACCCGAGCCTAAACGAGGCTAGCTTAAACGAACCTAAACAAGCCGAGCCCGAGCCCGAGCTTCATGAATATTAAACGAGCCGAGCTCGAGCTCAACATCATAAGCTCTAAACGAGCCGAGCTCGAGCTTGAGCTTAAAAAATCCTAAACGAGTCTGGCTCAATAAGGGTCAAGCTCGGCTCGGCTCAGTTCGTTTACATCCCTAGTTGGACCCATATATATGTTATATATGTACTCATAATTAGTTGCTGGAATTCTATATTTGAAATTTGTATGCAATACGGAATCTAATAAAACGGGAAAATATTTAACTTTTATCTATAATTAGATAACTAAAAAAATTAAAACATGTTCTTGGTTAATCATATCTTTCCTTGCTGGCTTAGTAGTAATGTACAAGAAAGATAACGATGGTTTTTAGGATAACATAAAAGTTGTTACTAAATTAACATTCTTAAAAACATTAAATCAAGCAGACATGCACTAAAATTATAGATAATGTATCTATGATTTGTCCTAAATCTTTTTAGATTATTGATATAAACTCATAAATATACTAGTTTATTATTATCCCATATATGAACATAGAGATTTTTAAAGTAAAGTATAAAATTTGATGGTGTGAAATTGTAAGAGTTATAGTAAAATAACTGTAAAACGTACATTGGAAATGTTTATCATCCGTTTTTTTTTCTTTTTTGTTGAAGGTTGTCCGAACGAATGCCTCTTTGATAATAATAAAGAAGGTTGTTTATTTTCTATAATTGATATAGATTAGAATATTGTTTTCGTACAAATAAAATCACCTAAAATCTAAATATAATAAAACATACAAATATAATCCTCTTTGCTCAGGCACCGGAAACTGAGGACCACCTTTTTGTTAATTGTGATATAGCTCAGAGTTTACTAAATGAAATTGGTAAATGGTGGAAGATAGCTACGCCAACTGGAACGATGGAAAGTCTACTAAATTGGGGTCTTAATGCTAACATGAAAGGGGATATGTTGCAACTTTTCAGCGTTGTCTTATATACTTTCTGTTGGCAATTATGGAAGACAAGAAACGATATTGTTCATGCCAAAAACAGGAGTCAGCTCCCTCGATTGTTTACACTCATTCAAGGCCTTTCCTTTTCGTGGTTAATTGCTAGGAGTAGCCGTAGAACCAAAGTTTCGTGGCAAGATTGGTGTTGTTTGTCTTTCTTCTACACATAGAATGACTCTTTGTTGTAATCCTTTTTTTTTTCCTTTCCATGTACTTTAATTTGCTAGCTTCTTGCTAGTATTTTTAATAAATCTTTCTGCTGCCGTTCAAAAAAAAAGATTGAAATAAAGATAAGATTGAAATATTGTATTTATAATTAATAGATAAAATCTATTCACCTAATTTGAAAAATAAAATAAACACACCTCACCTAAATATAGTATAAATTTGAATAAATATGTAAAATGTGTTGGATTAAATTAAGGAATGTGAGGGTTAGGATTAAGTATTTAAGGATGATGACATCATATTTGTTTGTAAGCTTAATTTAGTTTTTAAAAGAAAATGATCCTATTGGTCAAATTATATTTTAAAAAGAAAAGTTTTTTTTAAAAGTCTATCCTTTTAATAAGATAGTTAGATTTTTTGTTTTATAATATATGTTATTTATTGAACAATGTTTTTTAAAATATGTTTCTTTTTAGATTATTGATATAGAAAGTAATTGTATTAATAATTCTATTCACAATTTTAATTTTTTATTTGGGAGGTGCTTATTAGTAAAATAAAATTTGTTTTTACAAGCCCAAACATAAAATTATATTAAAAATAAATTTTACTAATGAGATCCAACTCCATGTGGGGTCTTCGTCTATTGATTTGAGTATGTCTCTAGATTTTACAATTCTTAATCGATTTACTTATACCCGACTTGGTATGTTTTGCTCAATTGTTAAGTAATTCCTTTCAATGTTCAGTAATTTTCTTTCAAATTCACCACTGTTGTTGATTAATCTCTCTATATATATAGAAAGAAGTTTATTCGAGAACCGTTCTTAGCGAGAACCAATCTGAACCGTTCAATTTCCCCTCCTTCAATGTCATTGCCCACTCATGAATTCCTCACATGCACTCTGTCACACTTGATCCCCCCACGCTCCACATCCATGAATTCCACTTTATCAAATCAACGGCTAAGATTGAATCTCACAGTTCTCGTACGAAAAAACAGTTCTCGTTTGAACCGTCCCATATATATATATATATATATAGACAAAAGTTCATGCGAGAACCGTTGTTAGCGCGAGAACCGCGAGAACCAATCTAAGCCGTCCAATTCCCCCTCCTTCAATGTCATTGCCCACCCATGAATTTCTCACATGCACCCTGCCACACCCTATCCCTCCACGCTCTTCATCCATGATACTTCCCATATCCAAGGAACGGCTGATATTTGTTCTCGCGGTTCTCGCACTAACAACTGTTCTCGCATGAACCCTCCCCTATATATATATATATAGGAGAGGGTTCCATTGAGAACCGATTTTAGTGCGAGAACCAATCTTAGCCGTTTATTTAATAAGTTGAATTCATGGATGGAGAGCGTGGAGTGATCAAGTGTGGCAGGGTGTATGTGAGGAATTCATGGGTGGGTAATGACATTGAAAGAGGGGGAATTGGACGGCTTAGATTGGTTCTCGCGGTTCTCGCACTAAAAATGGTTCTCAATGGAACTTCTTCATATATATATATATATATATATATAGGCAAAAGTTCAAACGAGAACTGTTTTTCGTACGAGAACTGCGAGAACCAATCTGAGCCGTCCAATTCCCCCTCCTTTAATGTCATTGTCCACCCATGAATTTCTCACATGCACCCTGCCACACTTGATCCCCTCCACACTCTCCATCCATGAACTTCCCATATTCAAGAAACGGTTGAGATTGGTTCTTGCAGTTCTCGTACGAAAAACAGTTCTCGTTTGAACCGTCCCCTATATATATATATATATATATATATATATATATATATATATATATATATATATATATATATATATATATATATATATATATATATATATATATATGTATGTATGTATGTATGTATGTATGTATGTATGTATGTATGTATGTATGTATGTGTGTGTCCAAATACTACATTTATTTCAAATTTAGATGCATCGTATACAAACAATGAAACAAACTTTTTTTGGATCAAATATTGTTTAGTGTTAACTGTTTCATTTTAATATTGCCATAATTAAGGGGTGTATCGTACCCAGTAATATATGATCTAAATATCTAATGGAGTCACGACATCAAATATAAACCCATGCCTGTACTAACCGACCAAGATTCATTTATAAAATTGCAATTGAGAAATTCTTTTCTATGCCTAATGCTTAGGTAACACTCATTTTGTAAGTGTATTTTTACTACATTTGCAAGTAGCCAATTAATAGTCATGGTGCCTCTCAATAAAATCACGATTAATGCCGAGTGATGGGAAAGCTTTGCTATGCAAAGATCGAAGGGTAGAAACTAAATGCAGCCAGTTGTGGGACTTGAGTTGCAGTAGGAGGAGGTCTATATGTTTAATGAGTGCTGTACAACAATCTTACTCGGGCTAGTTCATATAAAGTTGATATTCCCTTCAAGAAACAAGATAAATAGACGTAATAAGCTAATTTGTTTAATTTTTTTAATCCAGACATAACACATCTATATCTATCTATAATTCTATATATATATTAAAAGAAAATCAATCTAAGGAAACATTTCTTAAATAAAAATTTAATTAGCCAATAGAATACTCTTATTTTTCTAATTTTGACTAAAATCATCTATTTTGACTACTATTATTAGTAATACCCGCTACATACAAGAAATGGGTATTTTAACCTGATTTTTAATCACACGCGGGTCACATAACCCGATTTCACATACCCGACTTCAAAGAAAACTTTCGGCGACTTCACAAACCTTTCGTAAACTTCATCGAGAAGCTTTTCAAATAAACCCTAAATTACCTTGTCGATTTCATAAGCAACAGCGATTTCTCGAGGATTTCGATAGGTAAGGTTTAAGATTCAATGTCATTCATCATCTTCTTCAATCTGTTTTTTTTCTTGATCGGGTTCTTCGTGTTAACAGTGCCGTCAATATAATTTATGTTACGGGTTTGTCAACGTAATTTTCTTGAATCATATTCCTTTGATTTCATATGCTTCTTCTTGATTCGTTTTTTATTGTTTTAATTTGATTCTCTACTCTTCTTTCATCGCCGATTTCAATCCAAAGATATGGTGTATCTAATTTCGATTGATTCACTCACATTGAATACACTCAAAAGTGATGTTCGTGAATACACCCGAAGGTGATTTCCAATAGCAAAGTTTAATTTAACCTAAATGTTTGATTTTAAGGCTATTTTTTTTTTTGCAATTCCTTACAGGTTTGTTTCTCATTTTCCCCTTCAAAATTTGCTTTTTATTACAGAATCTTAGACATAGACGGTCTCTTCACCAATAGCTATGAATACTCGAAGGTTTATCTTCTATTTTGTTCTATATATCTTGATTCAATGTTGAATTTGCTGCATCTGTATGGTTTGTTTAAATCAGTAATTTAACGATACGAAATTGATACGGTTATATTTTGTCGATCTGTTATGTGAATGCATACATTAGTAAACATGATTCTACTTGATACACATTGAAACTTATTAAGCATGCTTTCAATTTTATTATCATTGGTTGTAAATTGATTTCTTGAATGAGTTCAGTTACTATTCTGTGTTGGAATGACTGAGGCACTGCAATTAAGTTATACCTACATATTAGGTTCACACAAGCTTCCTTTTCTTTTTCCTTCTTTTTTATTTTTTTGGCATTCTTCTTTATTGGAGATGTTTAGCATAATTTGGTATAAACTTGTCATTGCTCGAGTTCAGTGGATCTAGATGTAGCTCTGAATTGGGTAAAAGGGGTTGAGCATATTTTCAAGTGGGGAATACCACTTTTTATCACAGAGTCATGCTCAAGATAAAGTCAATCATGCTTATAACTGTTTTTTATTACCTGTGAAAAGATTAAGTTATGTTAGTATCAATTATATTGATCAATTTTTTTGATCATTTAGTGATCAATTATATTGAGTAAAGGGAGGTATTATTTGTTTATATCTATTTGTTATTAATCTTCTTTCATTTTCTAGATCTTAAGTTGTTTTAGTCTTATGTGCAACTATTTTTTAGTGCATATAACCTGTTCCTCCATCTCATATTTGTCTTTTCATGATATGATGTTAGTATTATTTTGATGACATGAGCACTAGAGGTGGAATAATGAACACAATTAGTTAGGTTTAAATGACTTAAGTATATATATTTTTAACCAATGTAGTATAGATAAAAGTTGTTCTGTAATGAATCTGATGTAATTTTTATGAAGTTGTCTTTTTAACAATTTGTATTTGTGTGGTATTTTCTTTATCATGTAAAACTAATTAATTTTTATGGTATGTATGGCACTGAAGACATTCATTAAGTATTTTATTTAGAAATTTTTGATTAAAATTTCATTTTATAATACCCGTGCGTGCACGGGTCCATAAATCTAGTATGTAATAAAAATAAAAAACTCGTTTATCATGTAACAAAAAATACAAGTTTTAACACATGTAATAAAATAAGACCTCAAAAAGCTGCATACCAAACATATACATTAACAAAAAACAACGTAAATAATAATTTGTATCCTTTCAACACGAAAAATTTCGCATCAAGTATCCAATTGTCCAAGAAAAAAACTATCTATAAAATAGATTATCAAACTCCCATAGCATTAAAATAAAAATCTAGAATCAGAAATCACAAATAAAATATATATTCCATTCCATACAACAACAAATTTGAGAAAACAAACTGAAAGCCCCACGAAGAAGAAGAGATGAAAAAAATGCGTCAATCAAATGTTGAAAGAGAATCAGAAAAAAACACTATACACATCGTAAACACCGTTTCTATAAGGGATATCGCATGCTTAATGAGTGAATTGAAGGAAAGGTGGGTAAGTAGAGAAAGAATATATTAAAGATAATAATATATTTTTTTTTTATTAATTAACTTCTAAAACCAAAGGCAGACCATTTCTTTGATGAAGCCTCTTTCTTGGTCCTTTTTGAGTTAGGATCAATAAGGTTCTCCAGTGATTTTGCTTTCTTGTTACGTGACCTCCCTGCTTCTTTCAGAAGCTCTGCCAGCCTCTTCTTCTCGTCATCGAAATCTGGGTTTGCTGTACCCAGCTTTTCTTCTCTTAATTTTAGAACATATTCCAATATCTCGATTGCATCTTCCACTCTGTACCATTGCATAATATATTATTAGAGACACGAATTTTATAATACTTCAAACGTCTACAAATATGTTCTCATTTATTCTACCCTAGTCTACATAATCTGAACTTGCTTTAGAAAGGTTAGTTTAACACTTGAATTATCGTGTTGTGGAAGCTATGGTAGAATGCCGTCCAACTTGCTTCAGAAAGTTGAGTGTAACACTTGCGTTGGGCCGGATGTAATAAACAATTACTCCCTCCATTCCAGAATATATATAATTTCCCAAAATACATAATATGATTCCTTTATAATAGGAAACTTATTGAATAATCAAGATTTATAGACCATATTATTCGATTTGGGAGCAAGGGAGCCAAGCTATAGATTTTGATCACCATGATATTTCAAACGTGTTAGTTGTTCAAACTCAGGGTGCAAGGGAGCCAAGCTATTCGTTAGCTCAAATCGAGCTGTGTTCTAACTTAGAACTCATTGCCCGGGCTTCATATAGTAAGCACGATTAGACTCAAGAGAGCCTAAATGATCCTATTAGCTACACAAGTATTATGATGTATATTAGATGACACAATAAACATTATTGTTAACAACTTTTTTTAAGATTATATAATTATAGATATATGTAGAAAATAGTTATATGTATAAACATAATCATTAAATAATTATTATATATTATATACACATAATAAATGGGCCAAGCTCAAACACACTCAAAACGACCCGAATTTGAGCTTGAGCCCTCTTAACGGTAAAAAAGCGTTTCGAGTTCAGATGGCTCATGTACACCACTTCTAAGGAAGGAGTAGCTAATATGTTTTAATGTATGGGAGCCAACCAATGAAGTTAATAGTGTAAAATTATGAGCAAGATATTTACCTTCCTAATGCATCGTATGTTGCTGCAAGATTGCTGTATACTCCAAGAGTATCTTGATGACAAGGACCACACTCTTGTTCCAAGATTTCCCTTGCTTCCTCAAACAACTCAGCAGCCTCATCTATCTTGAAGAGTTGTACACAGGCCAACCCCATCTGATTTAAAACAACCCCAAAGAATGCTGATTTTCTTTCTCCACTAGCCCTAAGTTTCGCAACAGCACTTTCAAAGGCACCTCTTGATTCTTCGTACCTTCCCACCATGTAAAACATGACACCCATACGTGCTTCTACTCCTGCAATTGTGCTTTGCTGCCCGGGCTTGTCTTCCAAAAGTTTCATTGATTTCTGCAACAATCTCAATGCCTCCTCAGGTTCATTGAAAGATTCATATATTGCTGAAATTTCTGTCATTCCACTAGCAATATCTTCTGGAGTGGTTCCAGGCACTGGTTTTGCATATATTCTAAGGGCGTTTTCGCAGTAGGATCTAGATTCTCGTATCTTTCCAGTCTTGTAATACAGGTCAGCAAGGCGTACAAAAACAGAGGCAACTGAAGGGTGGTTATCACCCTTTGATGCTTTGAAGACAGTAAGTGCCTTTTGGTAAGAAAACACGGCTTCATCAAAACGCGAGAGTGCTAAATAAATGTTGCCGATGCTGAGATCAATTGAAGCAACTTCGTTATCTTGTCCATTGGCAATCATTGCCATGCTGGCAAGTACAAGGTGTTCCAAGGCAGCTTCATAATCTCCTTTTGCCTCACATATGAGGGCCATCAGTCGTCTATCAGCTGCTTCTTCAAGAGATGCAGGTGGGCTGTGCACTCTGTGGATTTCAAGGGTTCTTTTGCACAAAATGTCCGCTTCATCAAACTGCATTGCTTGGACATGAGCCTCAGCTAAGTATCTACATAATGCAAATGAAGAACCATGAGTTTAGATCTTGTATCATTTGAATTGGAATCAGATTAGAACTTGCTAGACAACAGATAAATTATGGTTTAAACCACAAGTCTATGGCTTGTTACTGGTAGCAGGTTGTCAAAAAACACAATACGAGCCTATGTTGTTCAACTCACAGTAAGATTCTTGTATATACCTACACGCTGGAATCCAAAACAGACCACTAGGACACCAAGAAACTTATTCCTCTTACCTCAAACCCCTCCTCTGTTTTGATTATTGTCCTTAGATTCCTGTCTATAACCACGTGTTATGAATTTGCATTTACTACTACTCATTCCTTCTCCTTTAAAGCACAAAGCAAGCTCAGAGAGAAATCAAACTTGATTACAAAACAACGAAGTTACAAGTCCTGTAATCTTGTTACTGAAATGCTCCATACACCACAATTATCTTGATTGAATTTATCTATAGCTAATGCAGTGATGATACGTTGACTAGACCTCCAATCATCTTCTTTGTGTCATATTGTTGATGCCATGTTGCAAGAAAAAGAAAAGGAACTGTAGAAAACTTTTAAGATCACATAGTTAATGTATCAGTCAAAAATAATATATAGAGAAGAGAGAGCTCTTGAAGCCATGTTGAAGCTAGTAAAGGCCCATTCTTAATACAGTTAAACACATTAACACATTTGCTATGTTCAACACAAACAACTGTCATCCTCATATGATACCACTACTGGAGCAGTAGAATTCATGTGAACTTACATTATAAACTGTTGCTTGCTCTAATTGGACTTGGAACACACACTACATATATATAAACATACTATGATGATGTACCTTTAAACTTCTTCCCCAGTCGAGATCTATTATTGCAGGGGACTTTGGTACTTCTAAACATAACTAAAGCAAATCCTTGTTACATATTACTGAAAGTTCTAAAGCCCCTGGTTATAAAAAAATTTATCATATAAACACGCCTACACCAGATACATCATCAAAGCCCAAGAATTAGTTAAGAAATAACTGGAACTCAAACAGATAATAATATAGTGTTATTTAAGCGCTTGAAATAACAGAAAACGGCAAGGTTTTGATCAAAAGCAGAGTTATGATTGTGATTTCACCTGCAAGTCTCAGCAACTCTCGGATCTGTATCGCCTAACGCTTCCATCTGAATTTTTAACCCTTCCTTGTAACACTCGATAGACCGATCGAGCTGTCCAAGCATTGAGTGAGTGTCACCTAGCTGCATATACCCCGAAAACGCAGCAAGAGCGTGATCTGCACCTCTCGACACCTCAGGAACCTTAATCGCCCTGTCTAACACTGGAATCGCCTCCTCAAACTTCCCCAAACTGCAGTAAATAGCCGCAACAACGTGCAAACACATAGCCAGATCAAGGCTTGGTTCACCTTCAACTAAACAGCGCTCGAACGATTTCGATGCGCGTAGCGCATAATCTAGAGCCTTGCTTGGCCCATCTCCAGACGCGATGGTATCACGTGCGAGTTTCAACAGAAAAGGGCCTAGATCGGGGTTGTCCAGCGATGACTCATCTAGTAAAGATTGTTTCTCCGGCGATTTCTTCTTTCCAGACCCCCGATCCGGCGATGGCTTGGCGCGTGACGATGAAGGAGACGGCGAGGGAGGCCTCCGCTGTGCGGGTGAGGTTATTTTGGTATTAATGGAGTCAGAACGTTCAGGAGTCGGCCGGATCTGGTGGTTGTGGTTGTCTTCAGGAATTGAGATTCGTGGCGGCGTTTTCACGGAAACTAAACCAGGCATGGCTGTTATGTATCAAAAATCGTTAACAAAATGCAGATCTTAACTCACCGTTGCGTATAATTCGTCAAATGTGCATAAATCAATCAATGGAGATCCAGAGTGATTCTTTAATCTACAGATAAGAGCATGCGAGCATTCAGAATGGTTGTTGGTGACTGTTACTCTGTAGCTGCAGTGTGTGTGTGTGTGTGTGAGAGAGAGAGAGAGAGAGAGAGAGAGAAAGAACAGAGAGATGATAATATGAACCAACAATAAAATCAGTGAAGTGGGACCCATGGCCATACAGCTCAAATAAAGTGGGTGGACCCGCCATTGATGAGATGGCACAACCTGTTTGGATCGAGATTAGATGACTGTTGGAAGAGGAATCAGAAGAACACGGCTTGCGTGGGTGTCAAATTTGTTCGTTGTTAAAGAACAATTTATCCGATTTCCTTTCCTAGTTAGAATTTAGAAATGGATATTTATTTAATATGTATGGTTTTTTCTTTGCATTTTTGCAATATGTTTAAGATGGCCCAAAAGCCGACATGTTTGGGCCTGTGTATTCAAGTTTCAATGGCGGTGAAAGAAAGAATCTCAATGATCAACGGGCCCAAGCCCCATTCTCTGGCCCAGTCTTGTTCTATGAAGAGGCTTCTGTAAGTCGGCCCAGTATATGAAAGCTTCTCCCCCCAGGCCCCAGTCCCCAATTTTCGATTACCCAAGTTTAAAAACTGTTCTATCAAATTCATCCATGAAAATTTTTACGATATGAAATAAATTGTTGAATAACTTTAGTAAAACGGTTTTTTAACTTGGTTGTTATTTTATTAATTTTCCCCAATTTTATATGGCGTTTTGCAATTAGAAAATTAAAATAGTTTTATAAGAAAATCCGAGGTTTAATGAAAGTAGAATTTAAATAGGTTTTGAAGAATCAAAAAGTCATGCATGTCAACATATGCAATAAGAGGTATCTTAAACAATTTACTATGTTGATCATATTTGAAGTTGGATAACAATCATTGTATTGGATAACTCGTGTGTTTCAGTCGACATTATATTCGGATCTATGACTATCATTTTCATCACTTGTGTTTTTATTTTATATTTCAGTTTTGAGTTTCGGTTTTTAATTCATACTGCTCATAAATCAAGTGTTACAATACTGAAACATTAGGTAACAAATTAGGCATCTGATCCTAGTTAATCATGATTTTTTAAAAATACTCATAAAGGTCGCTATGAAATCGTCATACCTTTAACAATGAGACCACCTAATACAACAACACACTGATTATTTATGAAGAAAGTCTTATTGCATTTAATATCTAATAAAGGTGGCCATTCTATCCATTTTGGCTATGAAAGCCACTCAAAGTGTATTTTAAAAGCATGCATAAACCTACCTACGATAATTTATATCAAATGGTTAGATTATCGTGGTCTTGCTAATCACATTATCTATGGGTATCGTTATCACCAAATGTGTTTTGATTCTATCATATTTGAATTGACACGTATTTAAATGTACAATAAATTCCCAGATTTACTTGGTTGTTATATTGACCATGTATGAGGATTTGATTTATAAATTTTGGTTTGTGAAAAGAACTCATTCCACACCAAAATTTATATTTGTTTGTATTACTTTTTAAGCTTGATTAGAAAACTATACATTCTTTAACAACGTAATAACTTATTATATTAAAGTGACAACGATTGTATGTGCACAACTTGGTTTTATATGAATACATTCATACCAAGTTTCATAAATGACATATATTAAAATTTTTAAGACTAGTAGTAATTTTGGGCTTTTTTTAAATAAAGTATGAGTTGGAACTAACTTGCTTCATTTTATTTCAGGTAATTATCTTAAAGAGTACGGGTGTTTATGCATGGTTAACTGATCATATGTTTAACCCAAAATCGGTTAATCAAAGTGTTGGGTCGTAACATTCGTGAACCTAAACCTAAACCCAAAAATCCGGTTAAACGGTTTTTCGTTTAACCAATTAACCATTTTTAACTACTAAAAATATTTATAAAACAAAAGGTTGAAATAATATACATATCTCAAGTTAGCTCCCCCATTGAGAAATTTATAAACATTACGAATGGTGTTATTTGTGTACCAAATAATTATGATATTAGGAAATATTTTGAATAAAAACCTGACTAAGATAAGTGAAACTAAGTAAAAAATAGTAAATAATAATATTTATAAATCTAGTTGACTCGAAAACATAAAATAATACAAATATCTACTAATATCTACATTGAAAAGTGCAATATAGATATTGACTTTGAGTAACAATTTGTTATGAGTAGATAATTATCATATATAAATAATGATTAATTTGTTGATATTGATAAATGTAAAAAATAAAATTTGAATTTTTTCAGTTATCGGTTAACCGTTTGTCTCTAATATCATGGACCGTAACCGAACCGAATAACCGAAAATATTCAGTTTGTTTAACTTAGTTTGTGGTGGTTGATGACATTGTGGTCTATAGTGGGACGATTGAAGAGCATTTCGGTATGGTTTGTCGGTTTTTAGGTTTCGGATATTTTGAACAACCATATTAAAAAGTTGTGTAATATGAATTAATCAACACTTCGAAGATTTTGGAATGTGACGCTAGTTTTTTCTCTATCATACTGTCATCACACAATTATAACACTAAATCCTTACTCTACTACACCATCATACTCATTTTCCAACTCTCTTAAGATACACACCAAAAACAAAGGAAAACATTCGTTTACAACATGGGCTTCTCACGCAAGTAAAGGTTACTTAGTGTATCATCTCAACACATGTGCTAGCCTGCACGGCGTGACGTGTGCTTCCCTTGGACACGATGTTGCTCACAATGGCCTCTTGCAATTGAAAGTTAACGTTGTTAGGCATGTTTGTATAAATTTTTATATGGTAATATATTAGCACATATTATCAGTGTTTTTAAACTTGGTTTTTTAATTAACTGGTTTAATAAATGGGTCATGGACCTTCAGATTCAACTAGTTAAACCACCCGGTCAACCTGGTTATACACGTGTGTGTTTTCAAGTTATAGCTTTTCTGGCCTTTTCTAACAAAATTCTTTTGATTTTGTAAATAAAAGAGATTTTGTGAGTTTTGTTATTTTTATGGTGATATCTTGTATTGTGTTACATCCCTACTCACATTATTATTTTGAAAAAAAAAACTATAAACCAAGTCAATAATGGGTTAAATTTATCAGATGAACTGGTTTGACCGGTAACCCGGCTAGCTCAATACAGATCAATAAATGATAACAACCCATTCATTATTAAACTGTTCTTTTGACCAGTTTACCACTGTGTTCCCAAGATACAACAAGAAAAGAGAAGAAAAAAATTAACGGAAGAAAATAAAAGAATAGAAAGGATAATTATGTGATTTTCGTGTTCCCGAGTTGAAAAGAGAAAAAATAAAATTAGAGAGAAAAGAAATAAGTTTTTGTTCCCGAGTTAGGGAGGAAAGAAAAAAAAGATCATTATATAATAATACCTTTACTTTTTAAAATTATTTATTGTAATTAAAGGTAACTAGTTTATTGACCCTTGCACACACGGGTATTTTGGAAGTGTATTTGAGATATTAAAATTTTTAAATAAAAATAATGCAGTAAATGAAATATCACATTTGTGATGATAATATACTAATTTCAAAAAAGTGTCATATTACAATAAAATTTATACCAAAACGTAGATAAAAATGAGACGGTCGTAAATATATAATTATTTTTTCTTTAAACAAAATATATCACAAGTTACTAAAAATAATTTATAAACAACTTATAATTAATTACATTATTATTTAATTTTTATAAAACCCCCTCACATTTTCTTAAAACCTCCTTATATGTTTTATAAAACCCCCTCAAAATATTCATCTAACCCCCTCCCAATAGATTTAAAATTAATATTTCAAAATTGAAATCGAATAATTTGAAATTAAAATTTCGTATCCACGTTTTTTAACTTTCCAAAATTATTTTAAGAATGAAATAATTTTGAAATTTAAGGTTTTGATTGGTTAATTAAGACTCAATTTATGATTATTTTTAGAAAATTTGCATGCTTTTTATATATAGATATAGATAGATAGATATAGATATAGATAGATATAGATTTAGTCATTTAAGAAAGATCAAAAACATTTTTTTCAAACTTTTCTTATTCTTTTTAATAAAAAATATTTACAACACAAAACTTTTTTTATTTTTTTCCTAATCCCAACTCATCTCTCTAAATTAAAATTCGAGTTAATTACAAAGATGGTCCCTGTGGTTTTGCCCAAATTTCACATTTAGTCCTTTAAAATCGAAAATTACACTGGTAGTCCTTATGGTTAGCGTTTTGTTTCACTTTTAGTCCTTTAGACTAACTGGGGTTAAAGTTGACCGTTAGTCAAATGGTAGACTAAGGGTATTCTGGTCATTTTACATCTTATCCTTGTTAACAAACGCCATTTGCTTTACTCATTAATTAAAAATTATAAAAAAAAATACAAACTCTCATTTCTTATTCATGTTCATCGTAATACAGACTAATCAATGAAATCATATGAAACAGAACACATGAGCTGAATGAAAATCATATGAATATTAATTCTAACCGACTATGAATAAAATCACAGATCAAATAACACCACAGATCGTATTAAAACATACAAACAGATATGAAGAAAGCCATAATCGAATGAAAACCCTAATTAAACCAAGATGTGCGACGATAGTGGTTTTATTTCTTCAGATCTGAGGCGGTGAAAGTGGTGGTGGTTTCTTCAAGATGTGCGACGGCGGTGGTGGTTGATTTCTTCGGATCTGAGGCGGCGGTGGTGGTTTATTCAGATCTGCGATGGTGGTGGTGACTTCTTCAGATCTGCGACGGCGGTGGTGGTTGATTTCTTCAGATCTGCGACGGTGGTGGTGGTTTATTCAGATCTGCGACGGCGGTGGTTGATGTCTACGGATCTAAGGCGGTGGTGGTGGTGTTGTATGATGGTTGAAGATATATTATATATCTGCAGACCAGAATATAAAACGACCACTAAAAAGCAATCTGTTTTACGAGCATATATATGAAGATCGGTGTTGTATGTTGGTGGTCCGGGGGAGGCAGTGTGAGGTTTGGTTTGGATTTCCGGCGAGTAGGGTGGTGGGTTTTCCGGCGGCAGCTAGAAAGAGAGAGGGGGAGTGGGAGAGAAGGAGAGACATTGTAGAGAGAGGGGGAGAGTTGTAAGTCAGTGTTTGTAGAGAGAGAGAGAGAGGGGTGTTTGCTAGGAAGGTTGTGTTTGTTTAAGGATAAAGAGAGAATAACTCAAAATAACATGTTTGGACATAAAGATAAGAGATAAAATCTGTTTGGTTGTAAGGATAAGAAAGAAAATAACTAATATACCCTTTGACTAACAGTCAAAGATAACTGGAGTTAGTCTAAAGGACTAAAAGTGAAATAAAACGTTAACCATAAGGACTACCAGTGTAATTTTCGATTTTAAAGGACTAAATGTGAAATTTAACACAAACCACATTGATCATCTTTGTAATTAACTCTTAAAATTCGGAAACAAAGGTTACAAGTCAACTAATTTAATCGGTGAGATGAACCGGGTTTAAACTTTAAAACATGGCATATTATCCCGGAGGAAAGAGAAAAAGAAAACATGACGACGTGAGAATTAATCAGAGCACACCACGTCAGATCCAACACGAGATCAATCGTTATTGGTGCAAATACACACCCTTCAAATCTGATTGGTCCACGTCATCAGCGATGACATGCGATTGACTTAGTTTCCACTTTCCTCGCGACAGATCCGCACAAAGCCCAGTCGCTTTATATAAGCCCTACGCATCACGCCTTATTATATGTATATCATCAGACCAGCACCCTCTGCAATTGGAGAAAAGAAAAACTTCGGTTTCAATCAACGCAGCTGAGAATTTGATCTGGTCGATCGTCCAAGCCATGGGTCGCTCTGGCATCGTGCTAGCGATCATCTTAATTGGTAATTACATTCGTTACGCTTTCATTTGTGAAGTTTATTTACAGATCTGATCTACTTCTGGTGTTATTTTGTTATTGTAGACAAATTTAGTCTAGGTCTGATGAATGTATTTACTATTTAGCTTCTTCTTGAATTTAGCCGATTTAGTGTTGTTTGATGCGGATTTTTTCGAGATCTCCAAAACACTAGGGTTTTGCGTTTGTTATTTCTTAGTGGTAAACTGGTAATTCATGTTTACGATCACTGATGTTTCTTTGTACTGCTAATCTTTAAGAAGATCGAGGATTTAGTTGTCATGAATACGATTAGGAGGTTCATTATACTTGATTATACTTAGACGTGAAGATCAACGTTGAACACCTTGGCATCCATCATTGAACCTCAGTTTCTTTGTCGGTTTGATTTTAGATTCTTTTTGCTTGTTAGTTATATACCAGCAATTAGGCAGTTAAGCACTTTGTTCTAATGAACGAGGTGCGTTTTGGGCATGCTCGCTACGTTTGTGAAACATGATTCAGATTCGGAAAGTTTTAAGACATTTTCAGGACGACGCCCTCGTTAAATTTTAATCAGTTAGTCTAGTTTCTGTAACAAACTAGGTTATCTTATACCCAAACTATAGAAACTAATGCCAATCGATTTTTATTAATAACAGTACCTATCTTTTTGTTATTGTTGTTACTTTTTTTAGAATCTCATCACCACCTGTTAGTTTAAAGTGTAATTGTGTGGAATCTATCGTGATGGATGGCTAGTTCAAATAGAAGAGCTTCTATCATTCTATACACAAGATTTTGCTGTATAAACAGTTTTGGTGAACACTTGCTAATTCTGATGAATTTTGGATGACCTTGAAGGCTTGATTATTTCTTAGGTACTAAACTACAATGTGTTACAGGTTGTCTATCTGCAATTTCCATAGCAAAAGAAGAGGCCAGCAAGTTAGGGACAGTTATTGGAATAGATCTTGGTACTACTTATTCTTGTGTTGGTGTTTACAAAAATGGTCATGTTGAAATCATAGCCAACGACCAAGGAAACCGTATCACTCCATCATGGGTGGCGTTCACCGAGTCCGAGAGATTGATTGGTGAGGCAGCAAAGAATCAGGCAGCTGTAAACGCTGAGAGGACAATCTTTGATGTTAAGAGACTTATTGGGAGGAAGTATGTACTTTTCTCTTTTTTTATCTGTTTCTATGTATTGACATTAAGGTGTCTAGAAATGCTTACAGTTTAAAACTTTGTACTTCAGATTTGAGGACAAAGAAGTCCAGAGGGACATGAAACTTGTTCCTTACAAAATTGTGAACAAGGATGGAAAACCCTACATCCAAGTCAAACTCAAGGATGGAGAAACTAAGGTTTTCAGTCCTGAGGAGATCAGTGCCATGATTTTAACCAAGATGAAGGAGACAGCTGAGGCGTTCCTTGGAAAGAAAATCAAGGATGCAGTCGTCACAGTTCCTGGTAGATAACTATCAAAGTTACAAATATAATATAAGCTTTGTATCCTTGAAAAATGTTCAGTTGATTTATTATTCAATTTGTTTTGCAGCATACTTTAATGATGCCCAAAGGCAGGCTACCAAGGATGCTGGTGTGATTGCTGGCTTAAACGTTGCTAGAATCATCAATGAGCCCACGGCTGCTGCTATTGCATACGGCCTGGACAAGAAAGGTGGTGAGAAGAACATCCTTGTTTTTGACCTTGGTGGTGGGACATTTGATGTCAGTATCTTGACAATTGACAATGGTGTTTTTGAGGTTCTATCCACAAATGGAGACACCCATCTTGGAGGTGAGTTTTTTTTTTCTTTTCTTTTTTTCCCATACTAGTATAAGATCGTGACTTTTGAGAGGCTTTAGCCTTTGTTATTGCCTGCTAAAGTTATAAATTCTCCCAGGTGAGGACTTTGACCAAAGGATCATGGAGTACTTCATCAAACTGATAAAAAAGAAGCACGGCAAGGACATCAGCAAGGACAACAGAGCTCTTGGAAAGCTAAGGAGGGAAGCGGAACGTGCCAAGAGGGCATTGAGTAGCCAACATCAAGTGCGTGTTGAAATCGAATCACTCTTTGATGGTGTGGATTTCTCCGAGCCATTGACCCGAGCCCGGTTTGAAGAGTTGAACAACGACTTGTTCAGAAAGACCATGGGACCTGTAAAGAAAGCCATGGAAGATGCTGGTCTAGAGAAACGCCAAATCGACGAGATTGTTCTTGTTGGTGGTAGTACCAGAATCCCAAAGGTTCAACAGCTCCTCAAAGACTACTTTGATGGCAAAGAACCCAACAAGGGTGTGAACCCTGATGAGGCTGTTGCCTTTGGTGCTGCAGTACAAGGTGGTATTTTGAGCGGCGAGGGTGGTGACGAGACCAAAGGTGAGCCAACTTGTTATCATAAACGCTATCAATTCCTTAACAGTATCCACAATCAAAAGTGATGCCAATGCAAGTGTGTTTTGTTTTATTGTGATATAGATATCCTTCTTTTGGATGTGGCCCCACTTACTCTTGGTATTGAAACCGTGGGAGGAGTGATGACCAAATTGATCCCAAGGAACACTGTCATCCCCACCAAGAAATCTCAAGTTTTCACCACTTACCAGGATCAACAGACCGTAGTCTCCATTCAGGTTTTCGAAGGTGAAAGGAGTCTGACAAAGGACTGTAGGCTTCTCGGAAAATTCGATCTTTCTGGAATTCCTCCAGCTCCAAGGTTGGTTTGTTGGTGCATCGATTATTTTAGTATTGGGTTAAAATGGTTTGTGATTTCCAGAGTTATAACATGAAACTGTGTTATTGAAACAGGGGAACCCCACAGATTGAGGTGACATTTGAAGTAGATGCAAACGGTATCTTGAACGTGAAGGCTGAGGACAAGGGAACCGGGAAGGCAGAAAAGATCACAATCACAAACGAGAAAGGGCGATTAAGTCAAGAAGAAATCGAGCGCATGGTTCGTGAGGCTGAGGAGTTTGCAGAGGAAGACAAGAAGGTGAAGGAAAAGATCGATGCACGTAACGCCCTTGAGACTTATGTGTACAACATGAAGAACCAAGTGAGTGACAAGGATAAATTAGCGGACAAGCTAGAGTCAGATGAGAAGGAGAAGATTGAGGCGGCGACAAAGGAGGCTCTGGAGTGGCTAGATGATAACCAGTCGGCGGAGAAAGAGGAGTATGATGAGAAGCTTAAAGAAGTGGAAGCTGTATGCAACCCGATTATAACCGCGGTTTATCAGAGAACGGGTGGTGCACCTGGTGCTGGTGCTGAATCAGCAGAAGATGAAGATGAACATGACGAGCTTTAGGTTTGTTATATATAGAGATGGGAGAGATAGGAGAAATGTTGGTGTAAATTTTGAGACTACTTTTGAAGTCTGGATTCTTTCTTTTGGCTTTTTTGCTTTTACCTTTTGACAAACATGTAACATGTAGCTTGATTGCATCAATGAAGAATTATTTAACGCTCACTCCACTTGGATTTTATTTGTTTTTAGAATATAATTTTCCTACTTTACATATTTGAACTTACATTGTCGCTTCAGTATATCTTCGCAGCTAGGAAACACAACCTTTGTTGGGTATGTAGGGAATCCTCTGTCTCTAGATATCTGACCTTCGTCTCCTAGCTAAGTGAAGACTCCTGAAAGCAAACACAAAGTTAGCCTCGTCACGAGCTTCGGGAGTATTATAGGATAAGTAACAGTTCTTTCAGAGAGTGTTAAATGAGATTGAGTGCATTAATATCGGATAATTTAGTGTAATATAGAACTAGAATATGGGTAGATCCATGGTAAGAACCCATGGATCCTGAGATACTTCTGTCAGATAGCAAGTACAACCATTAATGGTAAGTTGTACTGTGTCAGCCGAATTAATTAGTGCTTAATGAATATGCTGATCTTTTCTAATTAATGGTCTGACCGGTTTGTGTCAATGCATGTTTTGTTTGTATATTAAGCTGTTTTGTTTGTATATTGCCGTTTGAGTAGATAACGTAAATAAGATTCTGCTTGGGTATACACACTGTCATACATATTCTCCACAAATCTTCTTTAATATAATGAGATCTGGTTGCATATCCGAGTTTAGTGCTCGCCTCCGCAGGGTCAAATTAGTGCCTATGATTGGGGGTGGCAATCACCGACTAGTCCAGACCAAAGCTTTCTTTAATAGGGGTCAGGCATGAAGAATGATGATAACCGTGACATTTAAGAATGTATGCAGAACTCGCTTTTTTAAGCATTTAACATCAAACCTATAAACTTGAGTGATTGCAGAAACAAATTTGCAATTATTGTTATTTTAATTGAATTTATAATAGGCTGAGAAAAGAGAACCTGTCAACTTTAATGGTAGACAATGCACTGCCATACTATATACAGACACCGAGTTCATATGTTGTAACACTTATGGTCACCATTGTAACAGAATAATAACCACGCACAACATGATCCGCCACAAACATATATATTTTGCATCACGAATAAAATGAATTCGCGTAAGGGGTACACCAACCTTCTATTTGAGAACATCATGCCCTTCCTAAGTCAACATGTGCGAATAATGTCTTCGATTCTCTGTAATTATCAAACTGAAGCCAATTTCACTAGCAAACTCCTTCTTGTGCTTGGAGAATATTAAGCACTTTATTATGATTCCTTTATATGTCTTTATTTTGAGTTTAGTAGTTCAGTTGCTTGTACAGAAGTTATTTCCAATTTTTAAGGATGATTCAAACCAAATGCAGGTTTTTTTATGCCTTAAAGTTCTGAATATATTTTACTTCATAAAGAAGCACAGAACAAGAAAAAGAGAAGCTGACTAACAAAAAAACCAACCATAATCACAATCGTATAAATAAGAGTCGCGATTGGAGGTGACCATTTCTACCCATTTGGGTTATGATATAGTATTCTGTAAAGGATCATGTGGGAAACAGAAAAAGTAGCATCCTAAATCCTACTACTTGTAACAATTAGATATATATTGTACTATAATATATTTAATTTAACACATTAACTGTTGCTTTCTAGCCACATAAACTACTTGAAAAACTCTATATTTTCAAATAAGTACCCACCATCAATTCCAACATGAAAAGCAATCTGTTTCTGGCATCACACTAAACCGTATAATAAGTATAAAAAACTAAGAATTTGGTATAGAATGGCATTTAGACGTGTAAAACTTACTAAATCTGACTGCGCCAAACAACACTGAAGCTCCTTTCAAAAAATTTAATAGAATACTGGCATATATTCGACTCAAATTTCACTATAATGGTAAAAACTGATCAAATTTTATTCAAATGAAAGAAGTTGGTACCACGTGGCTATTGCTTGAGCTTCATTCTTTTCTCTCCTTTACTCCCCTCCTCTCTTCTTCTGCATATGCCTTGCAAGCAAAACAATAATCATTGACACTAAGACCATCCGTAGCGCCCTTGTGGGTTGCTTGCGGTTGCCCAGCGGTTTGGGGCAAACACCGCTACGCCCCAAAGGGGTTCAACCCAACGGCTTCTCCTCCGGTTTCTCACACCCGCTGAACCGCAACCTTTTTCCTTTTTTTTTTTACTTTTTACACTTAACTATTTATTAATATATATTATTATATACAATTTATTTATTATTTATTATTTATTATTACTATTATTATTTATTATTACTATTATTATTTATCTATTTATTTATTATTATTATTATTATTTATTTATTATGTAGATTGCTTTTGGAAGATCCATGCTAACCTACGAGCGGATTTGATCGAACATCTTTGGCGTAAACGAAACGACAACAACGAGGATAACTAGTTTTTAGATGTTTTATTATTTTATATTTAATATTGAATATTTGAATGTTATGTTATTTTTTTATTTTTAATGTTTAGTAATGTTAGGATTTTTTTTATTATTATTTGTATTATTTTAATTTTTAATCAATATAAAAGTATGTTATTTTGATATATTATTAAATGTATTTAAAAAAAGAATTAAAAAAAAGTGGAAAAGGTTGAGGTTAGATGGGGTGTGGTACTTCACTTGAGGGTAAGAAGAGAGTATGAGAAAGAAAAGTTGATGTGACGCAAATGTGTCAGCAGGGTTCAGTGGGTTCACAGGGTGCGCTACGGATGGTCTAATAGGCAATATGGTCTATGTAAAAGATTACAAAATAGATAATTATAAATCAAAAGTTGACAAACGTTTCCCATTTTAGAATTCAAATCCAAGCAAGGCAGGTGCATAATCGATCTCTAGCTTCTTTGCAATAGCAAAGATACTTCAAAAACCCAAGTGCTCGGTTCCTAGAGGAAGAGACTTATCCGAACACACATATACTTGACCAAGATCATTATATATAATCAACAAATGGCCACTAGTTTCACATAAAAGAGACTCGCCGGTTAAACAAAATGATACTTTACCTTGGGCACAGTCCTGTACGTGTTCTGCAATACTTTACATAAAGATTGATAGTGCCTCCATGCCCTACAGAATCAATTTCATCACCTGCAGAAACTTTCCCTTTAATGAGCTTCATATTTATGTAAAGCACCTCGACTTTAGTGTCAAAGTCTGGTTTATGAACTCTGGACACCAATCGATGCCTAAACAGGACCTTCAACATACATTACAATACGTTACAATCTTCTCTCGTTTAAAATGTTACCAGTTTTGGTCTGTAGTTCAACACTCACTTCAACCCTTCCCTTTTGTCACCTATAGTAAGGTCGATTTCATGCAAGAACATAACCAAAAGTAAGTAGCCTGATGACAACAACAACAAGGAATTTGGTTAGAAGAGCTTATTGGCATCAATTTTCATATCATAAATTCACAATAACAAATTCAACCAAGTGCCTTTTTTGTGCTAGACAAAATTCCCATAGAATAATGACTCCTTCGGCATCTCTAGAGAGTAGGTACTAGTGGTGAGCATTGGTCGGTTTGGGTCAGTTGTGACCCTAAACCGAACAGAAACCGATAATATCGGTTTTATGTGATTTTTCAAACCGTTGGGTTATCGGTAGCGGATCGGTTTCGTTATGTTTTATTGGTTAACCCTTATATTTATCTAGGCCAACTTATTGGGCTTCACTATTTCAGAATTAGGCCATGAAATTGGGTTATATTTTATAATTTATATTAGCCATTAAATTAGACAAAACAATATTACAAAATGGGCCTAATATCGTGGAAGATCTTGGAAGATTATGGAACATTCTAGAAGATCGTGGAAAACGTTGGTACGTCTTAAAGTTATTGGGCTTCACTATTTCAGAATTGGGCCATGAAATTGGGTTATTTTTTTATAATTTATATTAGCCATTAAATTAGACAAAACAATATTACAAAACGGGCCTAATATCGTGGAAGATCCTGGAAGATTATGGAACATACTAGAAGATTGTGGAAGACGTTGGAACGTCTTAGAGTTATTTAGAATATGGTAGAACATTCTAGAATCATATACAAAGTTGTAAAAGATGGATTGTGGTAAAATATTCTAGAATAATCACAAATATATCTAATCTTTCAAAGAGGAGGTGAGAAACACTTATAAATAGGCGTGTATATCATTTGCTCCATACCATTAAACAACCAACCTAAGAATCCAAACACGATACAAGAAAACATAAGTGTAGTAGTCTCTAAAGAAAGTGTATGTTCTTCTTAGAGTGGTCTTAATAATAAGAGTCTTTGTTGTTTCCAAAGAAGAGTCATACTCAACAAGCGATAGTGATAGCGAGAGGGAGAGAGACATAGAGACGATAACTGGTCCAAGAATGGAGAAGAACAAAAGAAATTGTGAAAATAAATGGTCCAAGAAAGATTTGGGCTTTGGCTAAAATCCAACTTTAAACTTTTTTACTTTCTTTATTATTATTTTTGTGACTTTTTAATAATTAATATATAAAATAATAATTTAAAAATCCTTAATTGTTCGGTTTGATATCGGTTCGGTTATAGGTACATAACCGAAACCGACTCACTAACTATCGATTAATAAAATTTTAAAAACCAAACCGTCGGTTTGCATTTGGTTCGGTTTTAATGGTTCGTTTTAACGGTTTTATTGGTTACGGTCGGGTTTTTCGGTTAAGACGCTCACCCCTAGTAAGTAGTGCTTCTCCCACCCAGCGACTGAACAAAAAATCTCATACTTGGATTGAATTAAGAAGGTGAAAGAATTAACTTTGTATCGACCTGCTTTTGATCCATTTCGGGTTCATGTCACTTTTTTCGTGTCGGTTCAGATCGTGTTTCGTGTCGGATCAGGAATTGTCAGCGTAACTTTTTAGTTATTGAAAATGATAATTACGGTCTTAAGTTGTGGATAAGAATAAAAAATATGGTTTGATTTTTAAAATAACAACCATATCTCATGTATAAAAAGTTGAAATCTTAGTAAAATGACTAAGATTTTATTATAGAAATAGATAAATAAACTTCTATTATAAAGATAGCTAATTTACATAATTTATATATGTAATTAAATGAAAAGCGGAATATGCAACAACATCGAAGCGCGGTGCATAACACTTGTTTTACAACATTTTAGGTTACCAATTATTATAAACACACGATTCATTAGTTTTTTTTAATTAAACGCCCTCTTATCATATATTTCTAAACCGGGTACTATATATAATTTTTTTTTATGGTTTGAAGACATCATTTTTTCAATTTCTATTACTTATCATTTCCTTAAGTTTTCTTTTCTTTCGTCACCTAAAATATTTTAATATATTTTTATTAATATTTAAAAGTTATAAAAAATAATAGTCTGTATAATATAAATATTTAAAAATATAATATTTTATATTAAAAGACACCTAAATCAATGAAGTTGTAGCGTAAAAGAATTACGTTTGGTATATATTGATAAATTTACTTCAAATGTTAGCGATCGATCTATAATGCTAAAACAAAATAAGCATAAATTTTGAGCGTTAAGTTATTTAGAAAACAAAGATTTAGAATTGAATCTAAATATTATTTTTCATATTTTATTATAAAAGAAAAGTTTAATGAAAAGATAAAAAAAGATCAAATCGAAAAAGTGATTATGAGGGATTTCTTCTCCCAGTCTCCTCATGCATAAAAAAGCAACCTCCAGGAAAAGAACCAATTGAATTCTCTGTTAACAAACAAAACCATATTCTCTCTCTCCCAACGCAGTTCTTTTCTAGGGTTTTCATGCTGAAATGAAAATGGAAGACTTAAACGACGATTTAACTGGGGAAATCCTGCAAAGATTGGATCTCAAAGAGGTTCTGAGGTTCAAATCGGTAACTAAAAGATATTATCCAGAAAGAGTTTCATCGAACAATACAACAAGCGGAAGAGTAGCCACGGTTCTTGGTCGTCGTCTTCTGCGGGGGGTAAGATTGGAAGATGGAGATCATGTTGAGTTCGATCTTGGTCGGTTTCCAGCGCTGAATAAAAAGGGACATCATCTCCAGCTCATATGTGCAAGCGGTAATCTGTTTCTCATTCTTCTGATCCCAATAGAATCTCCCTATCAATCTGACCTATACGTTGTGAACCCGTTTGAGGGACGCTTATTTGTAATCGATGGTCATTACATCCACAGTCGTGATGCATATGATTATAGAGAAAATATGTTTGATGCAAAGATTATAATAAAGGGATATGCTAGTTGGTTTATTAGATTTACTTTTCAATATACTATACCAAATATCAGTAGTGTAATATGTTTGGATTATAATAATCGTGGGGTGGAGGTGGCGAATGATGATGATGATGATGATGATATTGTTGTTTTTGATGGTGATGGGCAACTGATGGATGGTGATGATGATGATGATCATCAGGTGTATGATGATGTAGATGTAGATGAAGATGATCATCATGAGGTGTATGATATTGATGATGATCATCATCATGAGATGTATGATGATGATGATGATGATGACGATGATGAGGAGGAGGATGAGGAGGAGGTTAGTGATGATGATGATAATGTTTATGGGCTTTTTGACTTCTTGATCATGATGGACAGCCAGCCCTCCCGAGCGGCATGGTGGCCACAACTTTCAGATCCTTTGTTGAACCTCAACAGTGAAACAACAAGGACCGTCACCAATGTCCAAGGTAGATATTGTAGGGTGGTCTGCTTTTTGGACAAAATTCGTATGCAAATTTGTAAGTTGTGTGTATCTTTAGGTACAAAATAACGTTTGTTGTATACATTAACAGTATTAACATAGTTTGTTGTATTTTCACGCATTTTGTCCATTATAATATTAAAATTTAAAAGGATATATATACATAATTAAGGGAGTTTATAAGGATATATATGAAATTCTTCCAAATTGGTTTCTAAAAAGCATTGCTTCTGAAAACCGGAACACTGTGATTTTAAAATCACGCACATTCCACAATCTTCTTCTAGACTTGTTACTTTTCTTTAACAAATCTATTATTTATGTCTTCAATTAATCATATCTTAATCGTGTTTTAGAACTTTAAGAAAATTATACGACTAGATTTATTTTTTCATACTCTTTAATTCAAATTATGACTAAATCAAAAATGTAAATCATAGTGGTGAATAGAAAACCTAAATTTGTAAAGAAAACCACCAAAATGGGCATTAAAACAGGATACAAAATAACCAATATGCAAATATTCGACTGCACTTTCAAGCTTTATTAAAATTTGGGCAGCTCCCACTACAAGAAAAATGCCTGATATCGTCTAAATTATACAAGTTTATCTTGTACGATATCAATATTTTATACTCACTTTGAGCTCGTTTTTACTTTTTAATGCTACTTAATCGTTTATTTGAGCGTTTCAGGTCCAAGTTAAGAAAACGATGCTAAAGTACGTAAAATGGAACTTTTGAAGCAACGAATAAAAGTCGATACTAAACGCGCTCGAAAGGCGACATGAAGCAATACAACGAGCTATATTTTCAAGTCCTGGTTTTTATTGTTCGGTTTTTCATTCTTACCTAGATACATACTTAAAGAGTCGCGATATTTTAAAAACTAAATTCGATACATATACTATTAAGGTTAAAATATAGTTATCCAAGTTACAATAACTAGTGAAACTAGTGACTTTATAAATATATAATTAAAAATAATAAGTTCTAAATAAACAGACATGACACGTATGAATTACTTTGTTCCACTAGTGTTATATATATATATATATATATATATATATATATATATATATATATATATATATATATATATATATATATATATATATATATATATATATATATATATATATATATATCCCTATTCGGTTTGTTCGGTTCATTCGGTTTAAATATAGTAACCAGAACCAAACCGAAATTCATAGTAATTATTCGGTTGTGATCCAATCCGATCCAAAAATTATCCAAACCAAATAGTCCGATCCAAAATTTTCGGTTCGGATATTCGGTTTTATCCGATTAGTAAACACCCCTACTCACTCGGCAATGTTATCCACCCTAACTCAAATACTTTGTCACGATTATTTGTCGAGAGTAATCAACCTTGTAATAGGTGTTTTACAACACTATGCAATATATTTATAAATAAAATCTTATAATCAACTAAATATACATGGTTCGGAGTTGTATCCGTAACTAATAAATTAAAACTGAACTCCACCATTCACTCGACGAGTACTCCTATTTTCGGATTACTAGCATATTACCCGCGCAATGCGGCGGCGTCAACTAATTTCTACTCAGTAATCTGCTTGTTTTCAGTATTCATCAATACAGTGATAACAAATAATTTTTCTTTGGCAAGTGGTAACATGTCTATTTTCTTTATCTTTTTTCCATTTTCTTTATTATTATTCTATTCTCAATCAACTCTTTTATTATTTTAAATAAATTTTGAGAATAATTAAATAAGAAAAACGATCTCTACTTATAAAGTAGGTTAAATTACATGACAATACAGAGCGTAAGTTAGTAATTTGAAACTATTAAAAATTAAGAGATTAAGATTATAGAATAAATTAATTTGAAACTATTAGTTATATGGGCTATTTTAAAAAATTAAAATATATGTTTATAAATTCTAATTATATGTTATTCACGTTTATAAGCTCTACCTTAATTATACACATTTTTTTGATAAATAAGTTAAAATGTTTATAACATAATTGAATATTTATTATTTGATTTTTTTTAGTATGGAAGGTTTAGTTATTAAAATGGAATATAAGAATCTTATTAAATGTATCTAGTAGTTACTTTATATAATAATTTCTATTTATTTATATGAAGGGTAATTTAGTATATTTAACTTACTTAAAAATTAAGAGTTTTTAGATTGTAAATGTTTTATATAGGAGTAAGATAGATTGATCGATTATTGATTTTTTCAGTTTTATATCAGACCAATTTTCTCGGGTTTAATACAAGCGAATGATCGCGTTCGTAGTGATAGTCTGGCAAGGTGGGAAGGAACGGAAGAAGAAAAAAGAAAAAAAAGAGAGAGAGAGAGAAAGAAATATGTGCATCAATCAGCGCACACCACGTCAGATCCAACACGAGATACATCGTTATTGGTTCAAATATACCTCTTCTAACTCTGATTGGTCCACGTCATCAGCGATGACATGCCATGAACTAGTTTCCTCGCGAGGGATCCGCACAAAGCCCACTCGCTTTACGTAAGCCCTACGATTCACGCGCTATTATATGTATATTATCAGACCAGCGCCCTCTGCATTTGGAGGAAAACAAAAACTTGGGTTTCTATCGTTTTAATAAACGCAACTGAGATTTTGATTTGGTTGAACAAGCCATGGGTCGCTCTGGCATCGTGCTAGCGATCATCTTCATTGGTAATTACCTTCTTTACGCTTTTGTTTGTAAAGTTTATTTATAGATCTGATCTTCATCTACTTCCGTTGTTATTTTGTTATTGTAGACAAATTTAGCATAGATCTGATGAATGTATGTTCTCGTTAGCTTCTTTATGATTTAGCTGATTTAGTATTGTTTGATGCGGATTTGTTCGAGATTTTCTGAACACTAGGGTTTTGCGTTGGTTATTTCCTAGTGACGGTTCATGTTTACAGATCACTGATGTTTCTTTGTACTACTAATCTTAAGAAGATCGAGAATTTATTTGTCTTGAAAACGACTAGGAGGTTTAGTGAAACTTGATCATACTTAGACTTGGAGATCAACGCTGAACACCTTGGCATCCATCATTGAACTTCAATTTCTTTTGGCGGGTTGATTTTAGATTCTTTTTGCTTGTTAGTTATATACCAGCAATTACGCAACTTGTTCTAGCAAAACGAGGTGCGTTTTAGGCATGCTCATTACGTTTCTGAAAGACTCAAACATGATTAAGATTCGCAACACGATCCCCTTGTTGCTCAGTTAGTCTAGTTTCTGTATCAAAGTAAGTTATTCGTATATCCAAACTATAGAAATTAATGCCAGTCGTTTTTGTATTAATGGCAATGCCTATCCATATCTTATATCATTTTGATTGTTGCTACTTGTTTAAGAATCTCGTGGATGGCTACTTCGAATAGAAGGTCTGCTATCATTTTGTGTAGATAAGTTTATGCTGTATAAACAGTTTTTATGAACGCTTCCTAATTCTATTGAATTGCAGATTACCTGGAGGGATTAATCATTTCTTATGTACTAAACAACAATGTGTTACAGGTTGTCTATCTGCAATTTCCATAGCAAAAGAAGAGGCCAGCAAGTTAGGAACAGTTATTGGAATAGATCTTGGTACTACTTATTCTTGTGTTGGTGTTTATAAAAATGGTCACGTTGAAATTATAGCCAACGACCAAGGAAACCGTATCACTCCATCATGGGTAGCGTTCACCGAGTCTGAGAGATTGATTGGTGAGGCAGCAAAGAATCAGGCAGCTGTAAACGCTGAGAGGACAATCTTTGATGTTAAGAGACTTATTGGGAGGAAGTATGTACTTTTCTTCTTTTTATATGTCTGTAATATTTACATTAGGGTGTCTTGCAATACTTACAGTTTAACCTTTGTTATTCAGATTTGAGGACAAAGAGGTCCAGAGGGACATGAAACTTGTTCCTTACAAAATTGTGAACAAGGATGGAAAACCCTACATCCAAGTCAAACTTAAGGATGGAGAAACTAAGGTTTTCAGTCCTGAGGAGATCAGTGCCATGATTTTAACCAAGATGAAGGAGACAGCTGAAGCGTTCCTTGGAAAGAAAATCAAGGATGCAGTCGTCACAGTTCCTGGTAGATAACTATCAAAGATATAAATATAGTATAAGCTTAGTATCCTTGAAAAATGTTCTCAGTTGATTTATTTTTCAATATGTTTTGCAGCATACTTTAACGATGCCCAAAGGCAGGCTACCAAGGATGCTGGTGTGATTGCTGGCTTAAACGTTGCTAGAATCATCAATGAGCCCACGGCTGCTGCTATTGCATACGGCCTGGACAAGAAAGGTGGTGAGAAGAACATCCTTGTTTTTGACCTTGGTGGTGGGACATTTGATGTCAGTATCTTGACCATCGACAATGGTGTTTTTGAGGTTCTATCCACAAATGGAGACACCCATCTTGGAGGTGAGTTTTTTTTTTCTTTTCTTTTTTTCCCATACTAGTATAAGATCGTGACTTTTGAGAGGCTTTAGCCTTTGTTATTGCCTGCTAAAGTTATAAATTCTCCCAGGTGAGGACTTTGACCAAAGGATCATGGAGTACTTCATCAAACTGATCAAAAAGAAGCACGGCAAGGACATCAGCAAGGACAACAGAGCTCTTGGAAAGCTAAGGAGGGAAGCGGAACGTGCCAAGAGGGCATTGAGTAGCCAACATCAAGTGCGTGTTGAAATCGAATCACTCTTTGATGGTGTGGATTTCTCCGAGCCATTGACCCGAGCCCGGTTTGAAGAGTTGAACAACGACTTGTTCAGAAAGACCATGGGACCTGTAAAGAAAGCCATGGAAGATGCTGGACTAGAGAAACGCCAAATTGACGAAATTGTTCTTGTTGGTGGTAGTACCAGAATCCCAAAGGTTCAACAGCTCCTCAAAGACTACTTTGATGGCAAAGAACCCAACAAGGGTGTGAACCCTGATGAGGCTGTTGCCTTTGGTGCTGCAGTACAAGGTGGTATTTTGAGCGGTGAGGGTGGTGACGAGACCAAAGGTGAGCCAGTTTCTTATCATAAATGCTATCAATTCCTTAACAGAATCCACAATCAAAAGTGATGCCAATGCAAGTGTGTTTTGTTTTGCTCTCATGTAGATATCCTTCTTTTGGATGTGGCTCCACTTACCCTTGGTATCGAAACCGTGGGAGGAGTGATGACCAAATTGATCCCAAGGAACACCGTTATCCCAACCAAGAAATCTCAAGTTTTCACCACATACCAGGATCAACAGACCGTAGTCTCCATTCAGGTTTTTGAAGGTGAAAGGAGTCTCACAAAGGACTGTAGGCTTCTTGGAAAATTTGATCTTTCTGGAATTCCTCCAGCTCCAAGGTTAGTCGGTGCATTGATTATTTTCGTATTGGGTTAAAATGGTTTGTGATTTCCAGAGTTATAACATGAAACCGTGTTATTGAAACAGGGGAACCCCACAAATTGAGGTGACATTTGAGGTAGATGCAAATGGTATCTTGAACGTGAAGGCTGAGGACAAGGGAACCGGGAAGGCAGAAAAGATCACAATCACAAACGAGAAAGGGCGATTAAGTCAAGAAGAAATCGAGCGTATGGTTCGTGAGGCTGAGGAGTTTGCAGAGGAGGACAAGAAGGTGAAGGAAAAGATTGATGCACGCAACGCCCTTGAGACTTACGTGTACAACATGAAGAACCAAGTGAGTGACAAGGATAAATTAGCAGACAAGCTTGAGTCTGATGAGAAAGAGAAGATAGAAGCAGCAACAAAGGAGGCACTGGAGTGGCTGGATGATAACCAGTCGGCGGAGAAAGAGGAGTATGATGAGAAGCTTAAAGAAGTGGAAGCTGTATGCAACCCGATTATAACCGCGGTTTATCAGAGAACGGGTGGTGCACCTGGTGCTGGTGCTGAGTCAGCAGAAGATGAAGATGAACATGATGAGCTTTAGGTTTGTTATATATAGACAAGAGAGAGAGAGAGAGAGAGAGAGAGAGAGAGAGGTGTTTAGTGTAATTTTTGAGGCCTTGAAGTCTGGATTTCTTCTTTTTTGGCCTGGACAAACATGTCACTTTGCTTGCTTCAAAGAAGAATTTTTAACTCCCGCAGTCCCACTCCAGTTAGATTTGATTTGTTTTTGAAATATGATTTTCCTACGTTTTAAGTTAAAATTTATATATATTCTCTACATATCTTCTTTTGATATCATGACATCTGGTCGTAATGTTGTCAATTTTGCATATCAGAGTTTATTGCTCTGCAGATTCAGTTTGGTACCCAAGAACATTTTTTTAAAGGCCAAGTTATAACAGTAATAAAATCCAATATCCAACAAGAGACAAAAATGTCTGCAAGTCGCAGCAGATTAAGTGACTATATATATGTAGATAACCCAAGTTGGGTGGTTCGTGTTCTAATGAAGTATAGACAAAAATTTAAAAACATCGTAGGAAAGTTTTACGAGAGTTTGAAGATCATGAGTTGCATATGAGTTATATACTAATTGTTAGATACAAGATGGTTATGGGGTTATCGACGGCTTGAAAGAAGAGAATTAGAAGAGATGTTATGCTGGTGGGAAAAAGAAGCAAGTCAGAAGTTAATGGTAAGTGGTTTATGCTGCTGTTTGGTGGCTTTAACTTGCTTGTTCCTCTGGCCAAGATTGTTTTACACACAGCAATGCTGGTTTCAAGTGAAAGGAGCAGTAGATGGAAGGATATTTATTGGATATATGTTGCAATGCTGGTTTCTTTTCTGGCTAACGTTTTGGTTGAAGTTTTTGTTGGTATCTTGAAGACAAAGGTGAAATTGGTTGGTATTTCTTGTAATTTTGATACAACGAGTTATAAACTCGTGCGTTGCGACGGATGTTATTTACTTAATTTGATAGCTTTTAATAATAAGATATGAAGTATAAAATATATGTCTATTTAATAATAATAATAATAATAATAATAATAATAATAATAATAATAATAATATAAAAATAATATATAATTATATATAATAAAAATAATATATATATATAATAATAATATATACATAATATATATCCAATATTTGAATCACAAAAGGACAAAAGCTTATTTGGAACACAAAAGGACAAATATTTTTCCTGCAAATTGTATATATTTATATAATTACCTTAACCTTATTCGCTAACTTTTAAGCATTAATATATTGTTAAAAAAAATTTGCTAGATATATTTTGTTTTACTAGCATTGCACTCGCGCAATGCGACGTCAATGACAATAGTTTGTGCTCGATAATATGTTTGATTTAAAAAGTAGGGTATAGATTAAATGTTTAAAATTTGTACTACTTAAAATTAAGTAGTCCTAAAAATTTTAAATTATATCATTCCTTAACTTTTGATTTAATCAAAGTAATCGAATGTTGTGGAGTAATCGAATGTTTTGGTCACGGACTACTTCCTTAGTATCTCACTCTTGCATATGAATCGATCACAGAATCAAATGTTGTCAGAATTAACTTAAGAAGAAGCAGAGTTAGTTGTTGCTAGTCTTATCTCAAAGAAAGTTCTATATCCTTCTATTTTATCATAAGAAAGTTATATATCCTTTGATTTTATATTCATAACAGGGTTAAGATACTCTCATTTTTAGGTCAAAGATAACTCATTAATATTCCCTCGCAAACATGAGAGTGGATCCCTAAGAATAAGTCTCTCTTTGTAGGGTCCACTCTCATGTTTGTGAGAGAACATGATAAATCATGCTTAACCAAACATAACATGAGATGATCTTAACTCATTGCTAGCTATAATCCTACCTATAAGATCAACACAAGCATCAAAATCATGAGAATGAATAAACAAAGAGAATTAATAAAATCCACATGTTAACGGTAAAGGGTAGAAAGATGAAGTATGAATATCTAGGAGGAAATAAAATTTTTCATCTCAGGAGTATAATGAGATCGTATCTGGTTTTTTCTTAGAACAATCTGTAAGAAACATACAATTCACTGCCAATGAAACTTCTTTCCTTTATACCAAAAAATACAAGAAAACTATAAAGATAAATGCAATTTTTGATAACCATGAACACTTATTCTGCTTTTCTTTAACCTTATTCAAACCTAAAAAAAATCAGCACAAAAGTTGCATTTTGTCAAGAAGTATATGTGGTTCATAATTAGTGAAATGCAAGCTACAGGCCCGCTTTGGGATCCGCTGAGCCAGCAGCTACAACTCCCACACCATTTACCGTCGCCACATCTTTACCAGCATTAAGTTCGTTCACAAGTTCATCTATTTTGCGAAACTGATATGGCCATCTTGAATTATACAGGAACTGCCTCAGATCAAACCTGTTATCTTCAGGTGAATAGCTCTGTGCACATAAAAGAGGAGAGGTTAGCAGTTTAACACGTGCCCGAGAAAGGGAAAAACATTTGGTAAAAGAATGAATATAGAATTACTTCCGCGTGATAGGAGGGTGTTAAGACGGTCATCTTGTGTCGGTTGATGGAATAGTATTTAAAAAAGTATTTCACTTTTTCAGCAACCTCAGAAGGACTTAGCTTCGAACCCCATCCAAAACATAGATTCTGTAAAGACATGAGCCAGAAACATAACCGGTAATCACATGGACAAACAACTAACTAGTGGAATAAAAGCCTATTAACTCCATATAACTACTGTTGTAGATCATTAACATTAGTTGTTATATGAAGGATAGGTCATCTGCTGATGAAAGATATTGATGCATATGTACCACAAACCTTGAACATAGACACAGGGCCACAACGGAAAATCTTCCTCAGCCTTCCGTATACTGAAAGTTCACTATATGTCATTCCCATGTCCACTTCATCCAGCTAATTCATGCAATGACTTGTTATCATCTGACACATATAACTTTCTGATATATAAATGATAGAAATATAGTGTAATGTAAATTTACTTGACTGTAATCTGATCGTATTGGCTCCAGCTCAGCTGTAGGGGGAGCAGCTTCAATCTCTGCTAAAGACGAGAAACCAAGATGGGTGGCAGCCCATTTCAAAAACATTCGAAGGTCTTGCTTGCTAATACTTCCAATTGGATTTATGTCTGCAGAACTGCAGTCATACTACAAAAACAAAGATGTTAGAAAAACACACTCGATTAAACCATACATAGTTGATAGTTCAGAAGAGCTATTTGAAAAAGAAAAAAAAAAAACCTTTGTTAGGTATCCACGCAATCCTTCATCAACATTGGAGCTGCCCAACACTAGATAAAACCCTGGTTTGCTATGAACCCATGGCAATAATGATGCTAACATAAATGCGAGTACCATTCTAATCCGAGCTTGTATATTCTGCAGTCCTAAATTTTCAATGTTTGATCCCCCATCTACCTGCAATAAAAGAAATTGAATACAATATTACTTAAAATATGATCCGTTATTAGGTTACAGACTTACAGTTATGTGTTTACCTTATAGCGTGGCCGTTTCCCGGTAAGAGTTTGAAATAGAGATAAAAACGCAGAGACCACCGTGTCTATAGAAACATCAAGATGCCATGATCCAATCTCATCTGCAAGCACCTTTGCCCGTGTGCGCGTGGCATCAGAGCTTTTTTGGGAAAAAAATACCTCATTAGTCATGTTTAACACATAACCTTATATCTATATAAGAAACTTATCACATGAAAGAGTTTTTATGTTTTCAAGAACTTACCTGTTTTCAGATCCCATGAAAACTGTGTAGAATATTCGTTTTGCAAATTCTTTGCTGTCTGTAGGGAATTCTCCATTAGTATAGTGTCCAATTCTAATAGCATCCGCCTTTACTTGTTCATCTCCATTTTCAATCTCTGCATGAACATACTCAGTTTTACACCACCTTAATTTTTGTACTGAAAAACATCTCTTGTATGAAAAGGAAAAAAAATCAGACCTTTTACTACAAGCTGACACATGCATCCAACAATCCCAGCTACTGAAGAGCTATCGGCCCCACCCGAGAGTGGAAGTAGAAAACCCGAAGCCCCACTTCTTCTTAGGTAATCCCAGAGCCAACAACCAGGTCCAAATGCAATTTCTTCTTCAGGAGAATGATAAGATATCTGCCACATTACTGTAGCAGTTCACTAAAAGTAGCATAAATATGATAAACCTGAACACCATAATTAGCAGTAAATCCCATTAAATATAATATGTTATAACTTGAAAACAGTTGCCAACAAGATAACTGACCTTCAATGGGCTTGAAAGAGACATCTGAAGGTTGAAAGGCTTACACAGCTTGTAAGGCACATCTACTGAGGAAACACGTTGTTTACAGCTTGCTTGCTCTTGGAAACTGCTTATAGATCCCCTAAGACTAGCAACCTTCCATAAGGCAAGTGATAAATAAGTAATGAGAGTGAATAATCAATAACATTCAGATCCTTAAACTTTAAGAAATTCACATGAATATAAAAGGAAATTTAAAAACTTACTGCATCTAGATCTATTTGTGCAACCACCACCTCGACATCCTTTAACGAGAACTGCGAGCCTTGTGCAACTACATCTCCGTTAACAACAATACATGCACACCCATCTGCAATATACAAAACCTAAGAAACTTTTTAAAAATATAGACATTTAAAACAAAATGTTGATTAAAAAGCTTGAATGGAAGTTAATCCCACTAGAAATACCTTAAATGGAAATAAACAAACCACTTACCATAATAAAGGCGGCCTCCATCACATCCCTGATGATTACTATACATATACACTCCACCACGAGTATTTGTAGCACCTATAAATGCACGCATACGGAGATCAAGCTTTCTTAGTTGGTGATGACTTCCACTAGCATTCATAAACACTTCAACACCATTTAGTGCAAGCTCAGTGTGAGGAGGAATCGGAGTAAATAGCTCTTCACAAACTTCTGCTGCAACAGCTCTGATGGTCATAAGAAATGTTAAATCACCAGATCAAGAATCTTAAGCCTTCATGGCAGAAATAGGAAGTCAAAAACTTAAATCACCTCCCCTTGTTCTATCTTTAAAATAAACATCTATGGTATATTCATAAATATAACCATAAGTACCCAATTTTTTTTACTACACCAAACAGAAAACGTTTCAACTTACGTGTCCAGAAATTGGATGAACCCATAACCAAAAGGCACTGTTTTCTGTAACAAAGCCTCAGAAATGTCACTTGGAAGTTGAAATTCCTGAAGTTGGTCTTTTTGTTTCCATGCTGTAAACCACCTAAGTTCCCTGTAATTTCCATCATTTGCAAGCCACATTTTCGGACGTATCATGATTATCTTTCTGTTAAGGCATAGCACTTGACAATTGTAGCGTTCAGACCCTTTGATAACAGGCATACCAAAACTACATAGTATGTCATCTGTCCAATCACCAAGCAATAAGTCCTTTAAGCACTCCCACCTACATGATAAAATATTAGTTCGCTAAATCACAACAATTCAAAGTTTTGGTATACAATCATCATAAGAATCATATAGCATCTACATGTCAAGTGAGCCCTAAATAATCAGACAGTCAGAATCAGATTTACAGGGCAGTTATTCCACAAAAACTGAACAATGAAGTTTGTTCTGTATTTTCAAAAACAGAATTCAATGAAATTAAAGTAAAGTGAATTGATCTTACGCGTGAGAGACAGTGTCGAGTTCCAGAAAATGATCTTCACAACCATACCCGGTGATTTCGAGCTCGGGACCAAGCCTAATAACAGCACCAGCTTCTTTAGCCCTAGTTATGGATTCCTTAATGTTGTTCAAATTGCAATCAAATTCCATTGCCCATTGATTCAAATTGCATGTAGCTACCTTCAGCAACCTCATCTTGGTCTCAGTTCGAATCAAAATTTCGCAAACTGACAGAGGAAGGAAAGGGTTTTAGAAGGGAGGGAGAATACGGTTGGAAAGCGTGGAGTATACGAAGCGGTGTTCAATATCCACACCGATGTGGTTCGGTCGAAATGACGGGTTTAATACTCTAAAGAGTGGACGGGATCACGTGGACATAGGGATGTAAATAAGCCGAGCTACTCGTGAGCTATTCGAGTTTGGATCGTTAAAAGCTTGAAACGAGTCGAGCCTAAACGAGCTCGAGCCTAGATTAAAGCTCATTTATTAAACGAGCTCAAGCCCGAGCCTTGTATACTGGGCTCTTTTAAGCTCGCGAGCTTAAACGATCTTTGCTATAATATTTATTTTTATTTTTTAATTAATTCTTATATCATTAAATATGAAAAAGGTTTAAAATTCAAAAATAACAATTTAAAGTTCAATTTCTTTTTATTTATTATTTAAATAATATAAACTATTTTTAAAAAAACAAAAATTAATAAATAAATGAGATTTAACGAGCTTTTAACAAGTTTCGTAAAACACTACGCGAGCCGAGCTCGAGCTCGAGTTTCTGCATTTTTTAAAGAGCTCGGCTCGATTAGTCTAAAGCTCGACTCGGCTCGCTCGTTTATATTCCTTAAAACCGGTCTCAATATTTCTGGGTACATTCAATTATAGTTTCTATGATACTGAGGTTATAAAAAGAAAAACATGTTAATATTGTTTTCTTGAGTTTGCATAAAAGGATGGATGAATACAATATAGTAGAGTTACATATAGCAAAAATAGAGATAAGAAAAGAAATTTGCTTTTTAATGTTCTTAAATAAAGAACACACACATATATAAAATGTGTGTATAGACAGAGAGAATTTTCTTTTATATGGTCACTAATTGGGTAAGAAAAATTGACATTGTTCTATTGTAAGTCCAATTATATGTAACAATTTTTTTAAATTAAATCTATAAAAAGGTTAGTTGCTTTTGTTTCAAATCAATCCATTATTAAAAGAGAAAAATATCGATAAAAGTTGGGTAGATTGTGTTAGACTGTAAAAAATATAAATTTTCATTTATTTATTTCTCATTTAATTTATTTTTTTCATTCTCATAAAATATAAAACTCGTAGCATATGAGTGAGTGGTGTGACTGTATAAGAAAGTAATGTCTGTGTAACCGACTTATTACGTTGTGATGCCAACATCCGCCTTGGCATGAACGCTCCACTGTGATCACTATAACGAAGCATTCACCGCTGTTTATATTCATTTTATCGTTCAGTATGAACTTGAGATTTTAGTTCTTTGTTACCACTTCTTTTTAATGTTTATCGCTATTTGATATGCTTCGATAATAAATCATCAATGCCGGATGAAAAGAGGAAAATGAAGTAAATAATTTATAATGTCACTTTTACGATAAAAGGGTATAACATGATTTTTTTTTTTTAGATCTATTAATTTAAACCGTCAGATAAAAAATACAACAAATCACAGCCGTGTTAATTCTATTTTGCTTAGTCAAGGTACATGCTAAAAATTTGGAACACGTTTATTTAACGGAGAATACAGTTATTCGACCTCAACAAACTCACCCGCCTTCTGTAATTAAAGGCTTGATCAGATTTTTTGATTTCCTTTTTTTTTTTGCTAATTCCGCGCATCCCACGCCCCATCGGATATGGACGTATGGGAAAACTCTACCTTTACGAGTTAGTCGGTTCGTTCACATCTTCCTTTTGTTGGTTGCTGATCTAGGATTTGCTGGTAGTAATTGTAATCTTCGAGGCCTGTTTTGGTTTTTGCCTCTTTGTTGGGAGTCGCTGGTGGTGGAAGGGAAGGAAGGTCCGTCACATATAATAGGCTGGACAAGTGAGCATTATTTGCTAAAAAGTTGATAGAGAAATGTTAAGGTCTTAGAAGCAAAAATGGTAGAATGGTGGTGTAGTTTAGTAGAAGAAGATGGAGAAGAAAAATTAAAGATACAGTAATTAATGCTATAGAGTTAACTTTTTATTTTTCTTTTGTAGATAGATGATAGTTTAGAGTTCCAAGAAACTACTTTCATTATTATCTTTTATTACCATTTCAATTTTTGTATCTTTTAATTTTAAATTTTTTATTTACAGTGTTGTTCTCTTTCTATTTAGATGACATAAATGTAAAAATTAATAAAAAAGTTAATTTTTACATACGATTTTATGATTAGTAAAAGAATAAAATAAAAATAAATTATTAAATGACATCATTTGTCATCCTATAATGTATCTTTTATATATATATATATATATATATATATATATATATATATAGGGTGAGGATCAAGTAAAAGATATATTAACGTAAAAATGGTAAGAGGCAATACAAAAATCCTTTTTATTGATTAAAACTAGTTCTTCATCGATTTCTTTTTGATAAATCCAACATATTCATCACTTTTTACACACCAAAAGAGATTTTCAAATACAGATTTTGAAACCAAAATTTTGGAATAATTTGGTGATGAACAAAATGCTTTCATCTAAAAAGTTATGTATATGTTGGATTCAAAAAAAAAATCGATGAAGAACTAGTTTTAATCAATAAAGATGATGAACTAACAATTATCAGTTGATGTATATACTGAAAAACTATTACTAATCATCCCTCTTACACTTTTTACTTTAATTTACCTTTTATTTGATCTCATCCCTATATATATATATATATATATATATATATATATATATATATATATATATATATGAAACAGTTAAGCATATTAATTTGATATGTTACATATTCATCAAGTATTTGTATTTTTTTTTGTCATAATTATGATCTACCGTTTTTTGTTACATTAATATGAATGTTAATATATTATTTGATGGTCTAGAATTATAGTGCGATAGACTACATTTTCATATATATACAAGTTTTTGAAGTTATCGTATTAAATTATTTGATGTGTATTTTTAATAAAAAAATAATATAATATATTAATATAATTCATTTTCGATTACGATGTTAACTACTTAACTCTAAATAAGGCTTATATGCATAAAGTTAGTTATCATTTTCTTTCTTTATTTTTAGGAAATTTAATAGTTAAAAAAGATTTTATTATAATATATTTTACTGATATCCTTACAAGTGTAACAATTTGGGTATTTCTATATGGACCCCCTCTCATATTTGAATGGACTCCCTCATAGAGGTGCAAAAAAACCGAATATCCGATTTATACGAAAAAATATCCGAAACCGGTTTTTAAAAAAACGGATTTTTTTATCCGGACCGGATATTTTGAAAGCGGATAGTACGACCGGTTATTGGTTTTTCCGGGCGACCGGTTTTTTTACCGGTTAAAAAATCGGTTTTTTTTAAACTGGATAAAAAACCGGTTTTTATCCGATTTTTTACTACTAGCCGTTTTTCAAAAAAATAGCCGTTTTTTATAGCCGTTTGGGAGAATTCTTGACCCTTTTTTTCATGTTTTTTTACACTTTTGCCACTCAAAAAACTTATATATAGTGTGGGTATGTTGTAGGATTAAGCCACAACTTACATCTTCCATTTTCTCTCCAAATTCTCTACTTTTATTCACCAAAGTTCACTTTCATTCACTTTCTTGAGATTGATATCATGGCCGGTAGTAGTAGCATGCCGAATACGGGAGCATCTTCCGTAGGAGGAAACCCCGATGTGGTGAGGATTCTCGAGCATAATAGAAATAAAGAAATTTGGGAACATTTCGACTTGTGCGAGATGTCCAACGGTTCAAAAAGAGCTCGGTGCAAACTTTGTCACAAGTTTCTAGCACCCGAAGGCAACTCTACTTCATATTATCAAGTCATGCAAGGCGCTAAGAGCAACCTCCGATGCAACTCAAGCCAACATGACGAATCAAGGTGGTGTTTTCATTTACGACAACGACAAATTACGAGACGCTTTTACGAGGTTCGTGATTACGAAAGCTTTGCCGTTTGACCACTTTGATGATCAAGATTTCACCGAAACCATCCAAACACTCATGCAACCGCGTTACACCGCTGTAAGTCGTACTACCCTTAGGCGTGATGCAATAAAAATGTGGCGTGCGGCTAGAGAAAAAATGATTTTAGGATTCCAAGAACACCGTTATGGTGTGTCACTTACATGTGACGTTTGGATTTCTCCACATAACACCGGACATTCTTTTCTAGCCGTCATGGCACATTGGCTAGACCAAGATAGTTGGCAAATGATGAAACGTACAATCGCGTTTGAGATATTTGGTGAACCACACACAGACGCAAATTTATTTGCTCTTTTAAAAAGGGTGATTTGTGTTTATAACATACAAAACAAAGTTTTTTCTATGTCGTTTGATAATGCGTCAAATAACACAAACGCGGTTCCAAGATTAAAGATACTACTTTCACCGATTTTAGACGGTGCGTTTTTTCATACTTGTTGCGTTGGATACATCATCAATCTTTCCGTGCAAGCCGGTTTAGAGGTTATTGACTCCAAAAGAAAAGAATTTAAAGAAATGATCAAATCAGTTTTTTGCTCCAACAACAAACGATTAAATAATTATAGACGATTTTGCAAGTCGGTGAATTGTAAAGCTTTGGGTCCTAGTTTGGATTTCCCAACTCGTTGGAACTCTACTTGGTTGGTGATGCATAACGCCTTAAGGCAAAGAGACACATTGCAAACTTTTCACAAAAACTTGTTTGATAAAGGTCTTGTAGCACACGAGTATCCAAATGAGGGTTGGGAAATTATTTCAAAACTACACGATTTACTTGAGGTTTTTAAAGACGCAACAACTTGTTTATCCGGCGTTTATTATCCCACTAGTACGTTGGTGCTTAACCAATTGTTTTTTATGGCTAACAAAATTAATGACTTTGAGTTTGAAGGTGAAGAGTTGAAACTCGTTGGGGAAAAAATGAAAGAAAAACTTTTAAAATAGTTTAAGGAAATTCCCCCGGTATTTACTTGTGCCGCCGCTTTGAACCCTTGTTTAAACGTTGGTGGAGTTGAAACATTAATCGAACAAATTGCATTTTCTTTTAACCTTACAGAAGATGAGCCCGATTTTATAACTAACCAAACCAATTATTTCAACAAATATTTTCGAGATATGTTTGAGATTTATTTGGGTAAATACGGGACATCTAGTGTCATTCATGATCAAATGAGAGCGGAATCTAGTAGATGCCAAAGTAATGCGGGTTTGTCACTTTTTAACACGATTATGAACTCTCAATCCAAGAGAGCACGTGGTGCCACCCCAAGTAGTGAGTTGGGGAATTACATGTCAACCAATTTTATCGCAAACTATACATATAAGGATTTTCAAACTTTTGATATTTTGGCTTGGTGGAAGGAAAGGGAATCACAATTTCCGGTTCTAGCCACCATGGCCCGTGATCTACTAACCGTCCAAGCTTCTACGGTAGCTTCGGAATCTGCTTTTTCTGTGAGTGGCAGGGTCGTATCCGCAAGAAGATCACGGTTGAGTCCCGAATCGGTGGAAGTGTGTATTTGTTTAAAAGATTACTTGGATGGCGCGGCTAGAAGACAAAACATGACCACACTAGAAGACCCAATTAACGTCGAGTTGGAATCAAACATACACAATGAAGAAGTGGAACTTGGAATATCATCTCCCGGCGAAGAAGACGATGAAGAGGAGGCTATCGAATGGGTTGCTACGTAGGGGTACATAAAAACAGTGAGCTACATAAAAAATACGCAGACCGGATTTTTTGCCTCGAATAAAAACCGGTTTTTATAAAAACCGGTTATAATATAAACCGAAACCGGATAAAATAGTATCGGAATTCGATATCAAAACCGGTTTTTTTCGTAACCGGTTTTTTTTGTCCAAAAAATCCGATCTGGTTTTTTCTATAACCGGATATAGTAAAAACCGGTATATGTGCATGTCTACTCCCTCATAATAACCAATGGGTGATACTATTTGTATCCCCTCTTTCTCACACTTAGGTTATGTCACATCACATGTCACGCATTCACATACATCACGTAGAAGGAAATCAATCTAGACAAATAAGGGGTCTAAATAGATATACCCTAATGAATAAAACCCCCTGTCACTTATAAAACAATAATTAATGGGGCTATTTATAGTAAAGGAGGGGTCAAAATAGTAAATGAATTCAAATGGGTAGATAAATAATGATTTTCTTGGGAATATGAGTTTGGTAGGGAATTTTGATTATTGAATATTATTATTAGGTTTTAATAGTTAAAAATGATATTTATTTATAGAAAATGAAGGAGGTAATTATGAGTGAGTCCATTTAGATATGAGATGGGGATTAAATAGATAAACCCGGGTCCAAAAAGTAGGATCCTTATCTAAAAGGATGTTACTATTTACTTATTTAGCCTTCATCCTCTCACATACTACATGTGTTAAATCTTTCAATTATAACTTCTAATGCATGTTCTATATTCACATATGTCGTCACATTAAGGAGGACTATAAAATATGACTATTGCTTTTTTAAAGAAAGAATATATGATTTTTTAAAGTAATTTAATATTACCGAGTTTAAAAGAAGCTAATTATATATAATAACAATTTCTAGGAAATACTTGAACAGTAACTTTGCTGTATATTGTTATATATCTAACGCAACAAAATAATTAACACCAATACTTTTTGGCGGAGTGGCAAGAAGGGAGGATGTTTAGGCAGGAGGAACAGGGTTCGATTCTTACCTGTTGCGTTTATTCTTTTTTCCCAGCCTCACGCCCCCAGTCCCTCACTTGCATAGCCGATTTCTTTTTATTTCTTTTTTGATTGAATTTTTTTATTTTTTTATGATTTATTATTATGTTAACACAATTAATTTTATATGTTATTATTTTTTATTTCAATGCTCTTCTAAAAATTATTCTTTTTAGTATTATAACTTCTACGTTAGATTTAAAAATATAAGTTATTTTTTCTTCATCAAAACCTTATTAGATTATGAAGATTAATGATACTAAATAGTTATACTAGACGTAATATGAAAAGTAAAACCCGAATTGATGTGAATTTAAATCAGATGGTGTATTATAATCCCTAACTGTTAAATTTTTTTATCACTTTATATTAAATATTTTCGTTTAATTGTTAATATTTTATTCACGTTAAAACTCGCTGCAGCGCGCGCTAAAACTCAACTCTTTTTGAATTTCTTTAATAACTTTTAGGATATAATGTTCGGTATAAATAGGAATATATATCTGCAACCGTTCATTTTCATCTACATTTTGATGTAACCGTATTGTAATACGACATTTATCTTAAAAATATATTTTCCGAGATCTAATACTTAGAAATGCATTTCATTCGATACTTATCATATTATGTTACTATTTATATTGAAATATAGATAAAAATAAGTAGATGATAATGTATATTTAGACTTATAAAAGAAAAATACACTAGACGTAATATAAAAAAAGCAAACATGACTTTTATAAATAAGCATCCTAAAGTTTATACTTTTTTATCACTTTATTATATTTCAATTTAGATGTTAATTTATATATTTTATTTATCCAAAGCTCTGCGGCAACGCGCAGTAGAAGTCATATCGTTCTATGTTTATCACTCAATATTTATCGTTCATGCAAAATTTTCAACAATGAAATAATATTAAAACTTGAGTGATGTTTATATTTATGAAAAGTAAGGGACTTTGTCAGATATTATTGAGGTCAATACCATCGATTGAACATGTATAAAGAGTTTTAGATGAAATACTTGATTTTAATGAGGGTCAAAACGGTTTGAAGAAATTAACTTTTTGATAATTTTTTTTAATTCTACACGTACATAATATTTTAATCGTTTTTAAAGGTTAATATACCCGGACAACGTACGTGTATTACACTAGTTGAGAATATGAAAGAAAAATAAGATGTGAAATACTTATAAAAGTAAAAAAAAAGGCTTAAAAATAGAAAGTTTCCAACATTCTATTAAAAAAAGGTTACTTTTTTCTATCACGGCTTGTGAACATATTTAATTTAAGTGGAATAAAGTAGTGATGAGCAAGTAAATCTGAAATAGGGAAAAAAGAAAAATACAGAAACTTTTGATTTATTTTTTTAAACGATTGTTTTGGCTTGATTTGATTTTCGTGAGCGTTTTCAAAACCCGACCAGACGAGCCGGTTGAACTGGTTGGACCGGGAACCGCTCACTCACACTTGAAATGAATGCTAAAAACCGAACCATTAATAGTTGGGTTTATTAACTCATTTAGTTTTACATGAAAATCAATAAATTAAGTAGTGTACGCAAAGTGACAACACCAACCATGTGGTGGTTATCGATGTGAAGGAGGAGGCGCCCGAAGTGCTGCGTGATGGTAAGAGCCGTTTGCCGTTTGGTGAGGATTGGGCGAAGTGACGAAAACACAAACTCCCCGTTTTCACTATCACAGTATCACATTCTCGTTCTCCTCTTTCATAATTTTGAAAAGGATTACATTTCGATCCGATAATGGAGCATAGGCAATTAATCACATGTTCGCCATGTTTAATTGTTTATCGTAACATTAACACTTTAACATCAACAATGCCCAATACCGCTAAGGGTGTATATTAGAGTTGGTTATATCATTGAAATCTGTATGGAAAAACTACATTGATAACTACTGATAATCTTGAATTTACGATTTCAGTAATTACACATCCTTGATGCTAGTTCTTTCTTTCTATTCTCCATAGACACGCACACACACCCCTATACATTTTGCTCTGTATTATTTTTTATATACAATTATTATTGGTGATTGAAACCATTGTCTCTAATCTCCATTTTCTCTCCAGCAAAGTAGCTTGTAGATGCAATGGCGTATGATATAAAACCTTGCTCTCTTTTCCTCAATACTCTTTCTTGTTGTTTGCAGGCTTAACCGTTTCTTTATGGAAGAAGCTTTGTTTTCCATGAACTTTTGAGTTTATTCTTTGTTGCAGTTGTTTCAATTCCTTTTATTCTGGCAACTGGTCCTGAAATTAATGTAGATATCTTAAATGATATTGAATTAGATTACCGACCTTTCCTATTATCTTGCAGTCAATCATGGAATCTGGTTCTTCTCAATTCTACATTAATTATCCTACAAAATCTATCTTTATGCACCAAGGTTTTAGTAACTGGTTCATCAAGTAACCTTAATTCGTGGAGATGACGATATCTAAATGCCGACAAACATTCAAAACTACTTGGAGATAAGTATCACTTCCCTTTGACCATAAATGTCTTTATTGACTGCTAACATATATTGGTGAAATCTTTTTAAGTACCTTTTGACTTCTATGTCATAAGTTTGAACTGTGACACATTAATTAATGCTTGTTTTTTTTCCTTCTCAATGTTGTCCCATAAAGGATATACATATGGGTGACAATATTAATCAAAATCATACTTTGTCGCCGTCTCTCCGTTGCTACACTCGTGATCACCACCCACCGGTCACCACCCCTCCACCGTCACTACCTTAACCTTCATAACCGACGATGACATCACAACCGTTTGCCGTCATTTACACCACTAGCTATTGGTGACACCTCCAACCATTATCACCATCACAGCCACCACCACCATCGTCATTACCCGACACCATCATCGATTGATACCGTTGGCACTGCTACTACAATCACTGCAACAACCACCACCACCGTTCCCATCACCAGCCGCCATAGCCGATCTGCATTGTTGTCATCAGCACCATCTACCATCAACACCGATATCTACCACAACCGATCATGAGCATTGATGGTGGTTGCGGTGATGGTGTAGTCTTGTTAACTACAATAATAATAATATAATAGTAATAATAATAATGATTATTATTGTTGTTGTAGTAATAGTAGTAATAATAATGTATTAATAATTTGAATTTAAGTATATTTTTAATTAATGTACTTTATAATGGTACGTTTTGACTAAATCCATCTTAAATTGTTTTTCATAATGGCAAATGACCTTTATCCGTAGGACTATGTTAAATTTGGTCAAACTTCATTAAGGAGCTCTTGATTAAACTTTATATGCATGGTATACCTTTTATTTACAGGTTTTGATTCTTCAATTTTGATTTATTCAGTTAAGGTATAATATCTATAAAGCTATGTTACAAATTAGTATAACATAGATTTATCTTGGATAAATAAACTTTACAAGTAAAAATTTCATCTCCTTTATTTACACGTGCTCTTTTTTCTTTTAAACTTTCATAACCATCTCTACCTTGTAATAATAGTGTTCATAACTTTCTAAATCTATGTTTTTTAAATATATTGATTTTTAGTGTTAGATACTTAGATTATTGTCTTTATAATTTTATCAAAGACATTAATAGAAAAGTCTAGAAGCCGGACATAAAAGTGTTATGGGTCAATCTTATGTGTAATATTTCCGACCTGCACATCTTACTACTTCTAAATATGAACACCGAAGGTAAAATATCAAGGATTTAAAAAGGTTTTATCCATTTTTCGGATTTATCTGGAAACGTAATAGCAAGTATATCTAAGGAGGTGCAAGAAGAGTTAATTAGGCCTTGATATTTCTCTAGTTTTACATTTTGCATGACTTTTTAATATACCTTTAGTAAGCACATTATTTTTTGTTTTATTTTCATTTAGATGCAAATCTCGAACACGACGCTCCACATGTATATAATAACAATTTCTCGTCACTGTTGTTATGATATCTGAAGCTATATATATTTGGAATGTTTATCAGTTTATGTAGCTTGATCGATGAGATACCGAAGGGACAGTTAAGGGCTTATAAGCCTAGCTTATTTTTAATAAGCTTGCTTGTTAAGCTTATTTTTCGTCTCAAGAGTTTATTTTGACTTAATATAAAAAATAATACGAGTTTATGAGGAATAAGCCAATAGTGTAAGGTTACAAAAATAAATATTAAGCTAAACCAAACGCTCTTTAGCTATGAAGTTAGAAGCGATGAATCCAAGGTTAAGCTAATACTTGTTTTGGTCTCTTAAAATGATTTTAGAAGATGTTATACTAAGAGGAACAAAAAAATTAAGTTGTACTACTATGTTATTCTGATATTTGTGCTTAAGATCATATGTAGTAATAACTACCTGTTATATAACTAACAATTTTAGTAATGATTGTTATGACTAATTGCTATATCACCATCATTAGTATTACTGAACCCACATAGTATTATTTTATATTAATATGATTGGTTGAGAAAAATTAAAAAAGAAAAGAAAATGGAAGACGAGCTAAGGAGCTCGTCACCAGATTAATGAGCCAAACAACGAACCGTCCCTAATGGCACGGCCGGAACTATGAAGGGGCGGGGAGGGGTCATCGCCCCCCCCCCCCCCCCCCAAAAAAAAAAATTCAGTGTTCTCATGCTTATATAAAAGATTCTAGATATATATAAAAATAATTTGACGGGAGATTACAGTTGGAGAACAAAAGTCGACGTCTAGGCGGAGAAGTAGTCACTGGTCACGGTTGATTACAGTCGGAGAAATCGACACCTTTGTATAGTTGTTGTTGTCTTTAGCGGCGGATAGTGACGACGACTTGATATTAAAACCGGAGAGGTAGAAATCTGATTTTTGATATTTTGGGGGTCAGGAGGTTTGGTGGCCGGCGGTGAAAAACTTGGAGAAGAAGGTGGAGCAAAGTAAGATACAACTATGTAAGAAAGACGAGTAAGGTATATGGTTTTACTTTTAAACATTTCACTGTTTTAATTTTCAACAAATTACTTAGTTTTTAGGGGAGAGTGAAAAAAAGACAAAGTTGTTAGTATCTCCTTTTAAATTTTAATATGTTATATTATTATTTTTATTTATATGAAGACGATATATAATATTCGAGTAGTAATATATCTTTATATTATTTTTTATGTTTATTATTTTACTTACAAGATTAAACACAAGTGTCAAAATCAATATACGAGATGAGAAAATAAAATTAGTGGCTTCCACATGTCATCTTGTTGTAAGTAATGGAATAACATTGAAAGAAAATAGTAAAGAAAATATCACTTTTCTATTATATTTTATGCATTGTTATATAAAGCTTTAAGCTATAATCTTGATTATTAGGCTGTTTTTTCTTGTTTAAAAAACTAATATATATTCTCATTTGTATTAACATGATTTGACCCCTCCAAAAAAGTTACTCAAATTCCACCACTGCCTAATGGACGAAGGAAAGATGACGAACAATATGATCGAGACCACTATGTTTGGTCTAGTTGGCTCTTGTTTTAGTGTATTCAAAATTTTGTCTGCAATGAGTATAAGACTATGGTGTTGTTTGTTTTTTCAAAACATATTTGTTTTCCTCTGATGTCTGCAGGTTTACGTATATTTAATGAACAGACTGCTTGTTTTTGCAATCAGAAAAGAGTTTTGAAGATCTTTTTACATCTATTTCCAACAGATGTGTATCAACCTCCTTTTTAAGCAGACATTCTCGAGTGTATATCTATAACACACTCTCGTCCTTTGTAACTTAACTCCATAATCTAATGTTATAAAATTCGGGTATTTAATTACCTGCATGTGCCAAACAATCACTATTCGACCACCTGGTCACCCCGATTATACATACACAGACACATACATACATACATCCATGAAATCCATTTTTCTTCAAATCCCATTTGATAGAGGATATTTAAGAGAAAATCCCATCCTTCTCAAAGTAATATATATTATATTTATTGTTTCTAATTTAAAAATAGACTCTGAGCAATTATCAATGTTTGATAAAAAAAAATTTAAGGAGTTACATAATTGAGCTGATCACGGAGGGAGACACATTGACAAATAGATTGATCAATTCGTTATTGTTGACTCGATTTGAAGAGCTTACCATAATTGGTATTGGTAAGAGATCGAGTCCAGTAGTTGTGAAGCATCTTGCGAATAAATCCCGTACTTGTTTTCGTACGTACCTAAGAAATAATTAATGAACCACAGTAGTAGTTAAAGCAATAAGAAAAGTTAACGGAGAATATATGTTTAACATTTTTTATGTCATAGTCATCATTGCGATTGGTGAATATTGATCGATAAAATTAAGATGTTTGAAGGTCACGTGGGATGATTGGAAAAGAGGTTTGTGAAAGTCGTGATCGGTTTTGATGTTTCGTGTTAACCAATATTCAGTTAAAGACGATGAGTTAACCATTTAGAAGTTAAACTATTTATTAAAGAAGATCTTGATAGTAAATTTTAGTTTTAAATGTTAAGAAATAAAAATTTTAAAGTTTAAGCATATGTAACTCATGACAAAACTAGTTTGACAAATACTATCAAAGCCACCTCCAATTAGAGTTTAAGGTGGATTGAATGAGCTAAAGTGCTAAACTCCGATTTTGATGAGAGGAATTGACATTGTAATGGAGAATTCGATGGATATTCAACTAAATAACCTTAATAAAAATATAAGCTTGTTGGTATTAAAAATATTCTTACATGTTTTTGATTTTAATATAAACTGTAAAATATGATTTAATTATCAAAATTTATATTTAAAATGATTTGATTTTTAAACTTGGTATTAAAACGTTTATTATAAAAGTTTAAGTGTTATACCGTTTTTAAGTGTAAAGTTTGAGGTTAAACAATATTTTTTTAAACAAGTTTAAGGTTTAACATATATTATAATAAGCCAAATGACTAAAACACTAGGTTACAAGAAGTTTAAAAGTCAATAATTCTATTAAAAAAATTAAATTGTTAAATTGTTTTATATTGTAAATATTAAATATTAAACTATATTTGTGTTCCCCGCTTAGTATTTGATTTATTTTATTGTAAAAAAAGGTAATATTACAAAATTAAATTAAGAGAAAAAGATGTGCATAGATTAAAAAAATAAATTAAGAGAAAAAGTTGTGCATAAATAATAAGAGGAAATGTATGTTGGGTTGTTTCGCATATAACCCCAACCCCCCCCCCCCCCCCCCCCCCCCTAAAAAAAAAAAACTATGTTGTTTTATTGAAAACCCCTTCTACTGTTTAATTCAAAATCTAGTCAATTTCTTTTGATAGTTCTATGATCTTAGGGGGTGTTTGGTTCACGGATTTGGGGGGATTTGAAAGGAATTGGAATTCAAATCCTATGAAATGAGATGTTTGGTATGCAAAAAGGAGGTGGGATTTCAATTCCCAAGATTCTTTGAAATCCTATGGATGAGGAATTTCCAAATCCTCCCACCCCCCCTAGTATTTTGAAATCCACAGGTGAAGCATTTGCTCTGGCAACACTCCGGCGACTATTCCGGCTAACCCAAGTCGACGATAAACCTTCGCCGTCGTCAACCCTTCAACGCCGTTGTCATCCCTTCGTCTTCATCAACGACAGAAACCCGCCGTCATCCCTTCGTCTTCACCAACGCCGCCTCATCCCTTCGTCTTCACCAACAACTGAAACCCTAGCCGCCAACGACATCGTCGCCCGTCTGCCTTCGTCTTCACCAACGACTGAAACCCTAGCCACCACAGAAACCCTAATCGACTCTGCAACCTTCGTCTTTACCAACGACAAAAACCCTAATCTTCGTCGCCCGTGTTCCGTCGCCCATCGCCCATCACCCTTCCTTCGACAGAAATGCTAATCGACTCTGAAACCTTAGCCCTTCGTCTTCGTCTTCGTCTTCGTCGTTCCAGAAACCCTAGTCGCCGTCATCTTCTTCGCAGTCGCCAACGGTTAGGGTTTGCGAAGGCGGTGAGGTGGTGGCCGGCGTTCGTAGAGAAAGGCGGCGGTGAGGTGATGCTTGGCGTTCGCAAAGAAGGGCGGCGGTGAGGTGGTGGCCGGCGGTGAAGTGGTGGCCGGCGATTTGGTGACGGTGTTATTAGGTTTATGTTGTGAGGTGAACCAAACAAAGGATTGGGATTTAAAATCCCACCAAATGAATTCCTTCTAATTGCAATTCCCTTCCATAAATCCCATTCCCCTCAAAATCAAAGAATGAACCAAACACCCCCTTATATTTCTTCGGCGTTCGAACCTAAATGTTTCTGTTTACTCTCAACACCCCTCCATCTGGTTGGCATTCGGCTTCCTACACCAGTCTCAACCCATGATTTCTTGTTTTTGTAAATGTATAAGAAAGTAAGGAGAGAAAAAGGATATTAGATTGGTTTGAGATAAGTGTTACTTAAGTTTTAAATAAAAGATAGAAAAAGAAAAAATAAGAGTTAATTTTGATATTACATTTAAAAAACTTCTCTCCTCAAAACCGATGAAGTTCAATCTTCTCATTCAGGCCATGAGTTACTTTTCTTTTTTCTTTCCCTTACCCAATGTCAAATCTGCGTCACATCAATCTCCCAATATTTTTAACTTTTATATTAATAAATTAAGTATGTGTGAGTGTGTAATTGGTTGAGAGGGGGTGGGGGTTTGTGAGCTTCTTGATTGAGCTTGAAGACCCGAAAAACCTGCTCGATTGAGATACCCGGCGTTTGCGTTTTAGGGAGCACTTGGTTGATTAGAGGGGAATGAGAATGACAAAGGGTAAGAGAATACAAAGGAATATAATGAGCATTCCCTAGTAATATCAATACCATTGATACTGCTTGGTTAATATAGGTAATCATTATATACACATATGTATGTATATGTGTGTGTTGTGTAGGGGTGGCGGTGGTGGTGATTTTGCGACAAGTTACAATGGTGTAGTGGTGGTGGCGGCGGCAACGACGACGACGGCGGCGGTCGCCGTTGATGCTAGAGGGTAGTGGTATCGACATTGGTGGTGGTGTTGATAGTTGACGTGTTACGATGGTGTAGTGGTTGCTACCGGTGGTGGTGGCGGCGACGACGACGGTGGCGGCAGTTGGTGGTGGCGGCGGCGACGACGGTAGCGGTTGGTGGTGGTGATAGAGGGTGGTGGTAGCGATATTGGTGGTGGTGTTGATTGTTGATGTGTTACGATGGTGTATAGGTTGCTGCGGTGGCGGCGGCAGGCGGCAGTTGGTGGTGGTGGACTGGTGGCGGCGGCAACAGTGACGGTTGGTGGTGGTGCTAGATAGTGGTGGTAGGGATATTGGTGGTGGTGTAGATAGTTGACGTGTTACGATGCTGTAGTGGTTGTTGCGGTGGCGGCGACCACGGCGGCGGCGGCAGTTGGTGGTGGTGGTGGCGGCGGCGACGACGGTGATGGTAGCGGTTGGTGATGGTGCTAGAAGGTGGTGGTAGCGATATTGGTGGTGGGCAGTGATGGTGTCGGTGATCGGTAGGGGCATACGTAGCTGGATCCATTACCCTGAATTCATTACCCCCAATTTACAGGAGAATACCTCATTACCCATTAATGTGTAATGATTGATTATATTTCCCCCTAAACAAGCAATATTAATGATTTCCATTCCCATTCCTTACCCTCTAAAACCCTCAACCAAACACCCCTTAGTGTTTCCGGGGTACTCAAAGGAACCCAAGGTGCTCGAATCGACCATAACGCATGGTCTCATAGTCAGTTACTCAGTTCGTCACCATCATTTTCTACCTATCTCCACGTTCTCTCTCCTCAAAATTCTCTACCGATATCCCAAGTAGAAACGGCGTCTGCCCTGACCCTCCTTTCGTTCGCCGGTCAAGGAATTCGACCAACGGCAGCCCCCCTAAATCGCTCTCTCCCTGTATCTGCCTCTTAAATCCCTCTATCCCTGCTTCGATCTGGCAAGCGATTATTAAAAATCGTTGATATCTGGGGGTGTGTAGCGAGTGGCGGATGTTATGCGGAGAGAGTCGAGAGATTACGGAGACGGAGACAATATCGACAGCGGCTCTCAGTGAGTAGATGGCCGGCGGCGCCGGCGCCGGCGCCGGCGAACATACCCATTGGGGCTCGGTTCTGTCTTTTTTTTGGTCGCGTCCGGTGATGTACCCGTTTGGAAACTGTCGTTCTTTGAATTTAAAAAAAGTCACTCTTTTTTTTCTTTGTATCATCTCTGTAGTTTTTCTATCTTCCCATGATTTAACAATTAGTGTTGAATACTGTTGGTCACTGTAATTTATAGTTTTCCACATGAATTCGAAATGTCATTCTGTTTATCTAAAATGGTTGTTCATCCTTTTCTTCAAAGTACTGAATCAATATTCTTCTTCGATGAAAACCGACCGAGTCAAAATAATTTTGATGAATCTTGTTATAGCGATTTTATGAATTACGACCGGTGGCTGGACGTCAATTTAGGAGCTAGTAAGTGATTTTAAAATTCCTAATTTGCCCTTACTGGCAGTTATTATTTTCAAAATTCTGATTTTTTTTATATTGCCCTAATAAGGATGGATTAACCAGATTGATCTCTCCTACGTTGGACGTATCGAATTAGAGTTTAAATCAAACACCTCCAGCCAGTAAGTAGCTATCTTCCAAAAGCCGGCCCCTCTTTTCCAGGTATATGCTCATCTCCATACATTATGTATATATAACAACTTATCATGCCTTTTATCAATTCATGCAAAATTCTTGATTTTTTAAGCCTAAAATGCCTCGATCTCATCTCATAAAACTTGTTAATTTTGCTCTCTTCGTCTCCTTGACTGCAGCCATGGTGGTTAGCATAGAACCTGCACACTTCTGTAAACCAATTGATCATGGTCCGGTGGTACCCACAACCCCTCTTGTGATTTTTCTTGAAAGTGTCCAAGAAACTGCTCTTAAAACCTTTGGTCCATTGAAGTTTGACCCAAAACATTACGTTGACTTGTCATTGAAGTTTGATCTTCCAATTGTCAAACAAGCCTTCAATGATCTCCCAAGAGCAGAAAATGGGTCTGTTTTAGCTTCTGATTTGAGTGGTTTTTTGACCAAGTTTGTAAACAGTGCGCAAGAGGATTTGGAATATGTTGAACCGGTTGATTTTGTGGCTGAACCAGACGGGTTTCTGCCCAAAGTGGTGCACCAGGGTGTGAGAACTTGGGCTATTGAAGTGCACTCACTTTGGAAGAATTTGAGCAGAAAAGTGTCCGATCAGGTTTTAGAACATCCAGAATTGCATACTCTGCTTCCTTTGAAACACCCTGTGATCATACCTGGATCAAGGTTTCAAGAAGTTTATTATTGGGATTCTTATTGGGTTATAAGGTAAGTTAATTCATAGCAAATACTTAATATATGTAATATATTCTTTAAAATCCTTAATAGATGTTATAAATGGTGCATAGTGAATGTAGAATGCATTATCTAGCATCCTAAATATCATACCAATTTTAATTCAAGTTATGTTCATGTTGTTGGCATGAAATTGATAATATTTGATTGTATATGCGTAATATTCTTGTTTATGTGAACTTTTTATTGAGCAGGGGACTATTGGCAAGTAAAATGTACCAAACAGCAAAGGGGATAGTTCTTAATCTTATTGACTTGATCGACACATATGGATATGTTTTAAATGGTGCTCGAGCTTACTATACAAATAGAAGGTACATATACATATATATTTTGGGCTATAACTTATATCCAATCACTCATGGCCATATGACAGTAGCTGACTGATAACAAACATGGACTGCAAATATGGAGATTTTTAAAGTTGATTCCTTTTCAAGTTCTTCTAAACCCAATGCAGATGTAATCCTTATTAGATAGAATTTATTCGCTAATGTATTTGTGTATATTGTTACATAAGAAATCTTACTGAACCATAAGCCCATCTATACAATCAGTTCGCGCCTACTATACTAAATCATAGCTAATATGTTTTATCAAACAATCCTATCTAGAAAACCAACAATTTAAGCTAATGGTTGGTGGAACTATTTCTAGTCAGCCTCCGTTACTGAGTTCAATGGTCACTGAAGTATACAAACGAACCAACGACATTGACTTGGTCAAGAAAGCACTCCCGGCCCTGATTAAAGAACATAAGTTTTGGAATTCGGGTAATTTTCTTTTTATCTCTACAGCATAATATTTCCTATTTTTACTTTTTATTTCTAAATTGTAAATGGGACTGTATGTTTTATAGGAATACATAAAGTGACTATTGAAGATGATCAAGGAAGGAGACACCATTTAAGTCGGTATTATGCAATGTGGAATCAACCTAGGCCAGAATCATTCACCATTGTAAGATATCCCATAAATAAATAAATAAAGATTGTGCCTACAAATTTTAGACCAATAAATGTACCAAAGCTTTACCTTTTTTTTGTTTAACAGGACAAAGAAACTGCAGATAAACTTCAGAATGACTGTGAGAAACAGCAGTTGTATCGTGAATTGGCTTCGACTGCAGAAACTGGTTGGGATTTTAGTACAAGATGGATGAAGTAAGTTAAATGAAGTTTTATATCGTTTATGTCTCTTCTTCTTCTTTTTTTAAAAAAAAAATTCTTGTTTGAATTGACGATTTGTGTTTCAGGAATACTTCTGATCTCACGACATTGTCTACAACAACAATTGTACCTGTGGATTTGAATGCATTAGTATTAAAGGTGTGAATTAGAAACTGTTTCTGTGTAAATTGAATGAGTGAATAAATGGTTAAAAATGTTCCTTTTTTGGTTTTTGTTTTTTTATTTTATTACAGATGGAACTTGACATATCTTTCCTGGCAAATGTTGCTGGTGAAAGCAGTCATGCTTTACACTTTGCTAGTGCTTCAAGTGCAAGAAAGAAGGCTATGGACATTATTTTCTGGGACAAAGAGAAGGGACAATGGTTCGATTACTGGCTCAATGATAGCTCTAACCATAGTGTAAGGGGTTGAATAACATTAATTTGGGTTCATTGACGATTCGGAACATGAAAACAATTTGGTTTACCCACACCAGGTTCATGTTTCAATGCTTAAATTGTTATGATGTTTTTAGGATGTTTATAAATGGAATGCCTCATACCAAAATCAAGATATATTTGCCTCAAATTTTCTCCCTTTGTGGGTTCAGCTGTTCAATTCGGGTTAGTATATGTTTTTTCCTTTATGGGTTATTTGCAATAACAACAAAGTAACCAACTTTGATTCAGTTTCTGTTTCATTAAAATTATTTATTTATTTATTTATGTGAAGATGAAGCCATAGTAGAAAAAGTGGCACAAAGCCTTGAAAGCTCTGGACTGCTACGTGCTGCGGGTATTGCAACTTCTTTGACAAATTCGAGCCAGCAATGGTATATTCATGATCAGCACTTATAGTTTTTGAGATAAAAGGGTCTGAAGAATTTCAATGATTAGTAATTATATATATTTTTATCTTTGCTTGCTGGAAACAGGGATTTTCCAAATGGTTGGGCCCCGGTTCAACACATGATCGTTGAAGGTTTGGTTAGGTCAGAATCAAAAGAAGCGAGATCGTTAGCTAAAGATATTGCTATAAGATGGATTAGAACTAATTATGCTGCTTATAAGACATCGAAGGCAATGCATGAGAAATATGATGTAAGCAAATGTGGAGATTTTGGAGGCGGGGGCGAATATGTGCCACAAGTAAGTATATTTAAACAATGTTTGTGTGTTCTCGCAAATATACTTCAAATATGATATAACTCACACTGTCACACTTGTGTTTGTGAAAAAAATAAAAAACGCCACGCTTTATCCCAACTTGACAGGATCCCTATGGCTTAAAATAGTAATTTATCATTATTTTTTTCAAGTTAGATCTTAAAGTTATAATGCAGCTACTGCATATATAACCGATGAGTAGTTGTACTTTGGGTTTGTTACCTCACGCGTTATGGACCAGACCCGCAAATACTTTGACTTTCTGTTAATATCTAATGAAAATGTTGGTATATATGCAGACGGGTTTCGGGTGGTCTAATGGAGTTGTGCTAGCCTTCTTGGAGGAGTTTGGTTGGTCTGAAGACCTGAGTCCATGTTGCCAGTAAGTGGGCTTGGGCCTGATGTCTTTAGTAGAGTTGTCCAAAGGGAAAAACACTTTACTAATGACAACAAATCATCATTTTTTGTTAAATTTTTTTGTAAAAAAAGCAAATGCCCCCTAATTGACAGACAGTCCTACATAAGTTATGTGTTCGTGTGATCAAGGAATGTAGAGATATGGTACTTTTTTCGGCATTTAAGCATGCATTTGAGCGTCTAGTGTAATTTTACAAGGAGATGCAAATAATAACACCCGATTATTAACCACTGTGTTGTTAGTTGCACTCATGTAATTAATCACCATAGACTTTTAGTTGCAGAACTTTGAAGAAAAAAAGAAAAAAAAAGAATATAGAAAGTATACAAGTTTGTAACAGTTGTATTCCTTGTAAAACTGTTCATATTTTTCATATATGATATTTTATTGGTTTTTGCAAATAGCATGATCATTTAAAAGTAACAATTAAACATGATATTACAAATATTCTTCAATGTGAAATTGATTTTTGATTTTTTTTTTCTTTCTTGAAAAGCAACAATAATATTAATTTTAAACATATAAAAACAGATGTGAATGCAACCCATGACCTTTTACTTGCAAGCATCAAACAGAAAGGCCATAAGCCCTTACCCATTGAGCATTACTATATTACAAGTATCCAATCCATATTGAAATCTAATTCTTTCTGAACATCTGGACAATGATACACTCACACACTGTCACTGACTGACACAGATACTCACCCCATCTTTGTATTCAACCTTACACAACCTTCTCTTCCCTTCATTCTTCACACAGATAAAACTGCCATGCCATCCACTTCACTTTTCAACTTTTGTTGTGAAGTGACAACCATTAAAAAGCTTTTAATTAATAGAAAATTGAAAAACTGTCCAACCAGGTTTTTATAGATATAAAAAAACCTTTTGAACTTATCACACTGTTGGAAATTGCCTTCCATTTATTTTTCCACAACAGCGGTGACACCCTTATCCGTCGTTTTTTCCCTAGAGATGATTTAATGTGTAACACCCCAAATTTCTGTATTCATAATTGGTATGTTTTTCATCAAAATTGTTCAACAAAAACTTTTGAATTCTGAACATAGCGGAAGCAAAAAGTCTAATATTTTTTTTTCATTATAATTATTATTATCATTTGAAATACGTTATTATTCAAGTTTTTACATGGTTTTAGGTATCAACTGATGGCTAGTAATGCAAGTTGTAGTTTTGTTTGTGTATCTTTGTGCACTTTTCTATCAAGAGGGGTTAAACCTAAACAAATAATGGTGATTAAGATACAGATAATGAAGAGACTAAGAGATCACATAGATACTAAAGTGATTAGGTTAGAGATAGATAGAGAAACACACTTAGGGCATGGGCATAGTAATCACTTGATTCATGAATTACTAGATGGAAGCCCCACTTTATACGCAAACAGAATGTTTTTTAATTAGGCACCATTTAAAGGAACTTGAGGCCACTTGCCATCGAATTCGGCAGCATTTTTGTGTTGGGTCTCAACTCTCATGTTTAATATTATGTGAACGGTAGTATTCTTCTAACTATCCGGTTTTAATATTCAGTTTAACCATCTCAAGATATCTTACTGTTAGGTCGTCTAGATCAAAAGTTTTAAAAAGACCAGGTTTAGTCATTGCTAGGTAATCTTGGATGACTCGGAGAAGTGTATGAAATCGTCATGGAGTCAATTAGATCACATACATTAGAATATAGTTCAACTCTCTTTTACCAAATAATAATAATAATAATAATAATAATCTTATCTACTAGAAACTGAACCCAACCAGTTAGCTCAGTCACCTTTTTCTCTTTGTTGCTGAAATGTGAAGCCATTGGGCACAAATTGTTTGAAGCATTAGATATATTGATTTAATAATTAGTAACTTTTATAATTAAATAGTGAAAACTTATCTTATAAGATAGTAGAGCAATCAAATGTGTATATATATTCTTAATAATTAGATGAAAGTGGATGGTGATGGTGGTGACCGCATTATATCTTTTTCTATTCTTCTTTAATATAGTTAAAGAGCCAAAAAAGCCTAATGCGTGGGAAGTTAATTAGCAATCAAATTAGTTTAATTGATAAATGTGAAGTTGATGCATAGGACAACATTAGTAATCAAACTTGATTAAATTAAGTCGTGCTTGATTTGATGCACTTTTTAGGTTTGAAATATATAATGTGCTGCCATTACTTTCAAATAAATATTTAAAATTTTTAAGAGAAAGAAATCCATATGTTTATGTGGGTGTGTGATGATGATATTGTCATTGAAAACTCCTTTAAGTTTGTGATGATTTAATTTCATATAAAAAGTTGACAACCTTATTTGATAGAAATGATATGATTAGTCTTTCTAAAAGCCTTTTTTATTACGAAAATCGTAAAAATCATTATAGATCAATTAATTATTATTTTGTTTTAATTAATTAAATAAAATAAAAGGACATATTTATCATAATAAAAAGTTGTGTATTTCTTCTCAACTAGGTATACATATGCATGTGCATATATGCACAAGGTGCAAAAGTGCATAAATCTGTACTTGTTCTGGAAAAAATTCAGTGGTACGTCTACATGTGCATATGCATATCTACACGAAATGCACATGTGCACAGTCCATTTATGCACCCAGATGCACCTATGTAGTATGAACAGGTGGTGCACACATGCACTTGTGCTTGAAAGAATATCGAGTATTATGTGCACATGTGCACACGTCTCATGTTGTGCTAGAAAAGAAACCTCGTAAAAACAAAAAAAATCTTTGAAAAAGTATAGCAATTGGATGCCTTATTAAAGAACATATTTTTCTTTTAATTTGGTATAATTTTCGTATTTTAATACATTTCCGTTTGATATATATTTTAGTTTTAAAAAAGTTGGGATAGCAGTCCCCCCTTTATTTAAGCAATTTGCACAAAATACCCTCCAGCATTTTTGAATAATGAAAATGAAGACTGTGTTTTTAATTAGTTATATGTTTGTTACAACTAATATTACCCTTTGGTTCATTATGATCAATGACTATTAATGGTTTCTACGGTACTCGTAATAAAACTGGTTCTCAAATTAACCCTCCCTTATATATAAGAGTTTATTTGGGAATCATTCTTATTGTTAGTATTCAAGAACCAATATTGGCCTTTAATTAAAATAAATCAATGACAAATAAAACTACGACTCATTAATGAGAGATATTTTTGAGAAAATCAAATCTCGCTCCTATAATAACGGTCCACACGAACACAATTCATGCTTAAGAATATATATATATACATATATATATACATATATATATATATATATACATATATATATATACATATATATATATGTATATATATATATATATATATATATATATATATATATATATATATATATATATATATATATATATATATATGTAAGTACGTATGTATGTATGTATATATTTATGAGGAAATTCATTTGAGAATCCCTCTTTATGCAAGAACTATTTGTAACCACCATAAACGATTCATTAATATGGTATTTTGGTCATTTTATATATGTACCCAATTGTGAATTGTGTCGGAGTGGAAGAGATTATTTAACGAGTCTTGCTTTTTCCAAATTTCCCTAGTTAATGATTAATGAGCATTAACGAGCTATTAAATTATTTTTATCGAACATTATAGTTGGTTCTCACGATTCTCGAATGAACCCTCTTTTATATATATATATATATATATATATATATATATATATATATCGAGGATTGAATGTTCTATCAAAAACCAGCTTTATTGTGAGAACAATGAAAATCTATGTGCTCTTAGATCGAGGGGTTGAGGTGGGATATCTTAAGGAGTAAGTCAAATTCATTTATGAATTGATTAGAGTCATGATTATATAACTTTATTAGAATGTTTCATGAATTTTTAAAACATTTGGATCGAAGAATAATAAGAAATTCATTAAATAGAAAAATGTTCGAAATTAGCAATGTGTAGTAAATGCATTTTTATACATATGCGAAACTTTCTAAATATGTTGCATAAATCATGAATGAAATTATTTCGTAGATGAATTTGACTATATTGCATAAACTCTCGCAATAAAACTGGATCTCGATTGAAATTCACACACACACGTGTGTCTATATATATATATATAGGGGAGAGTTCACTCGAGAACCGTTGTTAGTGCGAGAACCGTGAGAATCAGTCTCAGCCTTTCCTTGAATATGATGGAGAGCGTGGAGAGAGTGTGACAGGGTGCATGTGAGGAATTCATTGATTGACATAGACATTGAAGTAGGGGGAATTGGACGACTCAAATTTGCGGTTCTCGCACTAAGAATGGTTCTCAAATGAACTCTTCTCTCTCTCTCTCTCTCTCTCTCTATATATATATATATATATATATGTGTGTGTGTATATATAAAAAGAAAAGATGACAATTTCAGTATATCTAAAAACTAAACCCTTTAACTAAAGTCCAATAATTTTATTAGTACACAGCTTAACATCTCTATAAAATAAAATCAATGTCCAACATCTCTTAAATATCTTTTATGAATTACATGGTTTAATTAATTACTTGAGAAAGATTCAAAAATTTTAAACTACCCTCTCAAAGTTTATAAACGAATTTATAAATTAAAACAATAAAAATATATTTAATTCACAAGAACATATCAATAATAAACTTTAAAATTATATTATAAATCGGATGCAAAGTGTAATAAGTACGGTAGATGTATATAATTTTGTAGATATGTTAATCAAATGCATCACTTAATTGTAGCTGTTAGATAAAGTTTTCAAATACACAGATCTTTTCTTTAACTATACACGAAATAATCGTTCTTTCTTTTTTTTTTTGCTCTTTCTTGAACTTAATTACCTCTAGTTAATTAATTAAGAAAAAATAAAATAAAACTACCATCTCAAAGTTTAAATTGAAACAAATCTATGGATTAAAACAATAAAAAAGCATTAGGTTATATTACATGTCAACGACTCCTATATTTATATATGTAATTGTAAAGATATTCATGATTACTTTCATTCAGTATATCATAGATATTTGGCGATTATTTAAGAAATGTCTCTAAGTACAAATTAAATTAAATAACAAACATGTTGTATCTACTAAGTCTCAATATTTAAGACTTAGGTGCTTTTTGATTTTTGAAGACATAAATGTCTTATGTCTTATTCCATGTCTGTAGGATAAGATGTGGTTTAAAAGGTCTTATGTCTGTGAATGTCTGCGAGATAACACTGTTTGTTTTTTTAATTTTAAGAAATATCTTATTTACCATATTTACCAACCACCACCTTCACCACCGTCAACACCGCCGGTGACCACCACCAACCGCCGCCGCCGACCACTACCAACCGCCACCGACACTACCGCCGCCGACCACCGCCAACCTCAATCTCTGCCAACGGCCACCACCACCACCACCACCGACCACCACCAACCGCGGCGGCGGCGGCGGTGACGGTGACGGTGGTGGCGGCGGTGGTGTCAGTGGCTGCGGCTGTGATGGTTGCGGTGGCGGTGACGGTGGCGGCAGTAACTGTGGCGGCGGAGGGGACGGGGCGGCGGTAACAGTGGCGGTGGCAGCGGTGACGGGGCGGCGGTGACGGTGGTGGCGGCGGCGGTGACGGTGGCCGCGGAGGTGATGGTTGCGGCGGCGATGACGGTGGCGGCGGCGGCGGTAACGGTGGCGGCGGCAACGATGGTGGCCGCGGAGGGGACGGGGCGGCGGTAACGGTGGCGTCGGTGACGGGGCGGCGACGGTAACGGTGGCGGCGGCGACGACGGCGATGACGGGGCGGCGGTAACGTTGGCGGTGGGTGGTCGGCGGTGGTGACGGTGGCGGCGGTGGCAGTGGCAGTGGCGGTTGGTGGTCGGCGGTGGTGACGGTGGCAGCGGCGGCGGTGACGGTTGGTGGTAGGCAGAGGTGGACGGTGACGTCGGCGGCGGTGGGTTTAGAATAAGTGATTTTTTATTAGAATAAGGTTGAAAATAAGTGATAATAAGTGGTTTTAAATCACTTATCAAAATAAGTGATTTTAAGTTCAAATAAGATATTATTGTATCTTACGTCTGATTTTAAATAAACGGTCTTTTAATGAAATGTCTACGAGCTCGCGGACATTTCAAAAAGTAAGTACCTACTCCAGAAAAACAAACGAGGCCTTATATTCTAATAAAATTACTTGCTTTTAAAAAAAAATTAAATAACAAACATTATACGTATTAAAATTGAAAAACACACACACAACTCTGAAAGCAAAAAAGCGTAAATTAATAGTTTTGGAGCTTTGACAGAGGACTAGAGGAGGATCCTGAAAGATTGAAAAATCCAACGATGGAAAAAGCATGACAATCATTTGATCCGTATGACTTCATTTGAGCACTAACTTTCCATATTTAATTTCATAAACTAAAATAAATCTTTAATCCAGTTGGGAGTTAAGGCTTAGTTCCAAGTCATGACAAATTGTCAAGATTCTTCATTAATCATAAGATTTCTTTATGTTTTTTTAATAATATGAATTGTTTATTAATTATAATCATCTTTGTGGACTATATACTCTCAAATCATGTTGTATTAGTCAAATGTGATTATTAGCTAGTAATCAAGGTTCACGTCCCACTATCAAACCTTAACCATTGGCCTCTATATCTACCATCGTTAACCGCAAGCACTATTTTCTAACTCCTCCTTCTCAACTTAAATCATTCCAACAGAATCCTAAAGTCAAAAATTAAGGTGAAAAACTTAACTACCAAACCCAAAAGGCCTTAATTAACTCCGTAATCCAAATCCAGATCCGAACTCGAAACTAAAACCATAAACGTTAAGAGATTAGAGAGATAGAAAGATAATTTGAAAAGAAAACAAGGAGTATAGAGAGAGAAGTAGTAATAGACAAAGAAGCAGAAGATGAGACACACATATGACGGCGATAGTGCGACGATGACATGTAATTACTACATTGACATCACATGTGTTTGCTATCCAAATGAGTTGGGGGTCACAGTGGAGCCCTGACTTACTTGAAGTAAAGCATAAAGCATAATATGTAATTATAAAGATTAGTGTGTACACAAATCAATAATTTAACCGGAAGATTATGCAAGCATTTCAAGTATCGGAGACCCCGAAGCATAATCAGATTCAGCATTCCACGATATGATAAACCAGCTAATCCCAAGGTAGAGACAATTTGGGGGTTGGGGGGGGGGGGGGGGGGTGAAGGGTGCTAGACCCCTTTAATAAGCCCAAAACCCTTAAGTGTTGTTTGGTTGGAGGGATTTCAAGGGATTTTGTGGGAATTGGAATCCAATTCCTAGCAAATCCTTTGTTTGGTTCAACTTTTGCAAGGGAAAATGATTCCTTGGTGAGGTTCAAAATCCATTAGATGGAGGATTTCAAAATCCATCCAATATTGGATGGAATTCAAAATCCATCAAACGCAGGTAACACAGACGTTGCCTCCTTCACCTGCGCCTTCGACGACATGTCTCCGCCGGCGATTAGGGCTTCGAAATCTCTGACGGCGACCTTCACCTGCTCCTCAGGCTACTCCGACGGCGCCTTGCCTCTTCCTCCTTCGACGACACAAACACAGACGACAATTAGGGCTTCGAAATCTCGAGTTTGACGGCGCCTTGCCTCTTCCTCCTTCGACGACACAGACACAAACGACGATTAGGGCTTCAAAATCTCGAGTTCGACGGCTCGTTGCCTCTTCCTCCTCCGACGACACAGACACAGACCACGACTAGGGCTTCGAAATCTCGAGTTCGGCCGGCGATTATGGCTTTGCCGGTGGCTGTGGTGACTGTGGGGTGGTGGTGTTGAGTGGTTGTGTGTGGGGTTTCGACTGGAGGTTAGGACCTATGCCTCCAAGATTCAAATCCCATGTTTCTTACCAAACACACATCTAAGGAATTGGAATTCGAAATCCAAATCCTTTAGGATTTCAATTCCTAAGGATTCCAAATTCAATTCCTAACATTCTCTCTAACCAAACAGCACCTTAGTATAATAAAAGCGTAAGTCTCACATATTTGTTAGACTCCCCTTATTAGAGTTAATTAGTAGCCCAAGTATAGCTCAAACTAGAAACGGCAAGACGCTCGAAGCGACGATTTTGATTTTTGAAATAACCTTCTCAGCAACAAATATTATGGAAACTTATTAAACTTTTTTTATTGAATAGTATTTTTAATTATTTGTAGGTTTAAAAAAATCTTGGTAATTATTTGGAGGGTAAGCTTCAGTATAGCAGGATCGCGGTGAGAATGACTTTGGATCAAATAGGAAATGGTCCGTTTTGCCGCATAGCCTCACGATTTTGTTGCTGGTATGGAACACTTGTTCCACCCAAAAGATCCCATGTTATGTGATGTATTTACATTATTATAAGGCATGTTTTTGTTCTCATCTCCAATCAATATGGGACGGATGTTACATACACTCTGGTCTTTGTCCATGATGTCAACAACCGATAGAAACAATAAACCATGCACTAGTAAATTTTAGGAATGTAAAAAGATGTGGATTAAAATCTTCGATTGGTGAGGGGCACGAGATTTCGAGAGATACTCTGTGAAAGGATTAGAAGATGGAAGAAAAAGGTGACAGAAGGCACTGGCTAACGAACTTTGGGAAGCACCGTTGTGGACGGTTATCTACGAAATTTAGCGGAATATAAATAGATTGTGCGCGAGAAATCAACTAGAAAACAAATCCAGGACTTTTATGATTTACAACGTCGAATCTATTTCTCCATAACAGAAAAAATAGAAAGAAATCTAGATCGCGGTGAAGGAATTCATGGAAAATAGTTGAATATTAGATCATGAGTAGCAAACAGCTTAAATCATTCTCAACTCAAATGTGACATTAGCTGTCAAATTACTTTTTCTTTTTTTTTCTCTTTCTTACCCCGGCCCAAGTAGCACATAGCTCAAACAACCTAAATATGTTCTCTCTCATTACTCTATTTTACACAAAAAAGAAAAAAAAAAAACAATCGGTTAAGCTTAGGTTTGAGAAACCGAAGCCGGAACCGAAAGAAAACACGTACTGGTTTTCATCACGGGACTTGATATGAACCATCAATCTTTTGGGAAAGGACACTTTTCTACAACATCTGATACCGGTGGGTTGCAGCCCTTTGGTATGGGGGAGTGTTATATATACATATGTATATATGTATGTATGTATAAAGGTATTCTTGTTTGACGAATCATTAGTAAGGTTGAGGGAATTAATAAAGGGAAACCAATTAAGGCGTACTTGTACATCTGTATCTGTAAATCTGTATATATATATATATATATATTAAATAAAAGACAAACAAGTAAACTGGTATATATGCTGTAGGATGAAGCTGCAGGACCATATATATAGTCTCCATCCCTTCCCTGTGTAAACTAAAGCTATACCCACCCACCCACCCCACAGCCACAGGGCCACTCTCTTTTCTAGCAGCCACCAGGCCAGCCGGTCTATATATGCATCCACCAACTCCTACCTTTCTTTCTGTTGCACACATTTACTATACTGCATGCGCGCTTTCAATTACAAACCCAATTTTATTAAACCTCTCTCTCTCTCTCTCTCTCTAATGGTTTTAATTATGGGTTTGCAAATCAGGTTGGTTTTATGACAATCGAACTATAAACACTCACAGTCACAAAAAGAAATAAAGAAAGCTTCACAAACGGAACAGAAAATTTGCCAGAAAATGCTTGAAACGGTGAGGTACCTCATCGGCTCCGCCGGACCCAGCGGCTACGGCTCCAAATCTACCGCCGAAGAAGTCACCGATAACGTCGATTTACGGTCCTACACCGCCATCATCACCGGTAATTAATCATTATCTGTAATCATCTTCATCGTCCTACCTATCTCATGCACATGCACTCCATCTCATCATTTCCTTATTATTAGTAGACAGAATTAATGAGTATATATAATTAATTTCATCTTTAACTCTTTCAATGATTACATATATTAATAACTATATTGTGAACTATTTTTCATTCTTACTCAAGAGTATTCTTATCTAAACATGTAATTTTTATTGTCTATTATAAATATTAATTTGTTTCTCTTTTTTACGCATGATTTTAAATTTACTAGGTGCGACGTCCGGAATTGGTGCCGAGACGGCTCGAGTCCTGGCTAAATGCGGTGCTCGTCTGGTCATACCAGCTCGGAACCTGAAAGCCGCTGAGGAAACAAAGGCTCGAATTTTATCAGAGTCTTGTGATTCACAGATTATCGTCATGCCTCTTGATCTTAGCTCAATCAAATCTGTAAAAAGCTTTGTTTCAGAACTTGAAGCTCTGAATATGCCTCTAAATCTTCTCATGTAAATTAATCAATTTTTTTAACTCCTTCAATTGATTTCTTTCATCTAACAATGAAATTGATTATGAGCAATTTGACATTTGTTAGCAATAACGCCGGAAAATTCTCATATGATCACCGCATAACTGAAGACGGTATAGAGATGACGTTTGCGACTAATTATCTCGGTAAGTCTGATTTGTTTTTTGAAAGGCAGAACACACACACTTTAATCACACTTTAAACTACCTCTTATTATTACACCTGATACCGCTGATCATAGCAATCTGACAAAAGAAATTATTCAATTAGGTCATTTTTTGCTAACGAAATTGTTGCTGAAGAAGATGATAGCGACGGCAAAAACAACTGGAATACAGGGACGGATAGTGAATGTGACGTCCGGCATCCATACGTGGTTTTCCGGCGACTTAATCTATTCTCTGGGTCAAATAACTCGTGATAAAAGGTAATTGTTGCATAGATCGATTGTGAGTTTGGCTAATCAAATGCTACAGTAAATTAAATTTCATTCACATTTTTAATTTCTCTGTTATGAATTTAGAATATTCTATAGTACGTTTCTATCTGAGTTTTGCGACATAAAGAACAAAAAAAAAAAAAAAAAAAAAAAAGAAGAGAACAAGTTTAAATGTTACAAAGTAGTCATATAAAAAGTTTCATGCATGTAACCAATTTTTAGATATTTTTTTAACAACTAAACAAACACCCCATTATGCCAAGTTCCTTTAAGATATTATTATTATTACTATTATTTTGTGAAATGTGAATACCCAAAGACTATATGTCAACCAATTTAGATTATATATGTAATTATTTGTAAGTTTATAGTTATTGTACTTTTATTTTAAAAATAGAAATTTGTTCAATTTTAAGTCTTAGTTAAAAGGACTAATTTTAGCCTTTATATTAATAGCATTAATGGTTCAGATTACATTTTAAAATTTTGAACTGAGTGGTATTTTTATCAATTCACATGTGATGTTTTTACAAAATCACATGTGATTATATACTAATCACCTGTAATTGAATACTTTGTCTTAGTCACCATTATATACAATCAACTTTATTTACTTAAAAATAATATAACCAACTTTTCCAATCTTTATATTATATGCAATTTCTTGTATACTATGAAAACTATTATAAAGTTCATTGTATACAATGTTAAATAAACAAACACATAATAAAGTTATTTTCATAAATGAGGGGGATTATGAGAGTTGAATGTACTATTTTTAAACTTTTTAAGCTGTATATATACAATGATAACTAAGAATAAGTTTATTATATTATTATGCAAATTGCCCTTGTTTATTTCGAGACTTCAATATTCAACCCCTTGGATAACTTGTTTCACCAACATCAAATCCACGGCTACAATTTCATTAGTTTTTTTTAATGACATAAAAACATGCCTATTAAACATACTTTTAATCTATTTTTTTTATAACGGAACTTAAACTTATAATTAAAAAAAAAAAAAATACTACTTTATAAACATACGTAATAATTATAACTTCATTAATAACTTTGGATAATTTAACATAATTTAGTGGCCGGACTACCGATAAAACTTGTAAAGTTAAATATTCTTCTGGGATTCTGTATGGTTTTGACTTTTGACTAATTCGTTTTTGAGTTTCCACTTTCCACCCTTTACTAATAAAAAAATCCAATCGAAGCGAAGATAATAAATGGTAGCAAATATTTATAGTCGTTTCCTGTAAAATCACAGTTATAGAGACAATACCTTCTTTTTACATTATTTATATCATAGACCAATACTTCTTTTATCCATATATTTCATACATTCAGGCATATACCCAGGATACTTCGAGTTTTTGAAATTCCAATATTTAAATATTTACTTGCTAAACTTAAACGTGTAACTAATAATTTAATTGAGCGAGTGATCGATATTTGACAGTAACGAGTTACAGTATATCAGTTTTAAAGCAATTGAAATTAAAAGGTCGCGCACTGATCATATATATCGTTTTTTTTATCATATTGTTATTATCTTGAAGCTATAGTAGTCACTCTATCACGTACATTGTGATCAAGTGATGATCACTTACAAATCAAGTGATCACTTGCACATCACATCATAACGATCTTAGATCACACGTTTGTCACACAAACTTTAATAAAACGCCCTACATGCTTTCGGTCACATGAAAAGTGAATAGTAGTTATAATAATAAGTTAGTTGTTGAATGTTGATGGTAAAAGGAAAGGAAAAGAGATACACTAAATTATATCAGCCTTCCTTACATACATACATATATTAATTATTTATATTGGACCACTGAGAAGATGGAAGATAATGAATGAGTAAGTAAAGACTAATGCCCTTTGACTATGTTCACATTGGGTTCCTAAAGTTTATTGAGAAGTGAGGTAAAATAATAGATAATTTAAAGATAGAAAAGGGATAAAAAAGAAGTACATAAATAAAATTCAATGGGTTTGACTTTATCCTCTGTCATATATTGAACACAGTCATTACGATGCAACACGTGCGTATGCAATTTCGAAGCTCGCTAACGTTTTGCACACCAAGGAACTTGCTCGCAGACTCCAGGTACTCTCTCTCTCTCTCTATATATATATATAGATAGTAGAGGGTTTAAACGAGAACTGCGAGAACCAATCTCAACCGTTCCTTGGATATGAGAAGTTCATAGATGGAGAGTGTGGAGGGGATCAAGTATCGCATGGTGCATGTGAGGAATTCATGGGTGGACAATGACATTAAAAGAGGGGGAATTGGACGGCTCAGATTGGTTCTCGCAGTTCTTGTACGAAAAACAGTTCTCGTTTGAACTTTATATATATATATATATATATATATAGACATCAGAAATATGTTCATGATGAATGATGATTTTGATGCACATATATTTTCGTATCACATAAAATATATAGCTAAACAGTTTAAAAGTAGTATTTTGTTTTCTTCATATGTGTGTGTGTGTTTATAAGTATATATATTGTTTATTGGGTGTATTTTGTACGTGTGGCAGGTAATGAAGGCTAATGTGACGGTAAATTGTGTACATCCTGGAATTGTGAGAACTAGACTCACTAGAGATCGTGAAGGTTATATTACAGGTATATTTCGTTCTCTTATTTCCTTTTTATTTTTACTTAGTTGGCATGCTCAGCATTTCTTAGTTAAAGAAAGCCCTTCTCAAGTAAATGAGCTAAGAGCCACTCATCTAAGCTAGCGGATTTTAATTCAGCTGTGCGGGTGCCCAAAGAAAGCACGCTTAGATTGTGATGTGCAATCTTTGATCTGCCTAGCATTAAATGTCTATTAAGGGCTGACTCCGCTAGGCAAGAGGACCACCTTTCCCTAATATGAACCTTGATCGAGTCATCAAAGTCTTAAAAGATATATTCATCATCTATTAATTACATATACTCATCATATCCCACGATTCCGAACGACTAGTAGTCTATGACTAGTGGTGTTACGTTTATAACTTCTGTTTATTCTAGTTTGCAAACTTTACCATTTTTTCATATTTCATGCGACATATTTACTTCCTTTTCAAATAAATAATGATAATGTAACAACTAACAAGTTGAATATTTGGTGAGAAAAAATATAGTATAGTATATATGTGCCACAAAAAATATGTTATTTGCTCGTAGAATGATGCAAAACACTTATATATATATATATATATATATATATATATATATATATATATATATATATATATATATATATATATATACACACAAAAGTTCATGCGAGAACTGTTGTTAGCGCGAGAACCGCGAGAACCAATCTAAGCCGTCCAATTCCCCCTTCTTCAATGTCATTGCCTACTCATGAATTCCTCACATGTACCCTGCCACACTATCTCCCTCTACGCTCTCCATCCATGATACTTCACATATCTAAGGAACGGCCGAGATTGGTTCTCGCGGTTCTCGCACTAACAACGGTTCTCCCCTATATATATATATATATATATATATATATATAGGAGAGGGATATTGTAAAAAGGATTCTAGAGAAAAAAGAGTAAGGAGAGATAATGACCATTAGATCAAGGCAAAGTCAAGATCAAAAAAGACAAAAAGGTGAAGAAAAATCAGAATTTTAAAAAATTAAAAAGGGTATACATGTAAATTCATATACATGTTTACAGTACCAGAAAAGGCATAAACCCACGTCCCCTATTAACTGCTTCTGGCCAAATCTCCGGCCACCATACATTTCCAGCCACCATACATTTCCCATCGACTACCCAGTTACCGCCGACCAAAAGCAGACTCACCATCAACGCTTGATGCACATTAAACAAACTTCCGATTCACAGATTGCACACGATCCCTCATTTCAACTTTAGTTTATGAGAAGAGATGAATAATACCAAACAGATTCACAAACTTATCAAATAACCAGATTCACAAACTTATATAACACAACCATGAATTTAAATTGATTTTAACATCAGATACATCAAGTTTGATGCATAATAAAAATTCAGAAACTGATTTATACAAACAAAAATAAATTCCCATCAGAAACTAATTCTTACAGATAGCTATTTTCCCATCGAACAGCGAATTGTGCATCTGGCAAAGGATGAACGGCGACCATCTAACGTCGGGTGTGCATCTGGCAAACGATGAACGACGGAGGCCAATGACGGCATAAGCAGTTTTGATTTCTGACAAGGGTTGGGGTAATGGAAAACCCTTGACGGTGGTCACAACCTACGGCGGATGGAATCCTCTACAGTGGCGACATCACAGAATGGTGACCTTTCAGTTGAAGATGGCGATGCACAGATGGTCGCCGATGCTTCACATAAGAAACCGACGACTAGGTACTCACGTTTGTCGGTGGTCAGATCGTAGCTGACAAGGGAACGAGGTCGACGAGGGGCGCCGCATTACCGAGCGGCGGAGGGTAGCGACGGCCAGATAAGGCCACGGTGGCCGGAGAAATGAGCGGCGCGGATGTGGTGGGTGGCGAAAAGGAAATCGACAGGGTTTTCGAGAGGATGACCGGAGAAAGGAGCATCGCAGACTAGGGTTTTCGAGAGGATGGCCGGAGAAATAGTGGCGCAGATTAGGGTTTTCGAGAGGATGGCGCACGCAGACTAGGGTTCTCGAGAGGTTAAAGGCGGCGATACGAGCAGATCTAAGGAGACGTGAGGTCTTTTTACTAGGAGAGAGAAAATTTGTATTTGTTTGAAACTTCCTAAATTACCCTTTTGTTGGTTATGACACATGTCAATTCTACATTTCACCTTACCCTTTTTACTCTAAAACTATTTTTATTTGATCCTTATTCTATATATATATAGGGTGCGGTTCAAACGAAAACTGTTTTTCGTACAAGAAATGCGAGAACCATTTATGGCCAATTATTTAATTTCTTGTCTTTTTTATTTAAATTAAATAGGAAAGGGTAGTATAAGTATTATTACATTACCACCACTTTTTTAAAACTAATATATCTATCAAACGAGAAGGTGTTAAATTACGAAAAATATACCAAATTAACGAGAAAATTATGCTCTTTAATTTGAGACCTGTCTTGACATATTTTTTTTGAAAGAAAAAAAAGTCGTTTTTGCTGGGTTTTTTCCAGCACAGGTCGACTGTGCACAAGTGCAAATTTTACATTTTGCACTTGTGCATATTTACATCTGTGCTGAAATACTAGGTGAATCTGTGCATCATGTGCAAAATTTGCACTTGTGCAAAACATATTTACATCTACGCTGAAAAAAGTAGGTGAATCTGTGCAAAATTTGCAGATTTTGCACTAGTACAAATTTCGAGCTGTATTGAAAAAAAACCAAGCAAACACAAAAGAAAAAAATTTGAAAAAATATATCAAGACTGGTCTTAAATTAAAGAGCATAATTTTCTCGTTAATTTGATATAATTTTCGTAATGTAACACCTTTCCGTTAGATGTATATATTAGTTTAAAATATGTAGGGGTAATGTAAAAATGTCCAAACTACCCTTAGTTAATTAAGGATAAGTTTGATTAGTTTAAGGTTGTCCATTAACAATTCTTTAATCTCTACCCTCTATCTATTTGATCAATGGTTGTAATTGGTTCTCGCAGTTCTCGTACGAAAAATGGTTCTCGTTTGAACCTTCCCATATATATATATATATATATATATATATATATATATATATATATATATATATATATATATATATATATATATATATATATATATATATATATATAATCAGGATCAAATAAAAAGAGTTTTAGGGTAAAAAGAGTAAGGAGAACCTAGAAGACGACACGTGTCCTTTTAATTTAAAAAATTAAAAAAAATTAAAAAAGGCATAACTGGAAGTTTAAACAAAAATCTCTCTCCTAATAACTTCCTAATATCCCACGTCCCTTTACATAACCCCAAATTCCCGTCCCTTCCCCTGACATCGGAACCCTAATCGTAGCCAAAAAATATGATCTCCTTCCACTGCACCCTAATCGCCACTCGCCGCCACCGTATGTGTGCATCCCGCCGCCGTATGTGTGCATCCGTGCACCATCCAATGGTTCTACCTCCATGCGACACAGATCGAAGTTGAACCCCAGATGCACAATCGATTTAGGGTTTATTACCTGCTTCGTTCGCCGACCCCTGATGGATTGTCGCCGTTCATTCGCCGACCCGGATGCACATACGCCACTGGTTCGCATGATTTTAAATTTTTTTTTTGGTTTCTGTGCTTTCATCTGTGATGCACTACCATAGATTTAGGGTTTCATTATCTGTTTTGTATTTTCGTGCATCAAGTTTTAGTTTTTTTGTTTTAATCGTAAATCCTACGCTTTGTGTTGTGATCGGCGATTAACATTTATGGTTTTTGGTGTTGATCGGTGCTGAAGAAGTAGTGGAGAAGATGAACAGTTGTTTTTTCTTGCAGACGTGGGATGTAACTGTTGGTTTTTAATTTTACCAATATACCCTTTTTAATTTATTTTAATTCTGTTTTTTTTGTTTCTTTTTTGACTTTTTAATCTTGACTTTTGATTGATCTAATGGCTAGGATTCCTCCTTATTTTTTGTAGATTAAAACTCTTTTTAGCGGATCTCTACTATATATATATATATATATATATATATATATATATATATATATATATATATATATATATATATATATGGTAATGTTACATATAGAACCTTATTTAAACATAGAACCTAAAAAACCACTTTAGGTGATGACACGTGGCCTCCCACTCCCTTTCAACAAACTTTAAAAAAAAAACCCTCTCAATCTTTAAATGATCATAACTCATTCGTTTTTAAGAATTTTAACAAAAAAAAGTATATCATTAGATTCAGTTTTTCGTCCTCTTTCAAACAAGATCAGAGTTGATATATTTCTGAAACTTTATTTTTTTTTGAAAATGCAAATTTTTCAAAATTTTCATTTTCACCTGGATTTCATTTGAAAATGCAAAAATGCAAAAACCGAAAATGCAAAAATCGAAGATGCAAGTTATGCATATGCTTCCAAAAATGCAAATTTTGAAACCAATACTGAAAATGCAAACAAGAACTAACTGAAAATGCAACCCAAAATGCAAAACAAAATTTGTATTTTCATAAAAAAATTTGAAAAATATGGCAAGAGTGGTCTTGATTGAAAGAGGATTAAAAAACTAAAATATTGGTATAAATTTTTTTTTTAAAATTCACAAAACTTAAAAAGTTATGACAATTTAAAGTTTTGGGGGGTATTTTTTTATTAAAAACGTGGGTTTGTTGGGAGATAATTACAATTATGCCATCCTTAATCTCAACCATTGATTTTGATGATCCAATGGTCCAGATTGGTTCTATGGTTCTATGTTTAAATAATATTGGTCCAGATTGGTTCTATGGTTCATATATATATATATATATATATATATATATATATATATATATATATATATATATATATATATATATATGAAAACTGCTATTTTAACTATCAGACTGTATGAAAATGCAGATTTCATATTTTTTCTGACTTCAAAGTTCTTGAAAACAATTCCTCAGGTAACTAATATCTCCTATTAATTAATAAAATTATGCATCTGATCGATCTTTCAATACATTAACTCACTAAATTCTAATCGATAAAAGTTAATTTGCATCTACGTACGTACAGGCCGCTGCGACGACATGCTACGTTGCAACTCACCCAAAACTGAAAAGTGAGAGTGGAAAATACTTTGCAGATTGCAATGAAGCTTCAAACTCAGAAATAGGTTGCAACCAAAAAGAGGGTGCACGATTATGGTCATTTTCTGAAATCATGGTTTCTACTGATTTTAAAGCTGTTTTTGCTCCTTTTTCTATAGCTTAATTAGAGTATTAAGCTTGCGTAACATAATATTATGGATACATATATTAAGCTTCAATTAGAAATATATAGTAGATCGATACCTCAATGAGAAATGTGGAGAGCATATATATATATGTTAGCACTTAGCTATAATGGGCGGTTAGATACAGCTACACTTATAAACACTTTAAATAAAGGTATTTTAGTAGTAATTTTCATACTTATTTAAAGTGTATATGAGCATATAAAGACTTAGATATATTATGCTAGGTGTATATATAATTCTCTCTAATTAATGGGCATGTAATAAAGACAGGCTAGGTGAAGTCCACAAGTTCCAGTTTTTCTTTTATTTAAATGTATATATATTTTATATAAACAGGCATATACAAGTCACTAGTGCATATACAAGATCTAGTTTGTTAATCATAATTTGTTGGTGCAATGTTAGGTATGTTCTTTTAAATGTGTAGTTTCGTGACTTTCGTCTCCATTTGAATAATCACGCTTATAATATATATTTAATTTTTTTAACTCTTTATCAAAGTCATTCGGAAGAGGTGGGTTGGTGCACCGATTTAATTGTCTTATTATACAGAAATTAATAAAAAAAAATGAAAAGGCCGATTGTCTTGTTATATCTAAAAACAAATATTAAAAATGTTTGTAGTTTTCAGGACGAAAAAAACTTACTTTTTCTGCATAAACAAATACAATATATGATTGATTTCATACTAAATTATGTCACGCTATAAGTTAGTACATAATATAGATATTGCGCTATCTTTTTTAGTTAAAGAAAGTACAACGAAGAAAAGAAAATTGCAGGGAAAGAAAAGGAATTAGAAGATTATCTAGTATTCTTGAGTAGATGAAATTAATGAAAGTAATTAGAAAAAGATATTTTTTATGAAATCATCTCATTTTTTAAAAGAAGATTTTAAGCAAAATTACATGTTTTTACCGTTTCTAAAAAAACTTTAATGGTTTATATTCCTTCCAAAAAATAACTTGAGAATACACCGTATTAAATTTATAAATATGTATTATGTTTGCTAAACTTATTTATGAATAAAATCTTATATTTTAAAATGTTTAAAATCCATTTCATATATAAGCTATATAGAATTTAATCAACTCCATTATTTAAATTCTACAAAAATAAAGGAAACCTAATTAAGCTACAAGCATGATGTTTCATTAATAAATAGAAATTGTTTGAAATCCTTCTCCAATGAGCTTTTCAATACACATATAAACTAATCAAACTTTGGGTGTTATAAAAGTAATTCGTGACTCTTATTAAATACATTACAAATTCACACTTGTCCGATGTGTACTATACTCAACACGGCCGCTCATATATGAGGTTCTTTGCGCCTAACATGTGAATTTTTATGGGTTAGATGTCGTGTGTGAACCACATGTGAACATTGCTCTACTACCATATAAGTTTGGCAATTAATAGAATAACTTAAGATACTTGGTAAGCACATTACATAGTCACACCCGTCCGATGTGGAACAATACTTAACACACCCTTTTACATATGGCGTTCGTTACACCTGTGTGTATGGATTACGTGATTGGCCGGGTGGAGGGTCTGATAGAATGTAAATTTGAGGGGTTTAAACTCAAAACCAATTGACAAAAAAGAGTAACTTAGGAAGTTTAAGAGACTCAAAGGTAAGAATTACGACAACAAAAACTCCAACCCTGCTCCTGAGTATACCACATGGCTAGGTATACAAAAAAAACTAAAACAAAGGGCAATTAAATGTATTACACGAAAAAGGAGTGTTGTGTTTGGTACTACCCTCAAAATCCTGTAACTAAAACACTATTTGCGCAAGTGACATTGAGCACGAAACTAACTCATTTAGTGAGACAACTTTGCTGGATTCAGCAACCAACTCGTAAAGTTGATAGAACCATGGACTAGACCCCCGTTGTCCCAATAGCTCAATCATTTGTCCTTTCTCTCTCATTCTATAAAAATCTACTCGGGCTTCTTTCGAAACAAACTCTTGCACACAAAATTCTCTTTATATATTACACACTAGTGATCATTTAAGTAAATATTATATGTGTGAACCATGAGCAGTTAAGATCGAAGATCCAAGTTCAAGATATTCAACAACAACTCAAGTGCAAGAAAAGAGCAAGAGAATAAAGCTTTAAAAAAAGCTATTTGTTATTTGTTTGTGAGAGAAATATTATTGTACACGTCTTTGTTAGTGTTATGAGATCTTTGGGAGGAATTCATGGGAATGGGAATTCAAATCCCCCTAAATGATGTGTTTGTTTTACAATTGTGATGGAGGAATCAAAATGATGGGAATCCTTAAAATCCCATGAATGGGGGATTTAGAAATCCTCCCACCCCCCTAGTATTTGGAAATCCCACACCTGTGGATTTGCTCCGGCGACCTCCGGCGACCCCTCCGGCTAACATTCCGGCGACGACGACTCGTTTTTGTCTCCTTCTCCGGCGAATCGTCTTCATCTCCTTCTACGGCGACCTTCGCCATCTCCTTCTCCGGCTAACATCTCCTTCGCCATCTCCATTCCGGCTGACAGAAACCCTAGCCACCACAAACCCTTTCGTCGTTGTATCCTTCTCCGTCAGATCTGTACCTTCGCAGAAACCCTACCTTCGCAAACAGTTCGTCGTATCCTTCTTCGTCAGATCTGGCAGTGGCTGTCTTCGTCCGTTCGTCGTCCATTCGCAAACCCTAGCTTCGCAGAAAACCCTAGCTTCGCAAACCGCTCGTTGTCTCCTTCTCCGTCATCCGTCATCCTAGCCTCGTAGAAAACCCTAGCTTCGCAAATCGCCGTTCGTCTGCCGTCATCCTCGACGATGGAAACCCTAGTTTCGCAGAGAAGGGACGGCGATGAGGTGGTGGCTTAGTGGTGGTTGACGTTCGCAGAGGTGGCCGGCGGTTTGATGTGGTGTCTTGGATGAGGTGAACCAAACAAGGGGGTGGGATTTTAAATCCCTCCAAATGAATTCCTCCCAAATGCAATTCCTTCCTATGAATCCAAATCCTTCCAAAATCAAAGAATGAACCAAACACCCCCTTAGAAGTAGGTTTTGTTTAAGGTGGTCACTTTCTTATGAAAAAAGTGAAGTTACTTAAGATGGTACTTGTTTGCAAAAAAATAAAAAGTTGTTTAAGATGATCACTTTCTTGTAAAAAGAGTAAGACATTGTAATAGTAAATAATTTGAATACTTAAGCTTTTAAAAGTTATAAAAAGAAAATTTATAAATATTTTCGTGTGAAACACCTATCCACATGTTTTTTTGTTGTGAAGATACTACCAAAAGCTAAAAGAAAGCGGGTCCATGTTTGCATGGAAATAAGGACCATCTTACCACCCAATCAACTTTACAATTTCACCAAACTTGATAATTTATCAGTGTACAACTTTTAATGCATCATGTATAAGTAGCTACAGCATCATTATCTAGATTTCAGACTGGGCTGGCCCATTAAAAAAGGGTTTTGATGGAAAAAGAAAGATGGATACATGGAAATATGCATTTTGCCCATTTCAGTATCACTCATCGTGGGTTTGTACCCACCATTTTCTCCCAAAAGTAGATGTGGCCTGTCAATATGCCCATGTATCTTTTCTTATGATCATTATTTATATAACCTTTAAGAAATATATTTATTTTTTATTACTATTTTTCTACAAGCTTAATCTTCTTAAAAAGGAATAAGTATGTTATCCATTTAATACTTTCTTCTATAAAAAAATTTAGTCCGGTAATATGAAATCAAAATTTATCAATAAATAATGTGTATATTTCTGTGCCGAGAAAGAATTGTTAAATTTAATTTGTTATAAAAAACTATAGCTTCTCAATATTGTACAAAAAGATTGCGGTTATTACTTATTATTCTAATGGGTTTTATGGCATGAAAAAAAAGGTTTATGATGTTAAAAAAACAACAAATTAAAATTTTCCAACCATATCTTGATTAAAAAATTACACGTTATCTTGATTGGTAAATTTTGATATTTATATTATCTTTTAAGCAATTTATAATTGTAAAAGTATATTTTCGGACATAAAGGAACATTTGGAAAACAAAAGAAATAGTATATAGTTCACCAAAATGTATCAAACTTGTCACCTTTTGCTATGATGTGTATCAAATTTAAAAGTTTATATTGTGTGTATCGTACTTTTAACTTTTGCTATTGTATGTATTTTGGTTACATAAAAAAAGGAAAAAATGTATAAGTTTAACACCTAAAATATAATGCTTAATGCACACAATAACAAAATAAAAGTTTGGTATATAGAATTGAAAATTTTTAAAGTCTTATATACACAATAAAAGAACATAATAAATAGGATATAGTTTATAGAACCAAAAGAATGTAATTAGAGAAACCAAAGAGTTACGTATTCCTAATTGCTTCGATTAAAAACAAACCCCAGAATTTATTTTAGGCCGATCAATAACACATTTATATTAACATATAGGGTCTAGGCCCATATGCTTGTTGGTCCAAAACCACTGTGAAAATACCAAAATTAGGGCTAAAGACATCATATACTGGCCTAAATGGCCCATTGATGCCTGCTCAAGCTCGAAAGAGTTAATCATAGGGCCTCATTGCTAAGCCTCACGTGTTGATTTCATTAATTTTACTTTCAGTTTCAGCACTTCTTTGTTTATTTTTTTTACTTATAATTCTAACCATTTTAGGCATTTTTGCAAATTTTGTTATTTATACAATTCCTTTTTGTGAAAATTATTAAATATAGTTGTATTTGTTTTAAACAATCACATAACAAAAAATAACTTGTATCAAATGAAAGTAAAACTGTAATTATTCCTTATATTATTGCTCTTTGTTTTAGTAAAAGTAACTTATAACAACAAATACTTGAACATCTTTATTAATAAACGGCTAGTTTTTTTATGAAATTACCGTGAAAATTTGTTAACATATATATTAAATGTTAAACTTAAAAAGAAAATCAACTTAAAACCTGATCCTATGTTTTGAGTTTGTCGGGTTAACTCGGTTAAGCATTTTAGATCCTAACAAACCCGAACCTAATAAGCCTATTCGGGTTTAGAAAGGTTCAGGTTAGTCAAGTTTAGGTATTTTTATAACACCCTTACTTCACATATTCCACTGGAAATTTAACTAATTATAGTTTAATTTAATAAATAATTTGTCAAATATACAAATAGATAACAAGTGATTGGTAATTTTGCCATTTATCACCAAAACATTTTAAAAATCCCTTGATTGTTTTATAAAACAAAAAGGATTAATACGGATACGGATGTTAAAAAAACTTTGAATAGAAAGCAAATTTCATGATAAATTTCACAAAGTGGACACCCCTTTATCCTTTAGTATTAATACGGATACGGATGTTGAAATTTGGAGTTAATGACTTAGAATTCCCAAAACATACAAACTTTTTATTATTAGTGTAACGCGTCAATTTTTTTTTTAAATATAAATATATACATGTAAATCAGAATGAATAATATATATTAAATTTACCAATATTTTGATGAGTCCTCTTTGATATAAGGGTTGGCTGATGTATTCATTCTCTCTTCTTTGGTGCTGTTTTGTAATACATTTGTATCTAGCACCTCGCTAGAGGTCGGTTTTGATTTTTAATAAATTGGTGGTCTAGGTGAGAATGATGGCCATGCCGAAGCTCTCTTCCTAAGCTATCTTTTCTTGGCTGTTAAAAAAAATATTTTGATGAGGTTCCATACCCGGAAGTCCGGAACTACATACCGTACAAAGCTCGATCAACGAACAGGTTAAATACATAATATTTAAATATGTTTGATAATAAAATAATTGATTAATTAAATAACCAGACAGCGAAAACGATTTGATGGTAGATGAGCTGCCTTTTACTTTGTTAGAGCTTTTCCATGATCATGCACTAAAAGGATTAAATCAGCAACAATAAGCATAAAACTTAGCGAGCACACACTTACACACCACACTAGGTATGCATAAAACACAAAATCATCCATGATCAAATAAACAAATCACATAATACCAACGCAGTGCACTGACGACGATTTCACTTTTCATATGACTACCCAAGGCACCTCACGGGTGTTACGTCTCTTACAATCACATCTGACTGTCCAAGGCACCTCAAAAGTCTTACGTCTCTTACAATCACATCTGACTGCCCAAGGCACCTGAAGGGTCTTACGTCTATTTGGACCATAGTCGAATGCCCAAGGCACCCCAAGGGTTTTACGTCTTTCCGTGCCCGAGTTGTGTTTTCACTCCATTTATACAACTTTCACCTCATAACAACAATTCATGTAAGTTACACAAATAATTAATAATACAACAATCAAACACATTTAACAGTAGTCTAATTTATAAGTTTGTGTAACTCACCTGATTCGTTGTTTAAGTGAGAGCTACGCTACACGTCACAAGTACCCGGAAATTAAGCTAACTACCGGAAGCACCTAAATTACAGTTATAACACATAAGCCCTTACAATCTCATATTAATTGTACAATTAGTGATTAAATATTAGACTCAACTAATTATACAATCTCATATTAATTGCGATTGGGCCTCTGGCCCCATCCGTGATTCTCAATATTAAACTTGAACTTAAATCTGTACACACACATACACACACACACACACACACACACACACACACACACATATATATATATATATATATATATATAATTGATCAATATAGAACCATTATTCAAACATAGAACCATAGAACCAATCTGGACCATTGGATCATCAAAATCAATGGATGAGATTGAAGATGACATTATTGTAATTATCTTGTTTAATTAATATGTAAAAGGGCAAACATGGAACCCCCCCCCCCCCCTCTTCTAACAAACCCACATTTAAAAAAAAATACCCCAAAAACTTTAAATTATTATAACTTTTTAAGTTTTGTGAATTTAAACAAAAAAATTATAACAATCTTTTAGTTTTTTAATCCTCTTTCAATCAAGACCACTCTTCCCATATTTTTCTGATTTTTTTTTTGAAAATGCAAATTTTGTTTGCATTTTGGGCTGCATTTTCATTGAAACATTTTGAGTTTGTATTTTGTATTTTGCATTTTCATATTTTGCATTTTCGAAAGCATCTCCATGACCTGTATGTTCATATTTTGCATTTTTTGATTTTTTGCATTTTAAAATGAAACTCAGCTCAAAATGCAAAATTTGCATTTAAAAAAAAAGTTTCAGAAATATATCAAGTCCGGTCTTGTTTGAAAAAGAACGAAAAACTGAAACTAACGATATAGTTTTTTTGCTAAAATTCTTAAAAACGAATAAGTTATGATGATTTAAAGATTGTGGGGGTTTTGTTTTTTATTTCAAAAAAGTTGTTGGAGTGATGAACTATAGGCGTGTGAGTTTTTTTTTATTTTTAATTTCCAGTTTTGCCCTCAATTAAAATGCCACGTGTCATTTTCAGTTTAAAAGAGGTTCTATATGGATCATTACCCTATATATATATATATATATATATATATATATATATATATAGGAAAAAGTTAATGCGAGAATCGCGAGAACCAATCTGAGCCGTCCAATTCCCCTCTTTCAATGTCATTGCCCACCCATGAATTCCTCACATGGACCCTGCCACACTCTATCCCTCCACGCTCACCATCCATGAAACTTCCCACATCCAAGGAACGACCGAGATTGGTTCTCGTGATTCTCGAACTAACAACGGTTCTCGCATGAACTCTCCCCTATATATATATATATATATATATATATATATATATAAAATATACTATTCAGATTGATTACCAATTTCATTTCATGTATCGTATCCATTTTGATTATTCAATTTTTCCGATTCATGGTTTCATATCATTCTCATAAGTTATGACCCCCCTCACTTTGAGGCCCAATCCCACGGTTGTGATATAAGGTCCAAATCAATTTGCAAATTCTAGGAATTAATATTAATTTGCAATTCATGTAACTTGTACTATTTTTGCAATTCAAGAAAATAACACTAATTTACGATTTACATGATGTTAATTGCTAACCACAGTTGAAAGCCTATTGAATTACCATACGTGAGTTGGGCCCAATAACGTAGCTCGGCCTAATTAAAGAAGAGCAGTGCACAATTTAACGATTCATGCTTTGTTTTTGTTTTGTTTTGTTTTTTTTTTTTTTTTTTTGATCTAGAGTGCCTAAGAATTTATAACTGGCTACATACAATCGATCTCAAAAGAGTCCCCAACTCAACCATTTTTCGATTTAAATGTGAAATTCCAATTACACAAGGTTTCAATCATCATAGCAGTAAGCCTCTATCGATTAACTATGATTTCAGCAATCATAGCCCAAAATTCGATTATTATACAACTTACACCATATATCTAGGAAGAAGTTCATTTCAGAATCATTTTTATTGTGAAAACCAATCTGAGCCGCCTAATTTTTCTCCTTCAATGTTATTATCCACCCATGATTGCATGAATTCATCACATGCACCATGTCATACTTGATTCTCCCACACTCTACATCCGTGAATTCCACTTACCAAATCAACGGATAAGATTGGTTCTCGCGGTATTCACATATAAGAGAATGTTCACTTGAGAACCGATTCTAGTGTGAGTACCGCTAGAACAAATCTTAGCCGTTGATTTGATAAGTGAAATCTACGGATGTAGAGCGTGGGGATCAAGTATGACATGGTGCATGTGATGATGTCATGGGTGGGCAATGACATTGAAGGAGGGGAATTAGACGGCTTAGATTAGTTTTCACAAGTCTCATAATAAAAATGGTTTCTTAAATGAACTTCTTCCTATATATATAGACGTTATCGTGAGCAGCCACACGACGTGCCTAACCGCCGCACGACATGCTGGACGAGTAGCACAGTCGACATTTTTCCAGGATCATAAGTTAAAAAATGGAATTCCCTCACCATCATCCCTTATTCTCGATAGTAACCACAAAGGAAATCTAATCAATAACAAACACATTGGTTTTCTTTTTCAGATTCAAATTTGCAATGAAAAACACCACTAACATCAATATACTTGTTTGTTATGAAATGCAAACGTACTTATTGCTTGGAACCATGATTAGTACGTTGAGTTATCAGTACAATAATAAGCACGTACGTACGTATATAGGAAGGACACATTTTTGCTCTTATAATTTTTAGAGTAGAGTATCTAGTTAGACCCCTACGTCGGCTACGTGATTCATGTGTTCCAGGCTATTCAATAAAAAAAACCTCGTTAGATGTGAATAAATGTGAAGAATACTTGTGTGAAATATATTAAAAACTCTAATTGTGTTTAATATATTTTAGTGGAGTATCTAATTATATATGACAATAGTCATAGTTTATGGTAGTTATTGTATATATTGTAGAGGTATAAATAAAAGTTTGTAAACCTTAAATCAATAAGCTTTCATTCGTACGACATCAAACTATTTACTCTCGTCTCCTTCACGTATATACACATCCATCCATTCAGATGAGTTCTGATTATCTTGTGTAGATTGCTTCAATTGATTGTTAATACGAAATGCACTTAGATCTACAGGAGTTAATAATAACGTACAACCCACTTTTATTGATACAAATCATCATATATCATATGATATATATATATTTAGACTGACGTGTAATTATCTAAATTTTATATATTTTTCTACATAGGTATGATAATCATTGTTGTTAACTCATATTACATATCATAATCATAATTCAACAAATACAAAATGAATAGCGTGTTATAACAATTACCAACCATAAAAAGAAAAAAAAATCACCCAGCACCAGTATTTAATTATTAATATGGTGTTGACATGTAAAAAGTTTCTTCACTCATTAATATAAAATAGAAACGTTGATTATATAGCTAGTAAACGACAAACTAAATTCATTTATTAGAGACAAGACATAAAACATGAGGTTGAGAATGGTATGAACATCATCATCTTAAAAGTGCCGATTGCGATTGCGATTAATCATTCATTGAATAGAGTGGGGTTAGGCAAGCAAGAAAGCTATTTTTGCATTATTTTTACGGTTTTATTGAATAAAACTAAAATAAAAAATATAACTTTTTGTGAGAAGAAAGCCTGCAACACGTGAATTACAAAATATCTGTGGTTAGTAATAAAATTATTAATTAAAAACTAATATATATATATATATAATATATCTTGTGCTCTACAAAAGATCTGTGGTTAGTAATAAAAATATAATTAATAACTAATATGATATTTCTAGTGATTCTACAAGACATATGTGGTTAGTTACAAAAATAGCATATAATTGTTCTTTTTTGGGTGATTTTTATATAATATTATTTTGTTGTACACAGTAAAAAAATATATATATCTTTGAATTATATATTCCTAAATATGTGTTTAAGAAAAACTATTAGCAAGTTTATATGACAAAAAAGTCATTTCACATTAATTTAAATTGTTTCTATTGAAAGATATATGAAAAAAAACAAATTAAGTGACAAAACATGTCATTTCACATTTAAAGTTAGAGTAAACCTAAATTAACATAAATGGAAAACCACTTGTTTTACCCATAGGTGTTCACATGTGTAACACAATTGGTTCATATGTGAAAAAACATTTGGTTCATATAAAAACAAATATACACTAAAATATAAAACCAGAAAATAAAATAAAATACAACTAATATGTTGAATCTTAGATCCATAACCCAACTTTATTAATATAAAAGCAACATATTTACTGAAAAGGTTAAAGAAAATCCACACTAAATTGTTACCTTTGGTCATTGCTCAAATGACCACTAGCGTATAAATGAATCTCCGCAGCAACAAAGATCTCATGGTGATAGATCTAGAGATCGGAGATACTCGTCGCTGACCAAATTTTTTATTTTAAATTATCTGGGTTAGTGGTCTTCGTTGTATAAAAAGGAATGGGAGGACGATATGTAATATCACATTTAATAGATTATATACGCTTTTTAAATTAACCTATATATATACTACCATTGTGTCCACGCAATACGAAGGTGGCGAATAATTTATGTTTGATAACATGTCGATTTAATGAATCATATATTCTCCTTTTTCCTATACTCTTTTATTAATTTTTGAATTTTTTTTTAAAAAACAACAAAATATGAATAAATATATATTATTGTTTAACAATTAGATAGAAAAATATTCTTGTTTTGAAAATTTTGTTAATGCTAGTGATTTAACTAAGATTAGATTAATAAATTATTGGTGCCATGTTTGATGAGTTGTTAAAAGTAATTACCATAAATTAGTTGAACTAATTAAGAAGCTAATTAATTGAGTTATTGTTTTAAGAGTTTGTATTGTTTGTATAAAAATATGTACTTAAAATTAGGTAGTCTTAAAATTTTTAAAAGAGAGAATAATATATATATATATATAGGGGAAGGTTCATGCGAGAACCGTGAGAACCAATCTCGGCCGTTCCTTGGATATGAGAGGTTTCATGGATGGTGAGTATGGAGGGATAGAGTGTGGCAAAGTGCATGTGAGAAATTCATGGGTGGGCAATGACATTGAAAAAGGGGAAATTGGACGACTCAGATTGGTTCTCGCGGTTCTCGCACTAAGAATGGTTCTCGCATGAACTTTTTCCTCTCTCTATATAGGGGAAGATTCAAACGAGAACTGTTTTTCGTACGAGAACTGTGAGAACCAATCTTAGCCGTTGATTTGATATGTATAATTCATGAATGTAAAGTTTGGGGCGATCAAGTGTGGCGGGGTGCATGTGAGAAATTCATGGGTGGGTGATGACATTAAATGAGGAGGTATTGGATGACTCCAGATTGGGTCTCGCAGTTCTCATACGAAAAACAGTTATCGTTTGAACTTTTGCCTATATATATATATATATATATATATAGGGTTATAGGGTAGGGTTCATTCGAGATCCGTTGTTAGTGCGAGAACCGCGAAAACCAATCTCAGCCGTTCCCTGGATATGGGAAGTTCATGGATGGAGAGCGTGGAGGGATAGAGTGTGGCAGTGTGCATGTGAGGAATTCATGGGTGGGCAATGACATTAAAGGAGGGGGAATTTGACGGCTCAGATTCGTTCTCGCGATTCTCGCACTAAGAATGGTTCTTAATTGAACTTCTTCCTATATATTATATACACATGTGTGTGTGTGTAAGGATTCAAACAAGAACTGATTATGGTACGAGAACTATAAGAATCAATCTTACCTCTTGAATAAAATAAATCAATGTCTAATAATGTTAATGACATAATTGTAAATAAGGGACAATACCACTGCCACCATTAATGAGTTTATTTTGGAAAAATCAAGGCTCTTTAAAATCCTTGGCTATCGGGATGCAATTCACCGTTATGTATATATATAAATTATCAAAATACCCTATTAATGAGTCACTAATGTTGATTACAAATAGTTTTCGTACGAAAAAAGAGTCTCATTTGAAAAAAAAAAGTCTCGTTTTTAACTTCTCTCTGTATGTATATACTATATACATTATAAATAAATAGATCGAGATATCACTTCAGTTCCCTAATTATAGTTCTTTATGTAATACTATCATATGTCTTGTCCTCGGTGAGTCGTAGCTCATTTAAGTCCAACTTCACTCATCTTCCCACTTTAGTGTCTACCTTCAGCATTGAAGTCATCAAGTCACATTGTAGTCCTTAAAACTCAATATGTAAAAAAAAAAAAAAAAAACAGTGTAATGATAGTCCAACGTACCCAACTTATGAGTCCCATGATTGTCTTATACAAGTCGTTATGTCATTTTCCAAATAGTCTCTTCAAAGGAAAATTTGACTCATCAATTGTGCAACAAATTTTGGTGATATATGTTTGGGGATACATTTCCACTATGTGTACTGTTTTAGGGGACAATCATGAAAATGCAGATCTTTGGTATATGCCCCTTCATATCTATTTGCATGACTCATCCCTACATTTAATAATTTGCACATCAATGCATGACTTCTTAGACCAGTTTGATGTACAAGTTACATGATAATACATTATAAGGACTCCCTATCAATCATTGGTTTTTGATATTTGAGAGTCCATTTTCTTATGTACTTATGAAAGAAATTTGTAACCGCATTTGAAACATTATAGATATATATATATATATTCTATATATATATATATATATATATATATATATATATATATATATATATATATATATATATATATATATATAATATTTAAAAAAAATTAATTTTATAAATGGTCCTTTAACTATTTTTCATATTGCAGATTTGGTTACAAGTTTAGCCATTTAACTAATATTGGAAAAGCCGTGCAAAGTCTTATGGTGAATTCGATCATTTGGCGAATATATATACTGAAGAAGCAAAGCAGAATTCTACATTTTTCTAGATTTTATCTAATATATATTTTCGATAAATATTCGGGTCGTCTCATCTCATCTCATCTCAATACATAATATAAATAAAATAAATAGTGAAAAGGAAATTTAATAATCAAAATAAATGTAACGCGGATATGATTATATGAATAAGATGAAATGATTGTAACAACTAACAACGACTAAAAAGAATGAAAATTTGAACAATGGCCCATGTAGTACGGGCCGGGTAGTTCAATTAAGCCATGTTATAATTATATTGCTATCCTTCAACTTCTTAAACCATTACTAGTCAACTGACTGTTAGATTGACCTTTTCATTTTATGATAACGGTTATAGTTATGAATGACATCACTAACCTCTATATTATTATTTATCAAAAATCACTAACGTTCACATCGTAAAAAACAATAAAAAAAAATAAAAAAGAACTTTCTGATGTGTTTCGCTTGTCATTTGTATGACGAGCAACACCACGGCAAATCACACGAGTCCTTCATAGTTCTGATGAGCGAATGACGACGGTCTTAGAGTTTGTATAATGGTAATATGGTATAAATAAGAAAAATTAAATGAGAAAAGCAAACCATCAAGATTATTTATGTTATATAAATATTAAATACTCTTAAAAAGACACTTCAAGTAGTTTTCAATTTTAGGGCATGTTCCTTTTAAACAAAGCACACACATCACACGCCAATACAAAGGCGATGGCTGTCGGTTATAGGGTAGTAGCGGCATCCGGGGTAAAGCCTAGTACCAAATATATTGTTATACTAGATTAGATTTTTCATGTTATACAAATGTTGGTTTAAAAATAAAAAATGGTAAAAATTATAAAACACGATAAAAATTAGACCCTAAAAAATTTGCAACAAACGACGTCAAAACTCAGACCAGCGGTTGAAATGTCGAAGCAAGAGGAAGGATAGACGTGACGGCGGATACGTGGTATAATAATACGATCAAGCGCAATACATTCAAGTCTTAATTTGTTATAATTATAAGAAACTAAAACATGATTATAAAATATTATAAAAACTTTAAACTATAAATTAGGTTATATGTGATACTTTAAAATGCTATAAATGGTAAATACGATATTTGTAAATTAGAGTCAGTATTGTGATATTTTAAGGCTTGAGAATGACATGTATTAAATTCCCCCAAATAGTTTTGATTCAAATTAAAGTCAAAATTAGATCTAATTTTAAGCAAAGAAAATTAAAATTGGATGTGAGCTTTTTTTTTACCAAAATGAATTTTTCATATTTGGTAATTAATTTTTCTTATCTGAATCAATGACTACGATTGTGTAATTGATTGTATTTGTGTTCGCCTTTATTAATACTATCTTAGATACCCGTAATACATGGGTTAGTTTTAAAAAATAAAAATATTAAATATTAATACAAGGATAAATAAAACACAAAAGAAATGGTAATCTAAAAATATTAAAACAAATGACCTCAACATCCGAACCAATGAAGGAAACATTGACACGGATGGTTCACAAGGTTTGATGCAGACTTAAATAGTTATTTCATCCTAAAAACAAAGTTTCATGACTTTAACATTGGTAGAAGTGGTTCACAAGGTTTGATAAGTCGGAGAAGAAATGTAAAGAATACTCTAAATTCTTTCATAACAGCGTTAATAGAAGATATCTGCCAAAAATATAAACGAGTTGGATATGAATGGTGTTCGGATTGACGATTTGTAGGCTATCAAATCAATAACTCGTAAATTAATGATAAATTTAAAGAACCAATCTCATATTCACTTAAGTTCTCCTCTCTTTTTCCGGTTTATATAATAAATATAGATCATCTTTGAAATCCCCTTTCTCAAACACCAAGAAGGCAATGTAGAGCTATTCGAATTCTAAAGCCTGATGGCTTGATGGATTAAATTTCCACTTCACTAAATTTTAGGAAACTTTCAAGATGGATTTTGTGAATTGTATTAATTAGACACTTTTCTTATATCAAAGATGATTATTTAAAATCATAACTAATTTTTGGATACTAAAGTTTTTTTAATTTTTTAACTTTTCATAATTCTTGGTGATTAGTTTTGATAAACATATCCAATATTTACTTTCCTTATATCAAAGGTGATTATTTAAATTCGGAACTAATTTTAGATACTAAAGTTTTTTAATTTTCAAACTTTCTATAAATCTAGGTGATTAGTTTTGGTAAACATATAATGTATAAAGACAATATATGTTTATTATCCTACCATATATATGTAAATAGTGATATTAAGCTTAGAAACTTTCAATGTCATTATCTATTAGTTAAAAACATGTTTAGTTTAAAAACAATTAAAATTGTTTAAATCCACCACCGTATGAATTGAAATAGTAGCCACACATTATTTCATTTAGAAATTACTTTTCAAACATGAATGTTTATTAACCGAAGGATCGTAACTATTGTATGTTTAACAGAAAACAATTATGTTTAGAAAACGTTATATATTACTATGTATGATTTACAATTACATTTTCTATAACAAGAACCAAGTTAACTTCCAATCTTTTTCCACAAAGAAAAACTTACAATAATAACCCTGTACTTATCTTCTATACTAGCATGATATCCGCGTAATACGGCGGTGACAAATAGTTTCTGTTTAGCAACATATTATTTTTTAAGAATGTAATATGTTATTCGCACGACTCAATGTCACTAAATAGTTTTTGATCATCACCAAGTCCGTTTGTTTCTATTTCTTTTATTTCAGTCAACTTTTTATTAATTTTTAAATAATATTAATATAAGAAAAAAGATTTCTATTTATAAAATAAGAAGAAAAAAATTAATAGGATCTTGAGAATTATGTTGATATGGTGAATAATTGTGTTGTATGAGAGAGTGTGAGTATTTCTAAATAAATGAAAAGTCAAAGTATACGGAGTATTAAGAAAGAGATTGAAATGGTTAAAATTGGTGGGTGAGATTAATTTGATTAGAATGGAGGGTCAATATGTAATGTTGAATGAAATTTAAGAAGTCTTAAAATAGAGGAAGAGAGAGAATGTTAAATGATTTATATAGTAGTATAGATAATGCAAGCCCACTAAGAAACCGGTTTATTTTTAGAAAGTAATGAACTTGGTGGCATTTTTGACGTCATCATTTTTAGTAACTACCTAGAATATTTTTATTGGATGATTCTGTTTGAATCTTTTGTAAATTAAAATATACTTATATGATGTAATATATGTGAGTGTATAATATGTATTAGAAACTGTAATTAATTTTTTTAACAGCTAAACACGCACCCATCTAATTCTACATCAAGTGTTCACTAGTCACTACCGAGATTTGAACCCACAACCTTAAAGTTCTGAAACACCTTTTTCAAACTCCAATACCGTTAGACCAAAACCCTTTGATAAAACTGTAATTAATTGTTGTAACATGTCTGGTATATGAATGTGACAAAAAGAAAATACATATAATATCATCTATTTTTTATTTATTTTTATTTATTTAACACTTATCTTAATAGAATGAGTATAAAAAATAAATAGAAATATTTTGTAATATGATATAGAATCTGTTAACAAACTAACATGTGACTTGTTATCAAGTTTTGTCCCGATCCCTTGTCTTAATGTGTCGGCTTATTCCTTCCTTTTGACAAACAATGACAAGATTAAAATTTTAAAATAAGATTTAAGTACTAATAATTAATTATTATTTTTCACTGGTACAATTAAATCATGATCTATTTAGTAACAAAACTTGATGCAATAAATATGGTTTGCAAGTAGTCGAATTTTTTAATTATTTTTTGTAATATCTTAGATCTATAAAATATGTGAACCAATAATAGAATAGCAGTCAGGATTCATGAATGCTTGTTGGCCGGCAACCCTTTTTAACTTACAGATGAGGGAGATGCCTGGGCGGACCTCCACGGAGGGTGACGCTGTCATGGGCCTCGTGCCATTATTCAGATTCTTTTTTTATTATTATTCTTTTTTTTTTTTTTTTTTTTTTTGAAATATGTTCTAAAATAAAGCTAACAAATTAATTATATTGAAAAATTCTAACTCCTCGTTTTTTTATCGTTATTTTTAAAAATTGACATGTATAATAGGTTAATTTTTTTATCTCTTGATTTTGACACATATACTGATCTAGTGAATAACAAGATAAATATATATTTTCAGTAAAAATATATAAAACCTTAAAATTAGATTTTGTAGCTGGATTAATAATGATTTCTTAAGCAATTGTCTTTCTTACTTAGACCATACTGGTTCCCCATCGCTACCATGCTGGTTCCATTACCTTTCAATCTTGACGGGTTCTCCATCTAGTGGCGGGTTCTATTTTTTATTTTTTTATTTTTTCCTTTCTCCTCTCTTTCTCTCTCTTAATTAATATGTATTTTTCTATTAACATTTTGATATGGTTGAGGAGGCTTGGATGTGGAGGTTTGTATGTTAGAGAGAGTTGGAGGTCAGAGATGATGTGGATGTTGATGTGACAGTTGATTAGAAATAGTAAATGAGGATTGGATGTTGATTGTCTTAACATTATGAATGACATAATAGATAGATTTTAAGGTTGTAAAGAACATATATAATATTTGTAAAAGATAACTTTTATTATTATTAGTATATTGTACTTCTGATCATTTTCTGTATGTATTGTTTTTCGGTGACTAAAATTTTTGAATTAGTTAGTTGTAGTTTTTGTATTATTATACTAGTTTAAATGTTCATATAATCATATGAGTAGGCATAACTATTTATTTGAAATTATTATGTTTGTATTCACTTAGATAATATATTTTTTTATATAAACAAAAAAATAGCTTAATACGATACTTTCTTACAAATAAAAAAATATATATATAAATTTCAATTGACATATAAAAGTAAATGATGATAACTTATATAAAAGTTTCGATATTAATTAAAATTTTACATAAGAATAAATTTGTATTCTTTGAAAATATTAAAAATAATGTTTTATTTTGAGACGACGTTAAAGGAATATTTTTAGAGTTATTTTGAAACAAGGACTTTAACACAAGTTTTCCTTTATTAGATCTTGTATCAAAAGTATAACATCGCTAGCTATTAAAGATTTATGTGCGTTCCTTATAGAGAGTTAATTTTGAAAAAGGATAAGTAAAATTTCAACAGTTTTAACACCAAACTATTTTTTTACCATGATTAAACTAGTAAACTATTTTTTTGCCTTCTTCAAAAGGATGTAACAGTCCTTTATGTTCAAAATTGAAACTTTAAGACCGTGTTTCCGTGAGAAAAAAAGAGATTTGGAATGAAATAAAAAATGTTTTGTGTTTCAAAGATTTTTTAAAGATTAAAGAGAAATGATTTGATAAAAAATTTGTTTAATTTTCTCTCCTAAACTTTTCTCCAAATGTGAAAGAATATGGAAAGAAATAAAAAGAAAACTTTTATGATTTTTTAATAACTAAATTAATTACCCTTAATCACAACAAATAATTTTAAAAAGTAATGATATTACTGTATAATAACCTTTTTTCTTTCCATTTTCTCCAACTTGGAAACACAAACTTATGTATTTTCTCTTCAGTTTCAATTATTTTCTTTCCAACTCGGGAACACGAAAAATCAAAATAATTATCTTTTCTTTTCTGAGCATCTTTCCACTTGTTAATTTTCTTTTCTTTACTTGTTGTATCTCGGGAACACAACGTAAGTGTATAATTGAGAAAACTGTAAATTCATGCAAAAGAATAAGCAAAACTGACTGAAAAATGAGCCAGAAACTGAGAAAACTGTAAATTCATAATGTTTAAAACCAAAGCTTTAAGTGCAAAATCTTGATGCTAAACTTGATCGATACAATGTATTTCCTCTTATTTCACATAAAATATACATGTTTTTCACGTTATTATCCAAAAGGAATTAGTAAAAACAGACAACGTACAAATGAGTATAAATTAACGCTAAGAAGATAGTAGCTTACGAAAGGGTTATATCATTGTAAATATTAATTTACTTATTAAACTAATAAAATGTTGGGGTGATAATCATGTCGTGTTCAGGTTTACAGATCATGGATAAGTGGGTCAATAGGTCATGACACAAACACGACCCGTATAAGTATCATACATATAGGTGGGTCAACCCGAAACCTTCATTCCAAAACGTGTATAACCGGACACGCGAACCGATCCACACAGGCAGCCTATCCCAATGTGAGGGGCATTCATGAGTCATGACTCACCCAGCGGTTGTGGCTAACGGGGGTGCCAGGGTTCGAACCCCTGACCTGTCTGTCATCATTCCAAGTCTCCCCGTCCCATTACCAACTGGGCTACACGCCATTGGCGGGTCAACCCGAAACCTTATACTCAACCAAATATGTTTATTAGTGTGTTGGGTTCATATCATGAATTAGGTTGTGTCGATAATTACTACCTCGATAAAAGGTGTGAAAGTTAATTTGTGTTTTTTTTAATATCAACTCTATTATTATTTATTTTGTGGGGGTGGGAGGAGGTTTACTAGTGCATCTCTCGATCAATTTTACACAATTTTGAAGAAGGAATAATTATATATATATATATATATATACTAGTGAGGTGTCTACGTAATACGGTGATGGCGATTAAAGAATAATGATGGTGAATACTTGTGGTGGCGAGTAAGGATGAGGCAACGATGCTTACGAATGAAGTCTGAATGTTACAATAAAATAGAAATATATAATTTAGATAGTATTATTTATCGAATTTATGTTTTATGAAAGTATTTATTTAATAGTGGGTAATATTGTATATACACTTTTACTTAAAAGTCATGTGAGACAATTAAATTAAATAATACTAATATTATATGTTGAATTTGAAGATTATAAGTACTATTTAAAAAAAAGAAATTTATGTTTTTAAAGAAAAAGAAGTTATAATTAGTCCTAAACATTTATTGTTAAGGGAGATAAGAAAATAGAATGTTTATTGAATTGATGGATGAGATTAATGTAAATAAAATTAAGGGTTGAGATTTAGTTTTGATTGAAAAATTAAGAATTCTTAATTTTTATCGAAGAAAGAATATTGTATGCTTAATATAGTAGTATACTAGTATAGATATATATTGTTGATAGAAGAGAAAATGTGAGGATGCTAAATGAAAATTCAGATGGTGTTTTATGAAAATTGTGAGGAGGTTTAATGAAAAGTTTCTATCAATTAATTATAAGTTTATATATATATATGTTTAATAACTTGTGATATATTTTGTGTAGAGAAAAACTAATTATATATTTAAGATTGTCTCATTTTTATCTACGTTTTGATATACATTTTATCGTTTTATAACATTTACATTATATTCTTAATTTTGTTATTCATCAATAGCATTCAATTACGTCCGGGTGGACCACCATTAATGACTCATTAATGCATCATTAATAAGCAGTCATTTTTGTTAGTCATTGATCTAAATAAATCAAAGGTCAAGCTTGGTTCTCGCGTTACTCGTAATAAAAACGGTTATCAAATAACTTTTTCCCATATATATATATTATATATATATATATATATATATTATATATATATATATATATATATATATATATATATATATATATATATATATATATATATATACTTGTATGTATGTATGTAATTGATTATTTGGCATGCTTCCATATATATAAAAGGACATTTTAGAAATAACAAAAATCCACTACCCTGATATTTCTCATTCACACGTATTAAAGTGATAAAGGTGATTATCATTTATCCATTATATAGATATATTACTTTTATTAACAGTAAACATATTAATATTATACTAAAAACTTTTAGATTTGAAATATAATTTATATTTGAAATATAATTTATATTTTTTTAAGAGTATGTATAAATAATATTAAATACAAAAATTTATTTATGTACCCGAGCAATCAGCAGGTATAACATTAGTTAATTTACTCGTTAAGTCATGGTATAGAATAGTTTAGTCTAGGGTATTTTGTATCAAAATATAAACGTATTTTCAGTCCAAATATATAAAATATAAACGTACTTTATATCATATAATCATAATATAAGCTTCGATTTGAAAAAGGGTATATGACGAAAGAAATGAAAAGTTATTGACTCTAATAATTAGACCTTGAAATATTTAATAGGCTTCATTAACTTCTATTTAATAACTATAGAATTTAAAAAAAATATGTGTACTATATTATAGATTAATGGGACGGTGTGGGTTAAAACTGAAACCGAACCCAACCCAACCCATCGGTATTTTCAAAATATAAAATTGAACAGTCGGTTCTGAAATAGTTTCGATTTTGATTATTTTAATAGATTGGTTTCGGTTTTTCAATTCCCATATTGTTATACATACAAATTGGAAAAAGTTCATTGTTTTTTCCTATATTAACCATAAGATAAATAAACATTTGTAAAAATTATTTATTTTCAATTACTTTTTTATGTTCAGTATATAATAAAATAATTTTTTAAATGTTTTGTAATATAGAAAGACTACAAAGTTTTTGATACAAAAAAGTTAGTACAAAAAGCAATAAAGTAATTTGACATTTAGTCGTAGCTTCAAGACAAATTTCTTTAAGTGGGTTGTTTAAATACAAAATATGCGTCATTATTGGTGATAATGATGCATCTATCGCTTCTCTAAACGTTAGGCGTTGAATGCCAGTCTTTTTCTTTTTTTGAACTTAATTAGATATTTAAATAAAAAGTTTGGATATAACCATCATATATTCCCAACTAAACACACTTAATTAAAGAATTATATATATAACAATTACCTGGATTATGAACAGTAAATCCTGGTAAGTATTATATATTAAAAGGCAAAACACAAATATCAAATGTTGAAGTGGTGCAGCGGTTGGAGTCCATAATTACATCCTAATGCATTAGGGATCAACTCTTGGCATATATTTTTTTTATTAAGCTTTTGCAGCCATTTTTTGCTGCTTTCTCCATAAGCGAATATCCATGTTCTTAATATTTTAAGTCAATAATTATTATATTAAATTTATTAATTTTATATATACTGTTTGTTTTTCTTTTATAATTTATAACATATAATGTTTGTTATATATATGAAAATATTGTAACCGTCTCATTTGTATCTACGATTTAATGTAATATTTATTGTAATACAATTTATAATACAAATTTTTTTTTGAATAATTATCATGTTACGTTAAAACTTATACCGATATGTTAAGTTCTTTTCCACTTTAGTTTAAATCTATATGTTTAAATCTTCATTACGAACTTCTTAAAATGGGAGAGCGACAAGAAAGTTTAAAGGAGAACTTCGAGACGCCTAATGAATGTTATGTTTTATTTGTTCACAATTTTTTTCCGCCATATGATAAAGATAGTATATAAAATATAAGTATTCGAACAATGGCTATCACGTGGTATGTTTTAAGATACAAAAGCAAAAAAATTAATTTTTAGAAATGGAGACAAAGCAGGGAAAATAAAAAAGAAGGCAAAGCAGGGAATCGAACACACAATCAAAAAGTTGCACCTTATTATATATAATAACATATAACAATCTATATTTTTAGGTAAAAGCGAATTAAAAATTCAAATCTGATTAATAAATAGATTTCTATAACAATCTATATTTTTAGGTAAAAGCGAATTAAAAATTCAAATCTGGTTAATAAATAGATTTCATCTATTTCCAACATAAAAATCATATTGAAGTACTAAATAAATGATAAATGAATTTTTTTTTGTAACGTATCAAATCACTTTATTTATATAAGTCGAATTAGACTTTTACTACGCGTCATATATATATATATATATATATATATATATATATATATATATATATATATATATATATATATATATATATATATATATATAAAGCCCCGCCGCAACGCGCGGGGTAAAGTTACCTCGTTTATTAATAATTCTAGCTAGATACCTTAATCATAAGTTTAAATTTGTTTTTTATATATAAGAGACATAGTTAAGCTTAAAGTTCTATCATCAACATAAACTTTCGTTTTTTATAATTTGTTTTTATTTTGTGTTATTTTGAATTTTTTTTGTCTATTATTATATTTTATGTAACATCTGAGATAACTTAATCATAAGTTTTTTTTTTTTTTTAGTTTGCAAATTGTATGAGATACAATTAGGGTTTGTTGGTTTTTTTTAATAATAAATAGTTACTTTTAAGAAAAGTTATTTAATGATAAATAGTTACTTTTAAGAAAAGTTTGTGAACGGATAAATATTTTATGATATGCTTCTTTGTTTAGAATTACACATAAAAGCTTCATAGAATGCTATCATGTGCTAGCCACGATAATCAAAATAACCTTCGTTCAACAAAATGAGATCGACCTGCACACCATACTAGCACCCAAAGTTGAACTTGAGACAAAGAGGAGGGGATAATATTGCCATGAACAAATGTCATAAGCATTATCTAGGCATGAAGTTAAAAAAAACATCACCTATCTCCTACACAAACCATAAACTATACTCTGTTACAAACTCTATGAAAACTATCTATCCAAGATCAAATATCCTAACTCGGCTAAAAAAACGCAAAACCTTGTGATCTTGACAATGATGGAGAGTTCTACATGTAAGGAGATCGATAATGGAGATGGTTTTAGGGTTTCAGTTAAGGCCGGGAATTTGAAACACGAACCCGAAATCCGAGCTGAACCGAACACGAAATGGGTTGACACGATCCAGACACGAAATTGAAATGGGTAAAAAATGGGTCGACACGAACATAACACGAAAAATTTTGATACATATTAAAATGGGTCGACACGAACATAACTTGATTAACCCATATTGTACTAACTAATTATAAAATTATATAAAAATTTAAGTAAACATGGTATGTTAATATGTATCAAAATTTAAATTCCATTTATGAGTTTTGCGACTTACTTTTAGAGCCGATACCCTACCCGTAAAATTAGGCGGCTCGAGACTCGAACCTGACCCAAAAATCCGGTTTTTGAAGTTAATTTTATGTATTTTTAAGTCACTTATATATGTAATTTTTTTCTTGAATATTAGGTCAACCTAAAACCTAGTAAGAAAATCCGAATTTTATCTTTTGAAAGAAAACCCGTTTTTCCCTGATAAAATTGATTGACACGAAACACGACCAGATTCGAATACGAATTAAACCGACATGAACCGAACCTGTCACGAAGTTAAATTGGGTCGAAAATGGGTTGTCACGGAAGTAACACGATAATGATCTATATGAAAAAGACACGGTCCATTTTACCCAAACACAACCCGAGTATGTCAGCCTTAGTTTCAATATTAGTCGTAATGATAAAGGGGGTGGAGATTGTGGGGTTGGTTGTGGTTGGTGTACGGAAAAGAGGCGAGTGCTTCTTCCATTAGTAAGTGAGAGAGAGTAAAGAGAGAATGTAGATATATTAGGGATTCAAAAAATAAAAATTAGGTGTGGGGTAGTACAAAAGTATCTTATGGGTTTCAAGTTTTTAATACAGAAATGTGAATTGAAGGGAAAGAAGCTAGCAAGGTTTCAAGTTTTTAATGCAGATATGCCCTATTTTCATTTTAAAAACTTTTATGATTTTACTTTTGTCGTGTCATTCGGATATTATCGTGTTGTCACTTTATGTTACTTTTTTGTGTTTGGTTTGTGTTGATCCACTCTTTTATTTTTTATGTTCATATCGTGTTCGTTTCATGTTTAAGGTCAGATTTACCATTCATGTCGTGACAACATCGGACAAGTATTTTTTTTCTCATTTTGACAAGTCCTTATTGAAGTCAAACTAAGACCGTAGAAGGAAGTCCTGATTGAAGTAGTGCCCTTGCGACCTTGCCCCCTGCATTTTTTCGAAGAACAACTCAAATTTTAAACATTTGACAAGTATTTTCTTCTATAGGTTATTTTAACACATCATTATGTCTATTAGTTTCACTAGGTAAAAATGTGTCAAATTGCTTCAACATTATATTAAGTTTATTTACATCAAAATCTAATTATCCATCATACTTAAGTGCAGTTTCATCACGACTATAATATGAATTAAGATCTTTTTTATCTAAACCTTAATACTAGTATTTTGGAGGCTTATAAAATAATTATTTAAATATAAGCTTCGTAATATTTCTATTTTATTAAGTGAGCTATGAAAAATTATAATATTATATTTATATAACACACACACACACACACACACACACACACACATATATATATATATATATATATATATATATATATATATATATATATATATATAGGAGATGATTCATTTGAGAACCATTATTAGTGCGAGAACCGCGAGAACCAATCTAAATCGTTCATTGGATATGGGAAGGTCATGGATGGAGAGCGTGGAAGGATAAAGTGTGGCATGGTGCATGTACGGAATTCATAGGAGGACAATGACATTGAAGGTGGGGAATTGGAGGGCTCAGTTTGGTTCTCGCGGTTCTCGCACTAAAAATGGTTCTCAAATGAACTTCTTCCTATATATATGTATTATACTTTCAATTATATTGGAGTCTATAATTTCAATTAAAAATAAATTCATAATACACTTCAAAAAAATTGGAAAAATCATTGATTAAGTATAACAATAATTACAATTAGTCTATTCAATATTTAAAACTCAAGCATAGTGTACTTTTCTTTGGGGCATTACAACAATCGCCTATAGTGCATGTTCTAACTTCTAACCTTTAACCAAAAAAATTCAAACATTTTACAAAATTTTCTTTTTAACTGGGAGACTTTGAGAACATTGCATGAATTGTTCTTCGTTTTTTTTTTTGAACAACAAACAATACTTATTCTTCATTAATACGATAGTTCATGTACACATAGGTACCCAGATACAAGCACAATACACACTAAGATAACACACATAACACAATCTAACGCTCAGGCCACATCTCTACAGCCAGACACAATACTACAAAGACGCTACACTAGACCACAAACGCACCGCTGTAGCATCCATCCATCAGCATAGACCATGACTATCCCACCACAAACAGCACTGCAATCCTTAATCAGCCCAATCGCTTGAGCAAAAGGTATACTGCATAATCAACTACATAAAAACGCGAGACTCCAACAAATAAACACATCTCATACAGTAGGGCTCACGATACCCCACCCGCCAACGTATCATAAGGTCAAGTGTTACTCATAAGGTCCAGTGTTACTCATAAAGTCTCACATCAAATACAGGGATAAGTAACAACCAGACAAAAAAAAACTCTGGGGCACAACGGGGTTCCTAAATAAAAGGAAAGAATGTAAGAAACAGACCTCCTCCCACTCATACAACCAAAAATCGAATCAACCCACAACCGCCCAAAGCTAAGAAAGGAATTTTGTGGCTCAATGGGTAGAATAGGGTAAGGGATTGCCTCGGACACATCCACCACCTCCAAACCTCCTGAACACCACATGCACTCCATTACACACCCCTTATGACTCCATACCCTAGAATGGCCTCCCCTCATCACCAGGTCACTACCATAATCTGACCTCCTAACACCACCCCAGTCCCCCGCCCCTAAAAACAGACCCTGCTTCTACACGTAGACACATGGCAATCACTTAGCACCAAAGGCACACCACATCCCGCTATCCCATATAAAGCCATTGATAACCGCAAAAAAAAACTCTGAGGCTTGAAAGATGGATTTGCATCGGCTAACACAAAGATGGCCTAGCAGATCGAAAGGTTTGAATTTCCCCCCTTATTACACCAGGTTAACAAAATGCAACCTCCTGCACCATAACAAAGCCCCACATACTAGCCTATGACCATGGCCACGAGACGTAGAACAACAATGTGTACTGTGTGTGCAAACAATAGTGCCACCGAAACACCAACAAAAGGCATATGGCGACAGTCACTAAACCTACCTCTCCACCCTTATAACAACCAACCCACCCATCCATAACATCCCCGTTCCTGGTACCGACCCAAATCTAGAAACACGTATGAAACAGTGACCACACCACCCAAGAACCACGTATACTGCACCAAGGGAAACAACGACCACTCACAGTAACTCTCCCCCGTATAAACATTGCCCTGAATACATAGGTGCCCACCCTCCAAATGAAATAGTGACTACACACACTAACAGCTACTAGATATAACCCACACTGACGCTAAACCCCTGATACAGTGACCACGCACTCTACAAGCCCGCTCATGCTGATACAGTGACCACACACTCTACATTGATATATATTAACCCACACTAATACTACAAACCCCTAAGACAGTGACCACACACACCCAACCACTCCAAAGGAACCACTTTTATGCCCTCCCCAAAAGACTCCATATTACCTTAATAGCTCCCGCCTTTAGTTCTTTCGTAGGGTCCTGCAAAACCAACAGAAACTAGGCCCCTGCAAAGTTAGCGTACTCACACCAAAACACACCCACAATCCTAATCTCACACCCACACAATCCACGTAGACACTCTACACGCACCCTTCTTGGCCAGACCTCGGCCTCCCTTTTCAGATCTCTCGGCAGATGCTGGAATTCACAAGCCTCAAAGCACTTAGATAAACTGGAGATTCTACCTAACACCTCACTCACCTCTAATGAAGGGTCCACTGTATTATTAATAATACTAACCACTAAACTAGAATCCAAGAACACCTTAAGGGTGCCTAAATCTAGCACCCTATTACTTCTTAAGACTAACAACCCATAAAACACAGCTTCCATCTCAGCTAGTAGGGGAGTACACAGAGATATAGGTTTAGAGAAAGCCCCAATCAACGATCCACCTGTCTCATCCCTAAACACCCCACCGATACCGGCTCTACCATCACCACCCGACACTGAACCATCTATATACATTACTAAACTCTTCACTCCCGTCCCGATGGCACCATCACCATGCCATGCCATCAAATTTTCTCCCCTCATCACCTCAAGTGGTCTAAAACACACATCTAAAAAAGATCCTGCCACCCTTGGACACTTCGCAAAACACCACTGACCAACTCTTAGCCATATCAAGTCAACCATCCTTTCAATCCCCACTAGTTTATTATTGAACACTACGTTATTTCTCTCCGACCAAATAGTCCACAACACACCATACATTACCAACATCCAAACTTTCCTAATCCACTTCCCATCGCACAGCTTAGGCCACATCTCTACTAAACCTACTATGTTCCTAGGCGTTACCCAATATATTCCAACCCCACTCAACACTCTCGACCAAACCTCCCAAGATTTGCTACAGTGTAACAGCAAATGAACCGTGGACTCCGTACATCCACTACACAACGGGCACACATCTTCATTTTGCCTCAAGACCCTTCTCCTAACTAGCTCCGACCTAGTTGAGATACTGTTCCACCACGCTTGCCAGACAAAAATACGGACCTTGGGTGGACCCCAATACTCCCAAACTTTAGCAACACCATACACCCCATCTTTCTCGCTGGATTTATTCAACAAACTACCTACTGAAAACTCTCCACTACTATCGAACTTCCAAATTACCCTATCTTTCTGATGTTTCCGTGGGCACTGTGAGTTCAATACATTCATAAACTCAATATATACACCGGCTTCCCAATCAAAGACCTTTCTCCTTAATTCAATAACCCAAACCCAATCCGTACCCCTCCACTCCCCAAAGCTACTCACCTTACCTTCTTTTTTGACTGCTAAAGCAAAAATTCTAGGAAACCTAACTTTCAACTCAAAAACTCCACACCATCTATCATTCCAAAAGTCAAAAGTATCCCCTGTGCCCAATTTAGCTACAAAACCTTCACAAACTAAATCTCTAAGACTATACTCCGAATTGCTCATCGAAACTATATTTCTCCAAATCGAAGACACCTTCCTTTCTGGAACCCTCACCCCACTATCTTTTAAAAATAGATCCCCATACTTACATATAACCACCCTCTTCCAAATTGAATTATCCTCATTCCAATACCTCCATAGCCATTTGGACAACAGTGCACAATTCTTCATCTGCAGATCCCCTATACCCAAACCTCCGTTCTTCTTAGGTTTCTGGATTTTATTCCAAGCCACCATACATAAGCCTTTCTTACCCCCCCCCCCCACTAGACCAGAAAAACTGTCTTCTCAACTTCTCTAACTCTTTATACACACCGACTGGTATATGAAAGAGAGACATGTAGTACATAGGTATATTATTTAGGAATGATTTGATCAGGGTGATCTTACCTGCCTTAGACAAAAACCTTGTTTTCCACATTTCCAATCTACATCTCACTTTCATTAACACCGGCTCCCAAAAAGAAGACTTTTTAGGATTCCCACCAACCGGCAGACCTAAATAGTGGCAAGGTAAACTACCAGCCTGGCACCCTAACAACTCTCCTACCCTAACCAAACTCTCGACACCCACATTAACCCCATAAACTACACACTTCCTTATATTCAATTTCATTCCAAACATAAGATAAAACATTTTTAAAACACGGCACATGTTTCTCAACTACCCAACGTCCATCTTATTTATCAACATAGTATCGTCAGCAAATTGAATATGAGAGATCATCATGGAAGATTGCCGAGAAATTTTATAACCCTCAAAGAGACCTAACTCCACCCCTTTCCGAAATATGGCATTAATCCCTTCAGCAGCAATGTTAAATAACAATGGGGATAGTGGATCCCCCTGTTTTAGCCCCTTCTCATAGGGAACCTACGAGACGGGGAACCATTTACCAGAACTGATAAGGAAGAAATCCTAAGACAACCAAGAACCCATGATATCCATTTCTTCCCGAAATTCATTTCCTCCAACATCCCTGTCAAATACTCCCACTCAATGAAATCATATGCTTTCTCGAAATCCAACTTCATTAAAACTCCCTCCTCCTTTTTAGATCTCATATCATGAATGATCTCCTCTACTATCATAACGCAATCCAATATCTGTCTACCCTTAGTGAATGCAAACTGATAATCCCCTAGGACTTCTAGAATAACAGCACTCAATCTCCTAGACAATAATTTCGTCACAATCTTATACACACTACCCACCAGCGAGATCGGTCTAAACTCCTTAATGGTAGAAGGGGAACTAACCTTAGGAATAAGAGTTATAAAAGCCTCCCCTAATTCCTTAGGAAGGAACCCGTCCTCATAAAATCCCTCTAACAACTTCACTACATAATAACCCACCAGATCCCAATGCTCTTTGAAGAAATGCAGATTAAAACCATCTGCACCAGGGCCCTTATCCCCGTTACAACTCCAGACTGCAAGTTTAACCTCTTCCTTCTCAAAGCCTCTCTCTAACCACCTCGCACTCTCCTCCGAAATTCTTTTAACTCCCAGGCCCCTCGTGTCAATGCATCATCCTTTCATATCGAAGTGTTTCTCAAAATAATCCGCAATCCCTCCCTTAACTGAATCAGGGTCCAAAAGTGACCTTCCCTCTATCTCAATAGAACTAACCTGGTTCCTCTTAACTCTGGATTTTGACATAATGTGGAAAAACCTAGAGTTACAATCCCCTTTCTGTAACCATAACAGCCTAGACTTCTGTCTGGCCTGATCGAATTCTCTCTGTCTCCAATGCCACAACTTGTCTTTTACTTGTCTCCACCGAACCCATAAATCCTCATCATTCGGATTAGATTCTCGTTGGGATTTTAGTTCCACCAAATCCCTCTCACACCTGTTGATCCTATCCGCCAGAGACTCTTTGTTGAATTTAAATTTCTTCTTAATAGCTACTTTGACATTTTTTAACCTAACAGCCATATTGCCCGGTCTACCATCATCCCAAGCCTTCTGCACACACTCTCTAAAACCCTCCTCCTTGACCCACCAATTGAAAATCTAAATGGGGTAGGGCCCCAATCAACCTTTTTGATCCCTAACACCACAGGAAAGTGATCTGAGACCCTGTCCTCTGTCACCCATTGGAAAATGGACGGGACCATCTCCAGCATTTCAGAATCAAATAGGAATCGATCTAGCCTACTGGACACTAACTCCAGTTGATTGTTACTCCATGTGTACTTCCCTTTAGACATAGGAAGATTCACCAGATGCTCGCTCTCTATAAACTCACTAAACTCCCTCATGCCACCATCAATGCTAGAGCATGAAGACCTTTCCTCTAGTAACACAATTTCAATCCAATCCCCACCTAAAACCCAACACACCTTATGCCTGGCTCTACCCAGTTTCAACTCCTCATACAGTAATTTCCTTCTTCCTCTATCATTAGGTGCATAGATGTTACACAATACTACCTCTATATTTAGAGGCTTCCAAACACCTCTTAAACACAGACTACACTGTCCTTTGAATACCTCTTTTAAATCAAAGAAGCTCTTGTCCCACAACGTCAGGATGCCCCCAGCCCTTCCCGACGCGTTAACCCAATCCGAACCTAGATCACAACCCTTCCACAAACCCCTACCAATCTTATCACTATGATTGGTGACCTTTGTTTCTTGTAGGAAAACAATCCTAGGGTTGATACTACGAATAACCCTAGTTATAGCTCTCCTCTTAGAACCCTTACCCACCCCATTAACGTTAAATGACATAAACATCGTAAAAATATAAAACACAATAACACAGAGGATCAGATAAGACTACATACCTTGAATGACGCACGAATCCTCTCTCAGAAGCCTTTTCACCTCCTCCCGAGATGCTTTAAGTTGAAAACCCATATCCGCGATGATCCCCAAAATCCTCTCTGCTTCGTCCTCAGAGTTTACCTGTCTACACTGCTCAACAGGCTCACTGCCCAACTTTCCGGCCCCGGCCTCCTTTCTCTTGCTCCTGCCTTTAGACGAACCCTTGTTCACTCTGCTCTTCCTCAGTTTCTTAGAGCGACCCCATTTCCTACCCCTTTTACAATCAAAAGCTAACTCAATCCAATCCTCCGTAGACAAGTTCCTATCTTGTAATAACTCTTTTCTTTTTGCTTCAAAATCTTCATCAGACACCATTTTATCCGCATCTATTTCCCCACACACTCTATCACAATCTTCGAATAGTTCGTGAATTTGAACATTAACTAGTCCCTCTTCATTACTAAATTCGACCTCAACCGGCTCAACCTCTTTATCTAGCCCATCCACTTTTTCTAGCCCACTACACTTATCACTCTTAAAAACGATATCCGGCCCAAAATTAGATTCCTTATTAAGTTCGTACGTCCCACCCTTTTCACGCTCACCATCCAAATCATTTTCAGTATTAAGTTCCATACTTTTGTCATCATTTAAGCAACTTCCAAGATCATGTGGCCCACCCTTTTTATTTACTCAATCAGCAATAAAACCAGAACTAACACTACTGTCAATATCATTATTTTTATTAATGATAATATCATCGAAATCCACATCAGCCTTCTCCTTTTGATTGTTCTTCTCGATACCCCACATAGTCTTTTCCAATTCCCCACATGCACTCCCCGCCCCATCCTATTCTCCCCTAGTCGGACAACCACCATCCTTCCGGTCGCACTCCATTTTTCCGGTGACATTACATTCAGTTCTACCGACTCTCCACGATCCATTGTTGTTCGGTTTTCCTCGCGTTGCTTCACACCGTAATTACTATTTGTCTCTTCAACAGTCCCAGAAAACGTAGCAGGTGCTACTTCCGATCTGCCTTCGTCAAACAGAAAAATCCGATACACATCACCATCTATATTAACATCCGCCGTCTTCGGGAACTCTGAACTATCGGTACGAATTAGCATCTGTGCTATGTCCAATCTCCTCCTATATTTAGTGTCATCATCTAACATAACAAACATTCCCCACCGTCTTCCTAACTTCTCAAAGAATTCGACGTTAAACGCATGTAACGGAACACACTCCGCCCTAATCCATCTGAGCGCACTATGATCAACATCTGATTCAGCCCAATCTTTAATCCATTCGAAATACTTACTTGTCTCCTCATCTTCATTAGAAAAACTATCAACAAAGATTGCTTTATCTTTATCATTTTCAAACTGTAACAGGAACTTCTTGCTACCCATTGTTTTGGCTTGAAATTTAAACTTCTCTTCTAGAAGCATTAGATTAGTGAGGATAGTATCCACTTCACGATGATTATTTAACGCAACCTCACAAACAAGGGAAGTCTTCAGCCATCGACGATCCTCCTCCGACGTGAAGAACATGAAGCTAAACTTCTCTTTATCCACCCCTATCTTGTCCACGTGATTCCTCCTGTGCCTATTTATCTGAACGCCATATTGTGGTGGTTCTTTATTCTGATCATGCATCTTCATCGGCTTCGACTGATTGCTAATTAACACCTCCTTAAAAGACCGACCATCCACACGAGCGTTACCTAACCCTGACATATTGACCCTTGCCGACCTGGTATCATCAATCACCTTCCTTTTCTCGGGGGCATTCGACCTCTTCCTATCTGTTGCACTTCGAAGTACAGCCTTGAACTCACCAAAGAACAAGTTCTTCGTCTTCTCCCAATTAACACCCTCCTTTCCGTTTTTTCGAAACCTAACAAAACCATATCTTCTACCATGCAGATTCTGTGACTTGGATAGATACACATCGCATATCCTCCCTACATATCTCATCGCCCTCCACATGTCCTTAAGCCCCCATGACTCCGGGAAGTTAGAAACATAAACCGACTCCCACTCTGCTGACTTCCTATTCTCCCTAACCTGAGCAAACTTTGATGAAGCATCCCCCGTTCCATGCATTCTACTACCGCCGTAGTTGGGTACAGATGCGTCCTTCCTTCTCCAATCATATCGATTACCTCCATATGCCCATCGCTGAACTCCATGGTCGTAATACCCATTCCGGCGACCTCCGTATGACAGACCTCTACCCTCCATTTTACGAAAAAAATTAAATTATATATAGATATTTAACGAATTATGAGAAATTTGATTTAGTTATCCAAAGGATTCAAACAAGCATATAATTAATTTAACTAGTATTGAGAATGACAACGAATGGCAACAGTAGAAATTTTTTGGAGCCGTGGCCCGTGGAGGTAGATAGAAAGTTAAAAATAATATTGCAAAGGCTTTTAATAAAACAAAGATGTGGGCTAGGCTGATGTATTTAATTCTAAATATGCCCAAATATTTAATTAGACAGGCATGTATTGCTTGTAGCTTTAACATAAAATATCAATTTCCATGTTTATCCTTTTCATTTAAAAATAAATAAAAAAAACATGTAATTAAATTATTGATTCATTTTGGTTCTCGTCGTTCTCATCTGAAACGAATTGAATTAATTGATCTGGAAAAAGAAAAGGCCAAATTAAACTATGTCTAAATAGTCTTGCGAAAACTGGTCCACTACAAAGTACGAACCGAGCATGGACAAACTCTAGACTTGAAGGACCGGATCTATGCATCGAGTCTCACCTTAACCGGCTAACCCCATATACGTATGTACTAGCTACTCATTTCAATTAATTATCCAAAGTTTTTCACATATTTATTTGTTGCTCCAAGTCCACTAGTCCAGCTTAATTTGGCTGATCGATCATATGAAAAGTTTACACTATTTTATAAAGCAGCTTCATTCTGTTAAAAACGCGCATATAATTAAGTTCATTAATGCACAAAGTTTGAAACAACATCATTTCTATATTAGGCTGTAGCACGTTACAACTTTTTTACCTGACAGACATAAACTAGAAAGTTGTTTGCATATATACAATAAAAGAATGGTAAATAAAGTAAAGTTTATTGTATTCTCCTTCAATTTGTTCATATATTTATTATGATAACTTGCATATAATAAATTCTTATAAATGGATCTTTTCCATAGTCTAACTTACGTAAATGACATTACCTAATCTTCTTTCTTCTAATCATTTCAACGAAGGTGACGTGTCCCAAGTGCAATATGCATGCATACGATCTTCTAGCTTTAGGTATTTATTGAACTTGTATTAATCGTATGTACGTACGTCGTCATCAAATGATGAAGAGGGACACCACGTAGCTACCTTTGTAATTAATTTTCTTAATATATTAAAGTACAATATATATATATATATATATATATATATATATATATATATATATATATATATATATATATATATATATATATATATATATATATATATATATATATATATATACAATGTCAATTTGATTTTGAATGTCTTTCTCTTATTTAATTTTGCCTCATGCATGCATACATACATGCTCTTTAAATCGGACAATATTAATTTGTATCCTTGGCATATTATGTCATATTCGATGTATTTACGTTACTTTTTTTATACACACATATATGTAAAACATGGATTTCATGTTAAAAATTGATCATACATTTTTATATATTTATATTAGCTATTATAGTGACGAACCTAGAAATTTTAATCAGGGATAGTATAGTTACCATGAGTTGTAACTAATAACAGATCCACCACTCATCCATCAAGAATTGATTTACTTGGCACGAAAATATTTCGTACACGTATATATTGTTTACTAGTCACCTTTATCTGATAATTAATGGAAGGATGATAATTAACATCATAAAACACATAAAAGGGCAAGAAATGACTTGCAAATTAATCAACTCTTTTTACATATATATGTATAACTTGGTTAACAATTTATTACAAAGTTTCCTCAAATGGAATGTGAAAACCATGTGATTTTTCATCTTTATCAAAGTAACACATGGGAATAACAAAATGGGAAGGTTGTGTAAAATAGCTAAATTGATTTTGACAAGATAGAGATATCGAAATACTAAGTTAGACTCTGCTCGTCCTGTCTCCATCTTGTTAATTATTACACGTTGGTTAATTTGTATATCCAAATACTAAGTTAGACTAGCCGCATCGACTCGTGAGATACTTCGTGAGGGCTCTTCATGGATGTGAGGAGCATCGCCGAGGTTCGTGAGAGCCGGTTACGGTCATGGAGGTGACCGTCGTCGCGAGCGTGAGCGGAGGGAGAGAGAGGGGGCGCCGATTTTAACTTTTTTTTTTGTGATGTAAAGAAATGTGATGGATGCAAAGGTTTGTGTGATGGGATGAGGAAATGATGTGACGTTGATGTGACGCTAATGTGGCTGTGTGAAGCATGTGATGGATGTGGATGGTCTTATATATATTCGATACACAACATCAACCTTGTTAAAGATCATATACATATATAAGTACGAAAACGAGGACAAATCGATCAGTTGAATAACAAACGTAATTAGATCTATATATCTATATATAGGGTTAAGATCCCCTTATTTTTTGTCAAACATAATCTATCTTTAAAAACATGATAGTGGACTCTACAAAGATGACACATTCTTAAATAATTAAAATAAGAGATCCACTTTTATGTTTATAAGATAACATGATTAGTTATATTTGACCAAAAATGAGAGGATCTTAACTTATATCTATATAAAACATCCGTCTCTCCAACACGAAAAATAAAAGAAAAAAAGAAATCAATCACTCGGGGGATATATGATATATATTGAGTGACAAGAAGAAACAAAGCCACCATTAACAATAACAAAAAGAGAGAATGGAAAGAGAGCAAGAAAACGGGTGGCGACACCGTGTCTCGAGAAATCATTGTTAGAAATTAATAATATACTCTAAAAAATAATCGTAGAGTGAATATAAATGAAAACATACAAACTATATATAGCAAATTTGTGCCAACAATAAAAGTTCAAAGATCAAATCTTGTATTCCATAAAATGATATGTTATTGGATAATTACTATTTGTCGTCACGATATTGCGCGGATAGCATGCTAGCTAGTATCTGTGTGTGGAGAAGCTCATTTGAGAATAGCTTTTATGTGAGAACCGTGAGATCCATTAATACTTATTAGTGACTCCTTGATAGCGATATTTTGGTCATTTATATATTTTCTTAACCGTGAATTACATCCGGATTGATAAGTCATTATTTAATTAGTCTTGTCTTTTTCAAGATACTCATATTAATAATCATTAATGAGGGCTCATAAATAAATCATTAGCATTTTTAGCCATCAATCTAATCTAATCAAAAGCCAATATTGATTCAAACTTATCCAGTCTCTCTCTACGTGCGTGTCTATATATGGTGGGAGGTTTATTTAAGAATGGATATTTAGGTCAGAATATAAAACTTCATTCTGACTCTTTATTTGATTTGATCGAATGATTTACATTTGATTTTTCAATTTATTCATTACCCAATCTTGAACTGTCACGACCACGAATTGCAACATGTGAATTGCGATCGTTAAATCTAATAGATCAACGTACAATTGATGGATATGATTTGTTTTTTCATTCTCACCTATATATTCATTTTCATAATAACCCTTCTCAATATATATTGTTGCTGGCTTTTACTTTAAATCTTTTGTAACTAGTTTGCACGATATATTGCATATTAACTTCAAACCAATTTACTATTAAAACTTATTGATTTAAGGTATTGTAAAATACGAAATAGAGTTTTATTACTTCACTTAAAATTTGGTTTTATAAAAATAGTTTAAGTGATAAGTATAGTAGTGTGTATACTAGTTTAAATGCATTTATAAACTCACGACTAGCTATAACTATTTATGTGAAAGTGTTACTTTATATTCGTTTAATTACGCTAATATTTGGATTACATAATAAATAAAGATAAAGACATCGAATTTCAATGTGTATAGTATTATTTTATTAATTTTTTTTGAAAGGCAGTATTATTTTATTAATTAATATAGAAGATTAATTAATAAAACGATTTAAATCTTAATCTTCTATATTATTTTATTAATTAATATAGAAGATTAAGATTTAAATCGTTTTATTTCTTAATTATTTTAGTGGATAAGAAATTACAATTAGAGAAATTTTTAACGTAAATTAAGTTGATTTAAAGTAAAAAAATGAGCTTCAATTCAACCATTTATTGTCAAAACTGAGTTTCACTTTTGATATTTTTAAAATCATAATTGAGTTTCAAATTTAACCAAAATGAATTGTTAGTATATATTTTTATTAAATAAAATATAGGGCTTTCTAATTAATTTGATGAATATCATTCTTTTATCTATATCAATATATAAAGCATTTAGCTATGTCTCTTTTAAAAGTTTTAATCTCTTAATTTTAAGTAACTGAAAATTACTAATTTACCTTTTATTTAACCTAAAAAAACTATAAAAGAACTAACTAGATTTTTTAATATCATTTTAATAACTAACCAAGGTTTTTTTAATGTCCAGTTTTAATGTTTTTAGTTGCTAGCTATTAGAGTATTGGGAGTGTGAGAGGGTTTGGACCTGGTGGGATGGATCACGGCGTGGTCTTGGCTGGGTGTCTCGCCCACCTCTACTAATGGATGGCTAGACATGAAAGAGAAGAGACAATGAAAGCAATATGGTACATATTATTTTATCTTTTTATAAATTTTTTTGTTATTAAATTAAGTAATATGTGAGTTTCATAATTTGATATCATAAGAAGTAGTAGATGCAATCACACCATAGCTAAGTGATGACCAACATCTCTTACTCTTGAACATGATAGTCCAGGAGATAAAGTGACAGTTGAGTATAGTGTGAGGGGTAGAAGAGATCGAAGACAGAAGCCTCGGGGGGCTGCTTGTGAGTTCTCTATTTCGTGGCAACGTACATCAATAAAGTGTACACGTGACGTGATGGTCTAACGTTAAAAAAATCCTCCCTATAACGTGGTACTTCAGTGGCTACAATTTTGTCTGGTTAATCTTTTTCATTTTTTTTTTCATAATTATATTGTTCGCATACTAGTTGCCGATTAAAAAACGTTTAATGTTTAACTTTTATAAAATAAAAAAATAATATAGTACGTGAAATATAAATTAGGGACTACAGGCAATGATTAAAATTAAAAACAGATGTTCTACCTAATGATGGACAAAAAATTAATATTATGTTTTAAACTTTATAGAAACGACTCTATACTCTAAATTCTTTATATAAACTTATATAATAATTGTCAAAAAAGAAATTTAGTAAAAGCACTACCCTTAGTGATAATTAGGATTACTCTTATCACTAACCATCATAACATCACTAATAAGACATACTAGTAACACTCATCAGTTTTATTACTGAATCCACACACAATTATCATCTCTAATCATATTCTTTGAAAAAAAGATAATGAGGTGGTCTCCTCGTCACTTTAACGAGGGACACCACAATAAGCTAGTCACGAGGGGGTAGCAATGGATATCACTAGCTTGAGTCTTCGTTTGGGTCCGTTAAGACCTATATCCAGCACCCATTGCGCGTGCTTTAAATATAACACTCACTACACATAAAAGTACTAGAGCACTATAGATAATGTAGATTAGAGTTTTAAAGTTTGACGATCTAACTTGATTGTATAAATTAATTATACAACGGTTGTATAAGCTTTAGAGGTTTAGTATAATTTGTCTTCACAAGATTAAGCACACAAGAACAAATCTCATGAACCACATAAAATTAGCTTGGCCATCGTGATTGGGTAGTATGATCTACGGATCATACTAAAATCATCATAACACTAAAGGCCCGATCAAGACGGCACCAGGTTGGTCATATGATTAGAAAAGCATCTTTTGGATCTGTTTTATGTGTATATTAAAGGCGTTATTATGATAATACGATAGAGTAGAGATTCTATATGACGAGGAAGGAATTACCGTCTATGAAATGAAAGTATGATCGAGAAACAAAAAGAATGATTGTTTGAAAAATTATTCTCATGCCTTCAACAAATACTTTATTGTCTTAATTACACATGTATTGCCTCACAATTTTTATCATATAATTGTCGCTACCTATTATGTTGCTTCTGAGTACCACTTGCCTTCCATTTCTATTATGATAGAATTATTGGTATTGGAAAATTCTTCATCGATGGAGTCATCAACTTTGAAAGTATATATAGTAGAACTTTCTTTTATTCGCCAAACTTTGATGGCTTTAAGTAAGAGTTGCCTTCAACCTAGCTTCCTCCAAAGCATGTCAATTTTATAAATTTAGTACTTTCAAAGTCAAGATCATGTCTAGGATTTGTCTTTTACATTAATTAGTTCACTTGAACTAGAACAGGTGCTCGTAAAAAGTCACATGATCTTCGAATAAGGTATTTCTAAATTCCAGGTCAGATCATAGTTAGATAGTCAGACCCTGATACAGTCATGCTCTATTGTTTTACATACAAACATAATAGGTGTGTGCTAATGGATGGTTTGTCTAGATCTTTTGAAAAACCCAAACAACAAGTATTTGGGATGGGCTCGGTTCCGAAACTACCGAGACCGGATCGGACCGGAAAAAACTGAACTCAACAATGTTCAAAAGTTAGGAGAGAGAAACAAAGCATAATATATTAATCGATCGCGGGTAAAATTGAACCCGATGAAACCAAAACCAAAATAAGAGAAGTATAGAAAATAAAAACAACTTAACAATTTGTAAATTTAACCGGTTCGGACCAAACGGTTTTTCGCTCAATTCAAACGTGATTTACTTAGTGACCGTATTAATAGGTTTAATTTCTTATATACCCTTATTAAACATCATAATATCTTATTTACCCATCTTAAATTTAAAATATTCTATATACCCTTATTAAACTTGATAATATCTTATTTGCCCAAATCAATATTTTTATCAATTATTAATTATTTTAAATGAATTTAAATTATAAAATATATTTAAGTGACTATTATACCCCTCTTTTAAATCTCTTTATAAAATATCTTCTATACCCTTACTAAACTTCATAAATATCATATTTATCCAAATTTATATTTTAATTTTTAATCTATTTCAAAAAGTCACACACACGATTTTTTACTACAATTCTATACACACATACAATTCCATACAAATAGACAATTATATTTATTTAGCTAAAAGATTTTATACACACATACGATTTTATTGATTTAGCACATTTTATACACACAATCTCATACACAGACTTCTTTTTGTTTCATATATATATTATTAGAAAACCATTTTTAGATCAAAAGTAATGTCTTGACTACAATTGTACTACTGCTTACAAATAAAGGATAATCTACAAGACGATGTATATACTAAATTAGTAATTACGAGATGTACGATCAAGTGTATAGTTTATGTGCTTGAGACCAGCGGTAATGGCAAGAAATAGGTCTGTTCGATCACCAAATTTCAAAGTTTTAATTTGTTAAATGGAGGATTATAGCATAATTGACTTAGGCAAGTGATTATTACTGTTTATTTTTTGGTATAAGGTACATCAATCATTTATTTCTAAATTGCAGATGCATGCCCTTTTGAGCCAGTAGGATGAAATTTGCAACTAAAGTCTGGTATGGATGCCTATAGTCGTTTAATAAGTCATTATTGCTATGCTCTTGATTCTTTGAATACACGGTATATCGAGAGACGTGTTTGTTTTTTAGGGCTAAAACGAACAACGCTAATGTTGCATAAAACCAATAGAAAGCAAAAATAATTATCAAAACCTGGACCGTCGAAGAGGAATTGTGAAGAAGGGAATGTAAGGAGGTGGCTATAATCGGCGGCGGCGAATGGATGCAGGGTAGCGGTCTGAGTCGGCGGTGAATGGTGGGGCGTTTCGCTGGTTCGATCGACGTGAGGAGGAACGGCCGTACGTGTATAACCGAACAGGAAGAATATGGTAAGAGTATCTACGTGATTTTGAAGCTAGGGTAATATGGTCTTTTTTATTTTTTAAATAATTATAGATGATTTAAATTGATTATAAAATAATTAAAAATTAATAAAAACAATGATATGGGTAAATAAGATATTTAAGTGTTTAAGAAAGGTATATAAGATATTTTAAATTTAAGGTGGGTAAATAAGATATTTAAGTGTTTAAAAAAGAGGGGCATAATAGTCATTTAATCATCTTTTATAATTAAAATTCATTTAAAATGATTAATAATTGATAAAAATATTGATTTGGGCAAATAAGATATTATCAAGTTTAATAAAGGTATATAGGATATTTTAAATTTAAGATGGGTAAATAAGATATTTTGATGTTTAATAAGTGTATATAAGAAATTATCCCTTCTCAATAAGTTATACATATGTGTTGGTACTTGCTTAAGATTAACGTTATCGTATTTTATTTGTTATTTTAAAATTACTTTATCTTATTTGATGACTAATTTTTCTTTTTTGAGATTTTCAAAAGAAGAAATTTTTATGTTACTTCTTTTGTAACATGGTTAATATTTTAGAAAAGAAATTCATTTAGATTCTTGAGTTGAGCTCTAAAATCTATAACTTTTCAAGGTATTTCATTTCACTTTTCAAAAGAATGTTTTTGTCATCTCAATCCTTTTAGAACATTTATTATCATATATTTTCATACTTTTGCCTCAAATCATCATGCTGATAAAGAATCACTTTCATTATAATAACAAAAGAAAAAATGCACACTGCTTAGCCAAACAAAAATTCACCTTATGCTAGGCCATGAGACTTGAGACAAAATAGTTTTGTATATTTTAACAATAACAATTTCCATATCCGATCGAATTATTATTATAATAACCTTTGGCTAAAATGTCATTTTATGTAATAGACTTTAATTTCTCTTAAATAATACCAATCAACTTGCAAAAATGTGTCATTCTATACAACTTTTCATTGCATTATGTGGGAGATTTTTGCGAGTATAAAATTTTAATCAAAGTTTCGTGTAACATGGATGCTCTATAAATATAACAAGTTAGTTAGTCGTATAATCCCGTGTGGTCCTCACTATAAATGTCACATTACACAGAAAAACATTATATATGGTAAATAGAATCTTTCGTATATATGACACACTCTATTAAATGCACCTTGTTTTTATTTGTCACTTTGCCATAAACCTCTTATCACACTATTTACAAAGAGGTATATTCCGGATCTTTGGTACATCACAAGTTTATAACTTACATACAACTTGTTACAATATCATGTGGAAGGGATAAGATATGTTCAGGCCAAGTGAAGGTTGGAGAAAAGATGATGTGGTTGATGTTATACTTTTTGAGGTAGAATACAAAACTTGTGTACTGCTCTTTAACACGTAATGGGAAAAGAACCACACTGTCCCCATCAAATATGTTGCAAATTGTATTTAGGTCACATGTAGTAATTATGATTGACCGACACTTGAACATTACTAATAATATATGACTGTCTCATAACTAATAACCCTAATAATGACTGACATAACTAACCATTACATCATCATTACTATTAGTACTAGGGGTGGCAATCGTGTCCCGTTCGGGCTTATGTGTCGGGGGTTGGCAGGTCGGCGGGTGATTAGACTAAGACGACCCATATTATAATTATTTGACTCAAGGTATGTGACATGAACGCGTATACGTGTAAACAACGACATGACCCGCGTAACCTGTTTAAATATATGGATTTGCGGGTTCACGAGACATAAACGGGTTAGTGGGTCTAGTTTTACAAAATTTGTCTATTGTTTGTCGAAATACACAATCTAGATTCAAAATACCAAATAAAGCTCAACCATACCAAACAATAGGGATTTGTTTCTGAGTTAGTTTATGAGGATTAAGAAATAAGAGAAAAGCCTATTACCAAAACAGGAAACATGAAAAACTAGGGGTAAATAAAGAAATAAAAATAATATAAAAGATTATACAGGTTGACGGATCAACCTGAAAATAACCCGAGCCTGTTTATGCTCAACCTAAACCTATTTATTTACATAACAGATTCATATCATGTTTCATTTTGTATTTATAATTATCACCTCTATCTATTACTGAACCTAAATAATATTATTTTGAAAATTACCTTTGTTATTCTTTCTTTTTTCCTCTCTTTATATTGTCTTGATGAAAAGCAAACAATTATCAACTAAGATGTCGTTTGTTTATTAAGAGATTCTAAGTCTGAATCTAAAAACAATGTCTGAACATTAAGAGGTGATTTTGATGTCTGAATATTCATTCATATTATGCTGTATTTTTTTTGAAATATATAAATGGTTGTAGTTTTATAATATTTTATATTCAATTGTTACATGTATTACTAAATTTTAACTTTTCTAATTATAAAGTAAACTATTTTAATAACAAATATTAAACAAAAATAATATTGGAAATTAAAATCAAAATATATAGAAGAGATATGCGTGGCGGCGTGCGGCGACGTCCATGTATGTAGAGTGTTGGATGAGTAGATGTTAACGTCAATTAGTAAAAGAATGATTCTGATTGTTATAGTAAAATGAAACATATATGTTGTTAAGATGTTATAAGAGGTAAATTTATCTCTTATTCATTAAGAGGTTTTAAAATTTTTCCAGATCATAATGAAAAGAAAAAACAAACAACTCTTGCATCTTAATAGCATATTGATTCAGATGAAAATGTATTAAAACCTTTAAAAAAAAAACAAACAACTGCTAAGTTTGTTAAATAGTGGTATAAAATGAACGTATAATGTGGAATAGTAATCGATTTAGAATATACATATGGACAAATTTATATAGGTTTATTTTATTAAAATATATTTAATTTGTCATATTTTACTATTATACGTATTGAATTTTTATAATTACTATTTATTGTATCAAATTTGTCAGTTAATGTATTCAACCTACTCTAGCAGTTTATATGCTATTGTACGTATTAAACTTTCAAACATAACATTTAACTATTTGTTTGAGATGAATTCGATCCTTTAAACTTTCCCACATAGGCCTTTAAAATAAACCTCCTTTCTTAAATCTTTTTTCATCCTTTAATTTAGGTGAGTCGAGTTATTATATTTATATTTTATATATTATGGTTTATATAATATATTATATTTTTCTTTAATATTCTTTTTCATGAAGCATGAGAATAAAGTTAGAATGCAATCCGACGAACTCCATTTTACTAAAGAAGGAACGATCACGACTATACAAGCAGGGTCACTACGACTCTCATTGTTTTTTTTTTCTATTTGTCCAAACGTTGCTTCTTAAAAGTTAAAAAAATGATATATACTATATTATTATTTTTTACTACTTCATACTTATACTTATCATAAAATGATATGTGAATTGATATTCAGTAATTTTTCATCCTCGTCTCCTCCATTGATTTTAACACGTTTGTAAATCTTGTGATTTGAAAGATAAGTAACAGAAAATAGTACAAAGATATATCAAATCTCCAAATGTTAATCATGCAATCATGTGTATATATAATAATGTGTGTACCAGGCCCGCTACTTACATTGATATCAAGAATGACTGATTGACCGGTGACCGTAGTAAGAAGAGAAACGTTTACCATAGATTGTTTAAAAACATTGAGGGAAAACCTGTTGATTTACGGAATAAATATAAAGAAATTGGATTTTAAACAAGAAACTGAAATTTCGATAAATTGGATGTTATAGGAATGGAAACTCGTGAAAAACATTCAAATGATCGTAACTGATCGATATATGAACTGAAGTACCTGTGATTTAACCCAAATCAAAAAAGTGATATATGAAACAAAAAAATCCGACTTCAAAAAAAAAAAACCTAATCAAACAACACTACAAGAAAATCAACATCAGAAACGGATTTTCCACGCATCAAATTCTATGGAAAATTTTCAACGTATTTCCCACGGATTTAAGTTAGAAAGCTGATTTTCAACTGATTTCCCACGGATTCCGTGGGAAAATCCGAGGGAAATGGTTTTCCCACGAAGTTTTTAGCCACGGTCGATTTCATGGGGACTCCGAGAGAAACATCTTTTTCCTACGAATTTTTCACCGATTTGTCATATACAAAAGGGGGTGTTGTGTTGTAGTGCAAATCGGTATATGGAATCAAGAATTAAGTGAAGAACAAATTGAAGAAATCAGGGAAGAACATCAAATCGAACAAGATCGGACCTTGTCCCCTGATAAGGCTTTCTTGTGATGAAAAAACAAAACTTTGTTTCTGATTTAAGAAATAAAGTTTCGATGTACAGACTTCAAACAATATTTTGAAGAAATCAAAGCCTTTCAATTCGAAATCAAACAAAAATCAGTTTGCAAACTTCAAAAAGAGAATAAAACCTCGAGATTTGGAAGAAATTGAAGCCCTTTTAAGTCGAAATCAAACCTATAACTAGTGCCAAGTATTACACAGATTGTCTTTCTACAACTTCAAACTATTTATTGCTTAACAAACATTGTTTGATTCTGAATATAAAATCAGATTCAAGAATACGAACACATAATTTGAAATCTCAGACAAAAACAAAATTTTCTCTAGCCGGGAAATCTCAAACTAATCTAGATCATGTAAGTCGACAACAGCAAGTGAGTAGTCCCACTATTGTATGTATTGCACGTTGCTTTGTTACTAACAGTAAGAGGAATCCGAAAGCATTAATGATTTATGAGTGGTTCCTCCACTAGGTTGTTCTTAATTAGTTGTAATCATCTATGAATTAGATAGGATTTGATTTTGTTATTGTTATTGATTTGAATCATCTATGAATTAGAACACACCTAGATAATTGTTATAGGAACAAAAGTGCTCTTCTTCCAACGATATATATATATATATATATATATATATATAGAGAGAGAGAGAGAGACAGAGAGAGAGACAGAGAGGAGGGTTCATGCGAGAACCGTTGTTAGTGCGAGAACCGCGAGAAACAATCTCAGCCGTTCCTTGGATATGGGAAGTATCATGGATGGAGAGCGTGGAGAGATAGGGTGTGGCAGAGTGCATGTGAGGAATTCATGGGTGGACAATGACATTGAAGGAGGAGGAATTGGACGACTTAGATTGATTCTCGCGCTAACAACGGTTCTCGCATGAACTTTTGTCTATATATATATATATATAGGGAGAGGATAATGTAAAACGAAAATTAAAGTAAAAAGTGTAAGGAGAAATCCTGGCCACAGGATTATCATCAAAAGTCAACAGAAAAGTTTTAAAATTTACTTTTCGTAACTGTCGGTTATGGATAGTTGAGGGCAAATTAGTAAATGTAAAATAAAAAAGCAGCAAACATATTGGTTCTCTGATTCTACGAAAATTGGTCCATTCTTAAAAATTTCCATCAATACAATAACAAACACACAATAATAACAGATAAAATAAATTACCAGATCAATGATGTACTTACAAACTATTACAACACTAGGTGCACCAAAGAATGCACAGTAATTTTAGTAAAAAAGATAAATAAATCTAAATCACATAACCAGATCCATCAACAAACAGATGAATTGCACAATAATTTCAAAAAAAAAAAGATGAAAAATCTGAATCATGTACATCACGACAATAGGTGCACAACAACCATCCAAATCTGGGAAAACGACCATAGATGGGAGAACAGTTGTGAAGATGGAGATGCACAGAAGGTAGCCTTTGAATGAAGATGGAGATGCACATGTGGTTTCGTAAAAAATAAAAAAACAGTCTCGATGCACCATATGCTACAAGTCTACAACAGATCAACAGATCAACCAATGGTGCCTTCGTAAAAAATTAATAGCAATATCCATAGAGATGGAGATGCACAGATGGTGTATAAAATGATTGGAATTAACCTTAATTCCGACGACAGAGATCGTCGGTCTCCGATTTGGGCGACGGCAACAACAGCAACATTGGCAGATATATGGTGGTGGCCGGAGATGCAGAGGCGGCGGCAACCCCAACCGAAGGTAGAGCAACTGGAGACGGCGGAGAGCAGAGACTCACAAGGCGGCGCAACCGGAGACGTCGGAGAGCAGAGACTCATAAGGCGGCGCAAACTGCAGATTTATCGTGCTCGCCGAAGGAGGAGTTGCTGGGATGAAGACAAGGCGGCGACACACAAGGATCGGTGGAGGATTAGGGTTGCTGGGATGCTACACGATGCGGCTCACAAAAAGCGACGGTGAGATTTGCAGGGATGCACGGTGGCGCAAACGTAGGGCAGTATGGGAGTCGGCGCTCACAAATGGGTTTCTGATTAGGTTTCGATGGGGATGGATAGTATATGAACATGGGTTAGGTTGATTACATGGGAGAGTGAAACAATTGATTAATTTTTAAAGTTCCTATTTTACCATTTAAACAGATTTGCCACATGTCATTTCCTGGTTTCTCCTTACCCTTTTTACCCTAATTTCCTTTTTATTTAATCCTAATTATATATATATATATATATATATATATATATATATATATATATATATATATATATATATATATATATATATATATATATATATATATATATATATCATACGAACTTCTAATCTAGTATTGACATAAATATTTCTTCAAAATATTAAAAACGTCAAGATAAAATAACTAAACATTAATAATTTTTTTAAATAATTATAAAATACAGAAGAAATGAAAATTTTAAATAAAATCATGATAAATGGCATTATCACCGACTAGCAGTGCAAACGCCAATGTGTGGGTTATGATATAAAAAAGTAATTTTATTTCTTGTACAAGATATCGACTATTGTTGTTAAATTAAGAAAATATAGTCAAGTATTTAGTGGTTATAATTAAAATAATATAAAATGTTAGAAAATATTTTAAAATAATAAAAATAAAAATTTGATTAAATATACAAATTCCAAAAAACAATAATTTGAGTCAAATTATAAGGAGAATTGAATCCAAGTTTAACAAAAAAAAATTAAAGTTATATTTCAATTTTACAAAAGTGGATGGTTAAAAGTTAAACTGTACAATCAAATTTGATTTATTAAAGAAAGAGCTAATTATTCACTAAATTTAATTTTATATTACTCTTTTAATTATATTCTAGATGATTAAAAGATTAATAAATACATGATATAACTCATATCCATCGGATGCAGCATATTCGTTTTGTATGCCATTTAATAGGTGTGTCAAAAGTTTTTTTTTTTTTTAAAGGCAGGTGTGTCAAAAGTTAAAATCCTATAAAAACTCATTATTTTATAATACCTTCGTCTAATGTTTATTAAAACATGTTAAAATTTGTTCAATTAATAAACTCAGCTTTTCTTGAATTATTACAGTAAATTTAAATAATAAACTCAAAAAAAATTATTTTAAACGTAGTAAATGCATTTTCCAATTCTAACTTCTCTCGTCAGCATATTTCGACATTATACACACACTTTTTGAAAATAATTGTTTAAAATATTTCTTCGATAGAAAACGATGTTGAATTTAATTTTGAAATGCAAAGTGTCATAATTTATTTATGTACGTCATTTTCTTTTTCAATTTGCGAAAAAAAAAACATTTTTTAAAAATAATTGTGCGAATATTATTTTGGATTTATCCCAATTTTATAAGTTATACACTTGTGGTGTAGAAGGAAAGTCGGAAAAATAAGAAACAACCCCCTCTCGTTACCGAACTTTTTTGTTTTTGTTTTCCCCAAAAGTTGGGGAAGTTTTCCTTCCGTTGATCGCAGCCAACCCATATCGCTTTCAGATCCTCAACGTTCATATTTAATTACGTCAAATCGAATGACACACTGGTTTTATTATTTTACTATGTTAAATACTTAAATGTCAGTGTAATATATAAATTAATTTTAAAAAACAACAAATATTAATTAACAAAAAATACTAAATAATTATAAAATTTGAGTGAAACGAGAGTTTAAGAAAATAATCAAATATAATCCACATCCTCAACACGTAGGTCAACGGTAAAAACATTTAGTTAAAATATTATTATTTATAATAGAATGGTGTTGGTTATAACTTACCGCTCTCTCAAACACACATTATATAATACCATACAATTGTTGGGAACAAAGTTTGTCTTTTTCTATATTAAAGACAAACAAATTATTTAATAAAAGGCCCGTACAAGTTTATAAAGTTTTTGCAGATGGAGTTGTAAGTAACGGTGCGCATGAATTGGCAGCCCAGGTTTCGACTCATGGCACCCCCCATTGTGTTATTTTTACTTTAGAAGTCTTTTTAATGTTTTTCAAATAATGTTCCATCATTAGTTCATTACTATTAGTATAGAATATTAATTTTTGTTATATATCGTCTTAATTGTATATTATCGATTATCGACTAGAGTATTTACTTATTATTATTTTTATAAACGATCGCTTAGTATTTTGTTACTCTCTTTATACTCTAGATCGCACCCAATTCTATTATTTGTTTTCATTTTTTATAAGAAGATTAAAAATTGTTTGTAAATAACTCTTTTCACAAAACTTTTCTATATTATTTGTAAATACTTTAGACTATGAAATCTATATTGTAAACTTTAAGTCAATGATTTTTTATATAGATGATTTTAAGAAAACTGTATTATATTTTATCTTAAATTTTATAACTTTTAATATATAATATTTTACAATAACTTTGAGCACAATCTTAACACTTTTAAAATAGTACAACTGTCATTAAATTCAGGACATTTTTTTGTAATTAATTTTTTGACAGTTTTAAAGGATTAATTATGTATTTAAATTCTGACAGTTTTATGTAATTAAAGTATTTAAAGTGTTTAAGATCATTGCTTAAACATATTGTAAATAATGCTATTTGAGTTGTACTATTTTAATCGGTTTCGGTTTTAAACCGAATTTGAAAACGGTTTCAATTTTATGTAATTAAAGAATTTATGGTAATAGGTTCCGGTTTTAAAACCGAATTTGAAAAAAGTTTCGGCTTTTTCGGTTACGGAGCGGTTCGGATTATGGCTGAAACGGTTTATATCCGAATTTTGAACACCCCTATGTCGACAAATGAAACTATTTTACCCCGCCACATCGCGCGGGTAAAATACTAGTACAACCTAAAGGAAATTATCCAAATTCAAAAGGCAAGTCTTTTTTTCCTCTTTTCCGTTGTATTCTCGGATCTAAACCATGATGTGGTATTATTTAGGTTTAAATCTTTTATTGTTTATTTAAGTTTTTAGATTTTAAATGTTTTGTACGTTTGTTTATGGGATATTATTGCTTAAGATGTCACTCCCTTATATAAATTTACAATCTCCTTAATAGTTTTTAGTTTAACCCTTATATGGGTCAATTTCGGGTTGACCATAACCCAACTCATTTATTTTCGTGTCGATCTGCTTTTGACCCATTTCGGGTTCGTGTCACTTTTTTCGTGTCGGGTTCGGGTCGTGTTTCGGGTTGGGTCAGGAATTGCCGGCCTTAAAAATTATATAAGGCATTGGTCTATTAGATGTTAAACAAATGAAGACTCACGAGTGGCCGGTAGACGAGTGGCACATGATCATGTTGTAATATAACGTTATTTAACAAATGTAATTAATCTTTTGGGTAAATCAACGTTTAATTATAATAATTAAATAAAATAATATTAATATGATATGATATCTCATTTTCAGTTGAAAATCAAGTATTACATAAAAAGTTTAGTTTAATAAAATATATTTGATTTATTATCTTTTGTTATTATATATATATATATATATATATATATATATATATATATATATATATATATATATATATATATCGAATTATAGTAATTTATGTCATGTGTATTAAATATTTAATTAGTGAATATCATTTATATTAAATTTTCTATTGTATGTATTAAACTTATACATTTTTTTCTATTTTTATGTAACCAAAACATATATAATAGCGACAAATAAGAGGTTTGATATACATTATGAAAACTTTTTTTAAGTTCAACACATACAATATGAAAACGTAAAAAGTTCGATATTACGTTTTACTATTGTGTCTATTAGACTATAAAATCTTATATTGTATGCACCGAACATTTAATTTGTCGTTATACTGTGTATTAAACTTTCTATTTACTAAACTTGTATCATTTTTTTCCTTTTTTATGTACCCAAAATACATACAATAACATAAAATTAAATGTTTGATACACACAATATATAAAAAAAATTTAAAGTTCGATACACACAATAGCAAAACGTGTCAAGTTGGATACATTTTGATGAACTAAACTCTTTAATAACCTAAACCCTTACAAAATTCGATATTATCTAACTTCGCTTTCCACTCTCGAAGAAAGAATTTGATTTGTATGTGTTAAAGCGTGTTGGAGGTAAATATACGTTATCTTTTTGTTAAAGGTTCAATTGACCAAAATGTATCCAACTTATCACGTTTTGCTATTGTGTGTATCTAACTTCAAAATTTTCTATTATGTGTATCAGACATTTAATTTATTGCTATTGTGTGTATTAAACTTTCTATTGTATGCACTAAACTTATACATCTCGTTCTTTTTTAAGTATCTAAAATACATACAATAACAACAAATTAAAAGTTTGATACACACAATAGAAACTTTTTAAGTTCGATACATACAATAGCAAAACATAAAAAGTTGAATACATTTTATAAACCAAACTTTTTTAATCAACGTTGTAATAATATTATTAATGAATTTTTTATTTCATAATTTAGATAGATTTCTAAACATACCATCATTTCAAACAAATTTTCGACATTAATTAAATGTATTTTCTAGAAGTGATGAGAACAAAGTTGGTGAATTTCCTCAGAGCGTTCTTTGTTTTAATACGATTGATTCTGATTTATGTTCCTCCATGAACAGATTCATAAGTTTAAGTCAAGATCGATAACAAAAAATAAAGTGAAATTAATTCCGTAGCTTGCTTCAGTTTGTACAAATTTATATATTAGAATTTAATTAATTGTTCGGTTATGAATTTATGATATCCAATTTTTCTTTTTTATACAAGTAGGTTTTTCTAAATTCCTATATATATATATAGCATAATTTTATTTGTTTCCTGCTAAATCTAGATAAATGTTATGGGGAACTTATATGGGAGCGCTTACTCCAAGATCATACAAACTCTATAAAATTTAGTTTCTGAAAATATATACAAGTTCTCATCTTTTTTATAACAATAAGAATAATAAAAATATTTTTGATGATTTTTTAGATCAATCGTGGATAATATTTGAGATATGTGTCATCGATTGAAGATCTTCAATGATTAGCGATTGAAGATCTTCGAAGGTCATCGATCTACAATTTATTGTTTCATCTTCTTCAATTTTAAATTTATGTTTCGATTATTCATATGTTTTCATACCGATATCCATTGATTTGTAAGTTTCATTATGTATTTCATAGATGTCGCTTTTGTTTGTTCGAAAGTGTTTTGTGATTTAGGGCTATGAACTCAGATTCGAGAACACGATTTTTCTTCTATATCATGTGTGTTCATGATTTATGACTATGAAAAATGCAAGTTTTTTGGTGTTCGATGGTTTGATTTAGGGTTATTAAGTTCATATGCAATTTAGGGTTTTTTGTTTTATCGTCAACAGTCATCGATTGAAAATCTTCAACGATTAGTTATTGAAAATCTTCAAGGTCATTGATCTAGAGTTTTTTGTTTCATGTTCTTCAAAATTTAATTTATGTTTCGATTGTTCATATGATTTCATAGCCAGATCCATTTATTTGTAAATTTCATTTTGTATTTCATAGATATCGCTTTTGTTTGTTCAAAAGTGCTTTATGATTTAGGGCTATGAACCCAGATTCATGATTTGTGATTATGAATGCAAGTTTGTGTTAATGGATTTCATTCACAACTTTGGTTCAAATGATTCCTTGTTCATTTAAAGGTTAAAGTCACTGAACACAAACATGCTTTCCCCAATGTTCCGATATGGTACATTAATTTTTTTTTACACATCTGGCCATTTAACTTACCAAAACCGTGTCGATGTGGCCAAAACGTGACCTGCAACCTGCCAGCCCGTTTTTAGCCGGTTTTTTGCGATTTTTGGGTCGATTTTTGATCCTTTTTTGTGATTTTTTTGTAGAATCTTGTAATTTATCATTATACCTTTCAAATAACACCAAATTCATGATTTTTCGTCAAGTATTGAGAATTTGGAGCTCAAAGTCTCGATTTTGGTGGGTTTTTTGTTCGAAAACTGGGAAAAAAAAAGAGTGTTTTTTGCTCGATTCTTGATCGTTTTACATCATTATTTTTTAGATTGTTGTAGATAGTCTTTTTACCTTTCAATGGACACCAAATTCATGAAAAACCATCAAGTGTAGACCAAGTTATTGCTAATTAAAGTCGGTAATGACCCTATTCGACACCCTTACGGTATTTTGATGAATTGACACATTTTAAACTCGTTTTTGTTCGGTTTTTTTGTACTACTTGATAGACAACTCGATTACCTTTCCATAGAGTCAAGAATTATTGATTTTCGTTAAGTGTAGAAGGAGAATTTTGGCTTCAAAGTTTGTATTCGAAGTGAAGGAAATTGGGGAAGAAGATGACCTGCTATTGCAGGTCAAAATTACCAAAATGGCTATAATAACAGGTTTCTTACAAGTTAAATGGCCATATGTGTAAAAAAAAAAGTTAATGTGCCATATCGGAACATGAGGGAAAACATCTTTGTCTTTAATGACTTTAACCCTTCATTTAATGTTCTTGATTGTTCATGGTATTGGTAACAATAATAATAATCGTAATTTCTATAAAAATAAATCAAAAGGAAAAAAATACATACAACCTAAGTCCAGGTATCCGAGTACAAGAGTTCATTTCCTTTTGGTTTAATATGGTATCAATAACAATAGCTGTTTTTTCAGTTTTCAATCGATAATATTAGTAGGTTGGCGTATTAAATGATAGTTTTTAAATTTCGGTATGTACAATACAAAAATGTGACATATTTGATACATTTTCAAAATCTAAACAAATGTAAAGTTGTGATTTGGACGGAGTCTCTTTTCAGTTTGGAAGCCAATAAACGAATTGGTTTCTGAAAACAAAGTGTGAATGTAAAAAAGATTGTAGTGATGATTAGAGTATAAACATTTGAAGGATTTCGAGATGATGTAAAAAACTAATTTTGAGTTAGGAGTTATGGATTCTAAGTTCGTCGTTGGCTACTGCTATTCCAACTATGTCGGATATAAGGTATTCCACTGTGTCTTTTGGTGAATGTGTGAAAGGTACTTTAGTATCTAAGTACCTCCCAACACTACGCTATGTGTTGCGTAATATCTCAATCTTTGAGACCTTACATAACTACAATATACATGCACAATAAATACTTGAATTCCATGTGCCAATTAAAGTAGGTGACTAGAAAACTAGGTGATAATTTTAATGATCAACACTTCCTAAACGTCACAATCACTAGACCTGCTAGGCATCAAACCATCATTCCTATTTCCTAAGAAAAAGTGTGTATTACCTTTAACCAAAAGTTAAACATTCATGTACACAAACCATCAACATAATAACATGCAATTAAAATGAACTTTATTATTAATTTACCAAACACTAAAACAAATAATTAAACAAGCAAATTTAATATTAGGGACTATTTGATTCACGAAATGAAAAAAAAAATTGGAATTTGACCAAGGAATTGGAATTCATAGGAATTGGAATTCGTGTAAAACTATATCCTGTTTGTTTAGTAAACACCGGAATTGAAATCAAACCAAAAATAAATTAATTCAATACGTATAAACCAAAATAAATTATACTAGCAACCGCCCACCACCGTCAACATTGCCGCCACCGTTCGTTACCGCTCCCCCACCGGCCGCGGCCGCCACCGCCACCACCATCACAACCACCAGCCGCCATCATATCATCGCCAACGTCCACCCACCGCCACCGTCGCCGCCGACCACCACCCCCCGCCGCCGCTGACTACCACCATCCACCGCCGCCGTCTCCTTCACATCCGCCATTGCCACCACCGTCGTTGCTCGTTACCACTTCTACCACCACCCATCGCCACCACTGTCACTGCCACCACCGCCATTATCGCCACCGTCACCGCCGCCGCTGATTAACTCTCACTGATGCACATGATGCTACACGCCGCTGTTCCCCCTACTACCTGCCACCACCACCTACGGTAGGCTGGGGGTGGGGTAGGGTAGGAAATTAGGAATAAGTAGGGGTATGGGGGTAAGGTAGGGTAAGGTATGGTAGGTAGGGGTGGGGGTGGGATGTTATGGGGTGGGGTGGGGGTGGGGGTGGGAGGTTGGGGGAAAGGGTAGGTGGTGAGGTGCGGTTGGGGTAGTCCACCTATGTGGGGGTAGGGGTTCGGGTAGGGTTAGGGTAGGCTAGGGATAGGGGTGTGTACGGTAGGTGTTAGGTAAGGTAGGTGGGGTAGGGGTAAGTGGAGATGGGTGGGGGTGGGGTGGAGGTGTGAGTGAAGGGGTAGGGTGGGGTAGGTATGGTAGTGTGGGGGTGGGGTTACGATAGGAGACAACTATTATGTTTTGAGATTCCTTATGAATTTGAAGAATTCTATTCATTTGGGAAATGAACAAGGAATTCATTTGATCAAATTTCATTTCATCAATTCCGTGAAATAAATAACCCTTATGATTTGGAAATTTCAATTCCAATTTTATCAAATTACTTCCAATTCTACGAACCAAACGCCTCCTTAGGGTTAAACAGGTTCAACTGATAACCACTCATATTAAGCCTAAAATCTTGTTTTATTTTTTTATATTCGGTTTTGAATAGTTATTAAACTTATCTGCAGTCCAACACAGACAACATCAACCTCTATAAGCAAAAGTAAGTTTATACAAATACAACCACAATAGTTAAGATTCGCACGCTCCACCGGTCCACCCTACTCAACCAAGAAAAGCCTTACTTGGCGAGTTGCATCACACATGTCAAGTCATATTTCGATTTACATTCATAACCTTCATATATTCATTAAAATATATAATCTTTATGCATTCGCTTGAATAATTAAAATTTAAATAGGTAATATTATAGATCGATAACGACAAAATAATTTTTTATTTTAGGCTTAATAAATTAATTTTCTTAATACGTGCATCGTCTCCCGAGGGTTAAGCTATATTTTGTCCTGTAAGATCTCAATCACAAGATTTTATTGACTAAAATTTCAAAATACCTTGAATTTATGTGTCAATGATTTTTTTATTCCCGCACGTTTTAGCCTCTTCACAAACATATCTCAAACTATAAATTTTTTATGCAATTATTAGAAAAATACTTTAATGAAACGAAACCTGACAGAAGTATTATAATATAAAACTAGATTAAATGAGTGATTGATAAACGTTTTTTTTATAAATAGATGTAAATATCAAATATAAATAAATGAATTAGAGCTCTATTAGTGTTTGTTTATTTGTTAAACGAACGAAAAATCTTGTTATATTTGTTTATTTATTAAACAAATAGATTTGAATGAAATTTTTGCCAAACGATTTCACAAACAGTTTATAAAAATTTTGTTTGTTTACAATCCTAATCTATTAATAATTTTGATTCAAATAAAAATTAAAATTGTTTTAAATAAGAAAAATCAAAATTTAATTTTAATTTTTTTTGAAATGGATAGTTTAGATTTAATTTTTTTCCTTAAATTAACTGCTAAGAGTGTCTAATAAATTATATTTAATATACTCTTTTATTTGTTTTAGAAGATTGGATTTAAATATAGCTAATAGGAATAAACACATGTTCATTTTTACTTTAAATAGATTTAATATTGTTAAATCTTTGATCTTTATATTTTATTTTTATTTTAATGTACATTTTATTACGAAACTTCTCCCGTTAGATTTCTCAAAATGTTTATCACGACTAAAAAAATGATTAATTATTGATTGAAACTACTTTTATTAATTTATTCGCTTTGTTTTGTCTTTTGTAATATTGTCGAATTTATAATTATGTGATCTGTCTTTTTAGTTGTATAGCTATCTTTTGGTAAATCCCAATTAGTTCAGATCTAACTAATTAACAATGTTGTACATTAATTTAGATGAGATTCTGCGCGTACTTTGGAAATAAATAGATTAATATCAATACAAAAAATATCTTAAATTTTATTATTTCTTTTTAAACATTTTCAAAATTTGTCTGCATTTTTATGAAGTTGTTCACATTCACATTCGTTCATATCTATAATATATGGCAAACTGCATTAAAATACTGTAAACTTTTGTTAAACTGATTAATTATTTATTTTATTTAAATAAATACAACCAACTCATAAAATCGTACCATTGTATGCAGTGACCTATTATAACAGGTCACCCTTCTTATCTCAACCGGTAAACCTGATTTTATTATTATTTTTTGTTTTTTTGTTTTTAATAATATTATTAAAATTAAATTAAGATGAAGATGGAAGAGTGTGTTCAAAGCTGCAACCACCTGCTACAAACACCTGCTACAGACACCTGCTACAACCCTAAACACCATCGCCTTTTTTGAACGGTGCTAAACCACCGCCGCCTTCTTCGAACGGTGCTAAACCACCGCCGCTTGAACAACTGCGTCTCGTTCTTCGAACCACCGTAAACCACTACCATCGCCTTCTTCAACCATCATCGCTCCTGGCTCAACCACCGTCGCTCCTGACTTAACCACCGTCGCTCGTGAGTTTTCAACAACCACCATCGGCGCCGGTTTTGTGGTCCACAGCTCCATCACCGCCGCTGCCTTGAAAACCACCATCACCGTCGCTACCTTGAAAACCACCATCACCGCCGGTTTTATGGTGATTTTTTCAATTAAAACATTTGATTTGGTTCTTGGTTTAGGATCTTTGGATCTGAAGAACACTATCTAAAAATGTTCTTGGATATGAATGCTTTTGGGTCTTAGTTCATCTTCAATCTGACATGTATGATTTGGTTTTTTGTTTGGCTTTGATATGTATTAAGGCTTGTTATTTGCACAAATTTGGGTTTGTTTGTAAGGATTGAATTTCTTAGGGTTTATAAATTTGAAGAGCACACAAGAACTTGAAGAACACATGAAGAACAAAGATGAACATAATAATTAAAAAATAAATATGACAAAAAAAATTATAAAATTACCTATAACCTGCTAACCAGGTTACAAGTTGCATAGAATGGGAAAATAAATTGAGTTCGTTGTATTTTTCTTAAAAATTTTGAAGTTCGATGTATACATTGTTAATTTAGCAAAAGTTCGTTGTATTTAGGAGCAGTTTGCTCTATAATATATCTATATTAAAAACACGCAAAATATAAAAATCATAATATAATGTTCGTATATATAATTATGAAACAAAATAGATACATCCGTATTGTTAAATGTCTAAAAAATCAAATTTTGTTATATTATAAAGTGTAGAGATTAACTATTCACACCTTTCTTGAGCGGTTAAGTGTGAAGATATTAGATACAAAGAATTAATCTCTATATATTTAACTGTAGACAAACTTAATCTCTAAAACATTAGGGTAGAGATATTTTTTTTTCTACAGCTATAATTTCAAGCATTGTTATGATCCTCACGTTTAAAAATGTAGTCGTATATAAATAGCTTTTGTTATGTATAAATTATCATATTTTACACACTATAGAATAAAATAAGAAAAAAAATCAAATACTTGATACAGAGTATAATGAAGCTGTCAGTGTTTATGAACAACTATTTTGTCATATAATAATTTTGGATTTGTATTGTTATTCAGGTTTATATAGATATTAATTATTTAAATAATTGATGTTATATGGTCGTACCTAAATAAGATCGCTGACCTATAAATGTGAAGTCCAATGGCATGGCGTCAACATGCTAACCGCAAGTAATAAAATAAGACCCACGATCTTCACGCCAACAATTATTGGAAGGCTGTTTAAACTTTAAATAATTAGCTGTATCACTAAGTTAATGCTTTTTTATATTCTTTATACTACTATCATATGCAAGAAAAATGATATGTATTGTTATAGGGCAAATTGCGCGAAAATACAACAAACTATGTCTATATTGTCATTATATACAACCAACATCAGTTTTTATCAAAAAATACAAACAACTTTAAATTTTTTTCATTGTATGCAACTGGTAACCTAATTATCAGGTTACCGGTAATTTTTTTTTAATTTTTTTAATTGGGATCTTCATATGCTGTTGGTGTTCTTCAAGGTATTATTCAAACTTTCATTCAATAGTTCTTCAAGGTGATCAGAAGCGTAGTTAGTGAGGAAGAACAAATCAAAACAAAATCAGTTGATAACTAAAGCAACTAATTACAGATCTTGAAGCAACAAATCTTGAACAAGAACTACATGAATCGCAAACCCTGAACAAGAACTACATGAAAACTAGATGAAGCTACTCATGAGAAGGAAAAAGATGAAAAAGATAAGCTGAACCTGATATGGAACCACCGCCGCCGACACCTTCAACCCACCACCACGGCCCTCTCAATCCTTCAAACGCCACCAACGTCGTCACCTTCAACCCACCACCAACGCCGTCGCCTTCAAGCTACCACCGCCCCTTGAGATCCTGCATTCGAAAACCCTAAATCGTCCCCTTGAGACCTGCATTCTAAAACCCTAAATCGCCCCCTTGAGATCTGCATTCGAAAACCCTAAACCACCGCCGTCGCCTTCAACCCACCACCGCCGGATCTGAACCGCCGTCGAGAACCACACCACCGTTCTCTCTCCAAACGACCACCTCCTAGCTCCGGCTGTTCAAGATTTGAATGTATTCAAGGTGTTTATCTGAATCGCCGGATCTAAATCACCGGATCTCAACCCACCACCACTGTTCTCTCTGATATGGATGATCAAATTTGTGAGTTGATGAAGAAACCCATTTGAGATGATGAAGCCATGTATGTGTTGGATTATGTGCAGAGATAATTAACGGACATATTGTATCCAATGTTATAAGAGACTAAAGGGTCACACACTGCTACACACCCAATTCAGAACAGTTGGATTTCACCATAAATCTGTGTGAAAATAATTAATCAGTTAGGTTAATTATTAAAGAAAAAGAGTAAATAATTAATCAATTATTAAAGAGATAAACAAATAATTAATCATTAGTATTAATTATTGAGAGATATAAATAATTATCCAGTTTGGATTAATTATTAGAAAGGAAATAAATAATAAATAGTTATTTATTATTTAAAGGGAATTAAATATTAAGTTTTAATATTTAACGGACTAAGTTAATTAATAGTTAATTAATTAACTAGTAAAGTCCAGGGGGTCAAAGTGAGAAGAGATGAAAGTTTAATTAAAACCAGTGGGCTTTTAATTAAACGGGCTTAGGTCCATTTAATCCTTATATATACCCTTAAGTCTTAAGGATTAAATATAAGTGACAACAAGGATTAACCCTAGCCACCACTCCCCTCCCTCTCTCCCTCGTCGCATATCTCTCTCGTCGACCTCCCTCTCTCGGTCGACTATCTCTCTCTCGGCTCTCTTTCCTCTCGACGAAACCAAAAGGTAAAACACCAAAGGTGTTTTGCGACTTGGTGATCGACGCAAGCAAGGACACACACACAAGTGTTTCGAGATTTGAAGCCTTGGTGATCCAGGAGCGGTCTAGCAGCCAGTTCAATCGGAGGTGCAGTAGTGGTGGACTGTCTTTAGCAATCCTAAGGTTTTGTTCAGGTATAATCTTGTAACCCTTCTAGATGGATTGTTTTGCAAGAAACTATGTTGATCAATGTAAGTTTTAAAGATCCTAACCCTTTTGGGGTTTAGAGGGTTGTGTTCAATCCAGTTCCGCTTTTAGGATTGAACCAGTGGAATCAAACCCAGCTTGACCAGTTTGTGTCATATGGTAGTTTGGTCAGGTTCAAAACCCTTCAGTATGCACTTTGCCCCTGGAGTTAATGAGAAACCCATTCGAGACGTTGAAGCCAGAACGCATGCCCTTCTTATTGAAGTGGTTGTATATGAACTAAGTTGTAATGATTTTCTCTTGGCATAAAATAATAAACCTAATAACTTCAAGATAGTTGCCCAGAAATTAAAAAAAATACATATAAAAGAACCGGTCGCTGGAATCTCGCCGGAATCTAGAAATAGTTGTTTGAATATGAAAATGGTTGCTGGAAACCGGTTGGTTTAAGGTGACCTCTAATAGCAGGTCACCTTGCATACAATGAACAACAATTTAAAGTTTTTTGTATTTTTTGATAAAAAATAAAGTTGGTTGTATACAATGGCAATATAGACATAGTTTGTTGTATTTTCGCGCAATTTGCCCATTGTTATAATGTTTGAGTTAAATATTATCATGTTTATATTCCTGTTTAATAAATGATAATATATTATTTTAGTATATAAATGTGGTCACATATAACATGGGTTAAAGTTGCATAATAGAATGAAACTTGTTTTAATGTTCCAATATGGTACTTAAAGAATTTTTTTTACTCGTATGACCATTAAACTTGTAAGAAACGTGCTAATATGCCCATTTTTTAACCCGTAACCGGCTTAGCCGGTAATACATGATTTTAAACTTATTTTCAAGAGTCGGGATAAGGTATGAATCTTGTCATATTGTTTCAATATGGTACTTAAAGTTTTTTTTCGTTTGTACACATCTAAACATCTTTCAAAAACTTCATTTTTCCTCCATTTTTGACTTTAATAACTCTATCTTTTCTTTGTACATGACATATTCAGTTTTCTTGTCATCCAAAAATCGTTTGTAGTCTATGTAATAGCTCCACCGAAATTTGTGAAAATACTCCTAATTAGTCAATGAGAATTACAATCAAGATTACATGACTACAAACAACTTTTGGATGACAAGAAAACTGAACTTGCCATCTACAAAGAAAAGATAGAGTTATTAAAGTAAAAAATGGAGAAAAAATAAAGTTTTTGGAAGATGTTAGACGTGTACAAACGAAAAAAAAACTTTAAGTACCATATTAGAACAATATGACAAGATTCCTACCTTATTTTGACTCTTGAAAATAAGTTTAAAATCATGGATTACCGGCTAAGCCGGTTACGGGTTAAAAATGAGCATATTAGCACGTTTTTTACAAGTTTAATGGTCATATGAGTAAAAAAAAATACTTTAAGTACCATATTGGAATATTGAGACAAGTTTCATGCTATTATACAACTTTAACCCCATATAACATAGATGATAACATATATAATTTCCTATCATCTTCTATCTTCGAATCTTCTAACATATATAAAAGACTAATTAGAAAAAATTTATTAGATAATCTGAACCGTTCATTTAGTAAAAAATTTAATCTTAATCATTAATTTTTTTAATTTAAAATTTTGATTTTGACTTTTTAAAATCAAACTAATGTAAGTTAAGATAATGATTAACCAATAATCAAATGAATAATAAATATCACTTGGATTAAAACAATATACATTTTAATTGATATACATTTTAAAAAACATGATATACATCCAACACTTCATATTTATGTTTTTTGATCCAGGTATTTTAACTATCTTCTAATAAATATAAAAGATTAATTTGACTTTTTAGAGTCAAACTAATATGTATTAAATAAAGATAACAATTAATTGACATATCTATCTTTAACATATATTAAACAAATTATAAACAAGATTAAAAATTAAATGGCGTTTGATATTAATCATCAAATGATAACATTTCAAAAAACAAATTTGACCAACTAATTAAAATATAATATAATTTATATTTAATCTTTAATCTTTTCTTTTAAAAGAATAGTATTATGATGTAATTATCTTATTTTAGAATATTTTCACTAATCAAGTTCATTTATTTTCTTAAATGTCTTTGAATTAGTTCTTTTTACGTTAAAAACCTTAACGCATGCTTATTGTTCAAGAGTTTCTTTTTTTAAAACAATGTTTGTGACATTCATTATTGTGATAATTTTTGTATGATTTACAATTGTTTTATCATTTATGTTAGTACTTTTAATACAAGAACAATTCAATATTTATTTTAATCCTCCGTGTTTGTACACAGGATGTTAGCTAGTTATATTATATTTATATTTATATTTATTATATAATTTAACATTTAGCATTTGAATGTATTAAAAATAATTTAAATTTTTAACCTTATCTCATAAAAATTAAAAATAGAGTTTCAATTATTGACTATTCAAAGTTAAAATTGAATTTTTAATTATAAGTTAAATTAATGGCTAAGATTTAATTTTGATTAAATAAAAGCTAAGATCTTCTATAAAATTTATAATAGTTAGTCTTTTATTTATATTACGTAGTAGAAAATTAGAAGATACCTAAACTTATAAACAATTTCATGGGGATGTAAAACACATCCTAAACTTTGTAATTTTGAAAGTTGACAAAATAAATTTTAAAATTGTTATAAATTTATTCATGTTATGCTAATCTTTTTTTAATTATTTTCGTGTCTTATAATTATTTAATAATTTTTATTAATTTTAAATATTTATCTTTTGTAAACAACCAGTGTATCACACGAGTATTTAATCTAGTATATATATAAAAGACTAATTTGATAAATTTTATTAGACGATCTGAACAATTTATTCTAAAAAATATTTAATCTTGACCATTATTCACTTAAAATCAAAAAATCAATTTTGACTTTTTAAAGTCAAAAGATAATTTCATATATACCCTTATTAAATCATATAAATTCGTATCTGCCTACCTTAATTTATAAATATCATGTTTAACCCTTATAATATTTTAAAATATCATATTTAATCAAAATTTTGGTATATCATTCTATAAATATTTTATAATTATTTAAATTTCTTTTTAAACTATAAACAATAACGTTTAACTTTATTATCCTTGATTGTAAAAATAACGATTGGTGATTTATATAAGATATGCAATCATGTCTGTTCTTATCATGCTACCATGTTTACGCCGTCAAGTCTGCCATCTAGCTCGCGTCGATGTTTTCTCCATTGGTTAGAGTGTTGATGATGTACGTCATCATTTTTTTAAATTCTCATTTAATTCGTGTTTTATTACTCTTTAATATGTTTTTATTAATTTTTAATATTTATTATCTTTTAAACCAACTCGTGTATCACACGGGTATTTAGTCTAGTCTTTTAATAAAAGATCAACCTTCATTAATTATATATAAACTATTTATTTTGTTAAAATTAAATCCTAATAATTTATCTAGTAAAAATTAAAAAAACTCGAATTTAACGTTCAATGATCAAAATTGAATCTCAAATTTAAGTTTTAACTTCTACGGTCTATATTGAATTTCAAAATAGTAAAGATAAATATAAAATTAACATGAAAAGTAATAGTTTGAAAGTAATTTCATGATACATTTATTGACTCTATCTCTATTAGCGTGTTTATTAGTTAAGTGTTGTTATTTCTTATTATCAAATTTTATTTAATTGTTTTTTGGTTTTAATTCTGAAATTTATTCGTATAGATTATTTTACTACACTAAAAAAAATACACTAAATTTGACAAACATCAGACTATGAAAGTATTATACCCATTTAGTGTCTCCTAGTCAACATATTGAACATATTATTTTTAAATACTTTTTATTTATCAACCTTTTAAATTTACATTTCTTACGCATCATATATTTTTTTTGGACCGGCAAATGGGACACTTCCCCGCCTCTTCAGTGTGGGTTCGAATTGCTTGATGCCAGATTTATAACCGCCACTCGTTATTTGACTTTAACCAAGATTCGAGCACTACACCTTCACTCTATGAAGAAGACTCCTAAGGGTAAAACCCTCAACCCACTGCATGCAACAGGATTTGATCTCCCAACTTCTTACGAGGAAGGGGGCATATGATAATATTTTTATTGATGTTTAGTATGTATCCATCTTTAACCTTGTGAAACTCACTACCCGGTCTAATCCTCTCTTTCCCATTTGATGATCTAGAAGTACTCAATATCTTTGTACGAGTCCACAATCACTACACGAGATGAACCTTGGTTTGATGAACCATATATCACACAAATATTTAATCTAGTGTATATCATATGAATTAGTATAATTTTTTACTATTATTATTTATTGCGTTTTGTTGTACAGCCAAGATAATCAATGCTCTTTGATCATGAGAGAAAATTATGGGGGTTTGTCGTGTTCATGCATTATGTTATATTACTTACTGTACAACAACTATTACTAACATATCAATCAACACTATATTTAATCAAAGCAAAAAAGGAGATGTACAACTACAAAGAATATTCGAAACTCGACACTGCCCCCCACTCCTATTAGTCCACATCTTGGACACAAGGTTTGAGCAAAGAAGAATTAATAAAACGTTACCTGATTCAAGTATTCGTTACTAATTTGTTTTACCAAGACAAGAATGTTCTTTAAAAACTTAGCTCTAACTACTTTATAACTATCTAATTTAGTTTTTTACAAAACAAGAAACTTAACCAATCTAAATACATAATCAGATAACATACGCACATATAGACACATTATCTGCTAGCAGTAGTATACTCACTTTGATAACTTTAAGCACAAAACAAGCAACTTAAGAAGTAGCATGCGTTTGGATTTTTGTAATTATCAGATTTTATATTTTTTAGTATCTTGCTAGTTTTTGTTATAATCGAGTTTGCAACACGTTCTATCAAACAATTTCAATCAATTTTCAGAATTAATTCATGGTAAGAATTATTTATTTTATTTTAATCTTTTACACTACGTACAAAGTCGATCTTTCAACGTTAAATTAATACAAAAACTAAAACTATATTTTCACCATTAGAGTCCGGCCATCTTCATCTCCATCTTGGAGCAGGTGCAAACACTCATTATACAGTTTCTCTAGCATCTCGCTTTCATCATGCTTCATCATCAGCAGATCTAAGCCGTCCAAAGGCATATCCAGCTCATCATGACCGTCCATGCTCGACGCACTCCCCATCTCGAACAATGGCGGCCAACTGAAATCCGTCGCAAGTAAATGGGCTTCCTCTTGATCGAACGTCGAGCTCGATGATGAACCACACATTAATCCATTACTAAAACTATCCTTCTTTCTCAAACTCAGAGAAGAAGAAGAAGAAGACGACGAGGAATTAGAAGATTGAGGAATGATGACCTGCTCTGGTTTCTCTGCGATTTTGACTATTGATGATTTCTGCGTCGTTTTCCTCTTCTTCTTCTTCTTCGGTTTTTTGTCGTTTGTATAGATGTCTGACTGCTTCTCGTCGGTGACTGCAAGAACCTTCTGTTTAAGATGAGAATTCCAGTAGTTTTTAATCTCATTGTCGGTTCGACCTGAAAGTTCAGATGCTATGAGTGACCACCGGCTGCCGTGAATCGAATGGAGCCGGATGATGGTTTCATTCTCGTCGGCGGTGAAGTTTCCTCTTTTAATCCCTGGCCGAAGGTAATTCATCCATCTCAGCCTACAACTCTTTCCACATCTGAGCAATCCTGGAAATCAATCAATCGATCAGCTGAAATTAACGTTGTGTTGATCATCGATAAACGTAACACGAATCGAAACTTGAAAAAGAAAATGATAATAAAAAACTGAATTGAGATCTGCGCCTAATTAATGAGTGCACGTACGTACCAGCTTTGGAAGGCATGGAACGCCATTGACCTTCACCGTTGGTTTGAATGTAGTGTGTGAGAAGTTTATCTTCTTCATCGGACCATGCTCCCCTGTGTAAACCCACCTTCGAGCAACAGGGTGCTCTTCCCATCTTCTTCTTTTTTTTATTTTTCTCACACAATCACACTGGGGTTTTAATGGTGGCCTTTTAAACGTCTTTCAGAACAATTTGGCACGCTTCTGGGATTACAAAAGTTTATTCGATTGTGCAAAAACCAACATTGACTTTGGGCAATGTAATATGCCCTTGAGTAAATTATAAATTTTTATTTATTTATTTGCAATGACTCAATTTATATACCTGATAATCACATCTAAAACACCATTCACATATGAATTTTGCATTAAAAGTGGAAGCGTAAATAGCTTGAAACCGGTTTATTCAAAAGATACACACATAAGTGCAAATGTAGCTTCGTACCAAAAGCTTGACATTTTACAAAGAGACGTTAACGTGTTTTCCAAATACTTTTATAAAAGCTAGGATCAAACAGGAGTTTTACCCTTGCCTTGCTACGTTCTGTAAAACATTATAAAATAGAATTTGATAAGCTACAAGAGTTTAGTGACTTTACCAGACTGTCAATCATATAAACACATGCATAGAATCACACACACATACACACACACACACACACACACATATATATATATACTAGCGTTGTACCCGCGCAATGCGGCGGCGACGAATAGTTTGTATTCGATAACATGTCAATTTCAAAAATGTAAATGTATGATACTCACAAAATGCGGTGTGAACAAATATTTTCTAATCAACAACGTATCCATCTTTTAACTTTTTTTATTATCTTTATTTCTTCTTTTCCCATAAACTCTTTTATTAATTTTCAAAATAATTTATGAAGAACAATAAAATAAGAAAAATAATTAAAAAGAAAATATTCTATTTTTGAAAATTTTGTTGGTGTAATGTTTGATGAGTTGTTTATAGTAATTACAATAAATTAGTTGAGGTAATCAAGGAGATAATTAAATGGGTTATTGCTTTAAGAGTTTGTACTATTTGTATAAAAACATGTACTACTTAAAATTAAGTAGTCTTAAAATTTTTAATAGAGAGAATGTTAAATGCTTTATAAGATAGTATAGATATATATAAAACACGTATATCAGGGATATGATTGCCTCCAGTTCTAGACCGAGTGTAGCAACTGAGTCATAGTACTATACTATTAGACAGTATATTTCATGTTTAATATTGTATATTTATTCCTTTATTATCCTCCTGTAAATTAGGTAGTCTGTTACAATTGTATGTGATATCCTTGTATATATACGGTGCTTGTATTCTAATCAAAGAGAGATTTCTTTGATTAGAATACAACCACCGTATATATACAAGGATATCACATACAATTGTAACAGGCTACCTAATTTACAGGAGGATAATAAAGGAATAAATATACAATATTAAACATGAAATATACGATCTAATATATACTAACTCTGAGCCTCTACTACACTGAGCAGTATGCTAATCAACACATAATACATGATTGTATTATATTATAATAACAGACATGCTGCAGATATAAGTAATAGTCTAGAAGACTCGCCATATGATCAGTTTACAATACTGGATATATATGAGTCCTACAGTGATCACTCATGATCTTACACAATTAAAATAACACTTAATACCAATAACACATCATGTAGCATAACTGAAAACTGGTCAGAAGCCAGGCACGCCCGTGCCTTATGAAGTGCAGCAATAGTTTGCCGACTGTCTACTGTTTTTCCGACCAAAACACCATAAACTCAATTCTAATCGATATAAAACAACTTGGGGGTGTTTTCTACACCCCAAACAGCTTGTAGCAACAAAATTATTAACAACAAACATCAAATACAAATTCCTACTATGATTCAATCTTATTGAACCATTTTGACCCATATACACTTGAATTCCATAAAAACCAATCATACCTAGATGATCCTAGTACTGAAATGATTCTATTAATATGTTAACTTCACTGTTTCTTGATCAAATTCGAAAAGGGAAATGACAGCCTAGTATGTACGCATGTATGAATACGTCTGTTTGTTTGTGTAGGTTAGCAAGACTTCAAGTGGAAGTCAAAGTTGGTTTAAATAATGATAAGATTAAACACTAATAAAAAGATATTAAAGACTTATAAGTCTAAAAATAAACGAGACAAAGAAAATAGTGATCAACTACATCAACACCTAGACTAATGGAACCATCGACGAGAGGGGAGGGCAGACTTCAAATAGAAATGTGATATGGTGATACAAATGATGTAATTATATTCATTGTACAAGTCTGTTGCAATTAGTGCAATAAGGTTAATTTTTTATTGGTTATAATAAAAGATTTTAAAATGATTATATTTTTTTAAAATTTTTAAAACTAAGTATTTGGTTAAAACGATATTATAAAGCGTAAATATGATATTTGTGAATTATGGTAAACAAATAGGATATTATAAGGTTTAAAGAGGGTTAAGATTCAAAAAGCAAAAAACCTTATCTAATTCAATTATTAGAATTATCTAATAGATTTTATTCATGTTAGTGTTTTATAATATTAGAACATAATAAATTTATTCTTATAGGATTCTATATCATTTTATAAAATGTAGAAGGATAAAACAGTTTAAAATTAAGTAAGTATGACCATATAGTAGTAAGAAATAAAAAATTTCAACTCATAAGTATCATTAAGGGTTAAAACCATAAAATAAAGGTCTACTTTTCCCATTTTCCCATTGTGGCACGTCATATTTTTTTTTGTACACATGTGGCCAGTAAACTTATAAAAACGTGTTAATGTGCCCTTTTCGTGACCTGCAACCTGCCAGCCCCTTTTTTGTGTTTTTTGGGTCAATTTTTGATCGTTTTGCCAGATTTTTTTTTTGTAGAATCTTGTAATTTATCATTATACCTTTCAAATGACACCAAATTCATGAATTTTCGTCAAGTATTGAGGGAGAATTTTGAGCTCAAAGTTTCGTTTTTTTGTGTTAACGGGTTCGAAAACATGGCAGAAAAAAAGATGTGTTTTTAGCTTGATTCTTGATCATTTTACATAATTCTTTTTATAGATTGTCGTAGATAATATTTTTACCTTTCAATGGACACTAAATTCATGAAAAACCATCAAATGTAGGCCAAGTTATTGCTAACTAAAGTCGATAATGACTCTATTCGACACCCGTACGGTATTTCAAAAAATTGACACATTTTAAACTCGTTTTTGTTCTTTTTTTGTACTAATTGATAGATAACTCGATTACCTTTCCATAGAGTCAAGAATCATTGATTTTCGTTAAGTGTACATGGAGAATTTTGGCTTCAAAGTTTGTTTTCGAAATGAAGAAAATTGGGGAAAAAGATGACCTGCTATTGCAGGTCAAAATCACCAAAATGGGCACATGAACACGTTTTTTATAAGTTTACTGGCCAAATGTGTAAAAAAAACATGACGTGCCACAATAGGAAAATAGGAAAAGTAGACCGTTATTTTATGGCTTTAACCCTATCATTAACAAATGTATATTATATTATTAATTAAAAGGAATAAAGTTCATAAGTTGACAAAAATTCAACAAAAACTTGTATACAAAGTATTTAAAGACGGTGGAATTAGTTACAAAACGTTAGTTTTGTAATAATTTGGTGTGTGTAAGACCAAATTTCCGTCCGAACGATACATATTCCAAGTTTGTTTTACATTGTATTGAAACAAAATGGCGATACAACAAAAGAGAATACTCCAATTTTATCCCAAAAGACATTCATCGTACACAATCTGTACTAGCCATCGGTAGGGAATCTTAAATAAAAGATTAACGAAGTTAATTTTAGCTATTAAATCTATATAAAAATTTTAATAAAAATTAAAATTCAATTTTGATTTTTCTTACTAAAAATTGGATTCACTTTTATTTAAATTAAATTTTTTTATAAATACTTTTATATATACTCTCTTAAACCCCCAATAATTGTATTTTATCCACCTTAATTATAAATATCATATTTATCCTTTATACGGAGTAACATTTTAAGATATCATATTTAACCAAGTCTTAGTTTTAGCATTCTAAAATATTTTATAATTGTCATAATTTTTAGAATTATAAACAATAAGTGTTTAACCTTTATGTTCCTAATTGTAACAATAATGATCGATAACTTGTACAATAAATACAATCACGTCTATTCATATCATGATACCCCTTTCGTCTATATTTCCACCGTGGTCTAGGTGTTAACACTATTTGTCGTCCTTTTTTAAATTCTCATTTAATTCATGTTTTATAGTTATATAATATCTTTTTGTTAATGTTTAATATTTATAATCTTTTAAACATATCTATGTATCTAATGGACATTTAATCTAGTATATAAATGAAGGATAAATTATAAAAGGTTCGAGCATAGACAATTCTAAAAACATGAACACAAAGAAAGCAACACATAACACACACTATTATCCTAATATTTGGAGGTGTGTAACAATCTAACTGAAACTATCTATTGAAGAGTAGCTAGCCCTAATCGGGCCTCAGTCATTGGCACATTTACATACTTTGAAAGCTTCTTTCATTGAATTCAAAGATCAATGGTTGTGAAGCATACTTTCCAAGCCTTTAGGTTGTTGAAATTCGTTTGGGCTAGGTCGTTGCGCTCCTACAACCTCTTGGCAAAGTAGTTCTAACACAATGGTTCACCATGCACCAATTAAAGGCGATCCCCTTAATTTGAAGAATAGGGTCCTACAAAACCTATAACCTATCATGGTCTTTGTTAGTTTTGAAAGGACCGTGGGAACCAGTCATATTTAATAATGGTTGACTTCGACTATTACTCTGTACTACAATCATCAATCCCACACAAATACCAATAACAATACCACGAACAATTAGCTAGTTCGTAGATGGACCACGTACAGAAACATAGTAGGCAAAACATAACATACCACAAACCATGCTCGCGAACATTTAGCATGAATGAATAGTTATATCAATGTAGCATTATCGTATTCATGTACTTACCATTTGAATATATTTATATCTATGGTTAAACATGAATGTTCGATGTACAACCATTGAACAAACCTGAGTAATTCTCGTTATGCTAATTGCCTAGTTTATAGATCACACAAGTACGTTTAGCATGACATTTAACTAAAAACATATAACATATAACATATTATGTTGCGCTCACCTTGTGTCCAAACATTTAAATTTTAATATAAAACATATAACACTAATTGTAAATTTACAGTTTGAATCATGCTCAATCCTCACTTTATAACACTGATCTATGGATCAATACGGCCCCAATACCTCCTCAATACAACCTTATTGACTTGGTATGACGCCTATACGACTTGAAATATCAATACACAACTTGTACACCTAACCTAGGTTTTGATATGGTCTCAGTATGGTTATACTGCCTAGTACAATCTTAGTATGGTCAATGTATGGTTGTGCTTCTAGTATGCCCATACTCAACATTCAGTTGCTCGTACTTGCACCCAATATAATTCCAAACTCATACATATCGTTCCAGGTTAACTCTACACCTTCAATTGTCTTTAGGACCATTTTCAACATTCAGTTGCTCGTACTTGCACCATATTGAACACCTAATTGAGTCCATACATGCATTTGTAAATTTGATTTATGGTGTTATGAAGCTTAAATAGAGTTAAATTGATCAAAGTAGATAAAGTTTGTATCAAAACCCATTTGGATGGTTTATAATTATTTAATACGTTTTTATCAATGTTAGTATTTAACATTTTTTTAAACAACTAATGTATCACACGGACATTTAATTTAGTACAATATTATTAGGTTCTTTTACATATTGAGTTATAGTCAATAGCTTCTCTATTTCATTATACAAATTTAAGACTTTGTTTGAATTGCACACATTAGGTTTTTGATGTTGTTGCCATAGATAGATTGTATAAGATCGGGTGTGATGACATTTTTTTGAAAGTGTTACGTGTTTTGATATAATTGGACAATACATTAACAATAGTCAAACATACAAAACTGGTTTATATGTTGATACATAAAAGCCTGTTTTATGTATACTATACCGAGAGTGACACTACTAGAAAAACATGGAGTTTCCGAGGGCAGATTCCCTCGGAAATGGCCATTTTCCGAGGGATTTCCGAGGAAAATCTGTCCTAGTAAAAACCCTCCTCGGAAAACAGTTCCGAGGGAACTTTCCGACGTATTTCCGAGGACATACATTTCCGAGGGAATTCCGTTGACATAAAATTTCCGAGGGATTTCCGAGATGATGATTTTCAAGGGATTTCCGAGGGTAAATTTCCAAGGGATTTTCGAGGGATAGTTTCCGATAGATTTTCGAGAACACTTTCCGATAGTTTTCTGAGGACTACTTTCCGATAGTTTTCCGAGGACAAGTTTCTAAGGGATTTCCAAGAACATTGATGCTCACAAATCTATTAAAAATCCTCACTGAATATCAAGCTTTCCAAATATCTAAATTCTTTATTTTTTAGTAATACAAAAAATTTCCATTCAATATAAAAATAAATCATTTATACACAAATTCAACACCAACATATTTAATTTGGTAAAGTTAGATTAACTACAATACGGAAGCAAATAAAATTTCAAAAATAAGATCCGTATATCAAGTTTTGATTAACAAATGCAAACGATATGTGCTCCTACATGGATTAAAAAGGGTCTCGAGGTTGAAATTGTTCAGTCATCACCGAAGTCAAGGTTGTCCATTATATTTGCAATGCTTTCGTTATTGTTTCGTAGACAACCTTTGTGCTTCTATAACTTGCTTTAATGTTTGTTCACTTTCTCGCAATGTTGATATGTATCTTTCACTCTTTGTATCTACAATTAGTAAACACATAGATACACAAAATTACTATCTAAATATGACTAGATAATACATAATAAAAAACAACCAATATTAGTATCTTATTACATGTAATGTATATCCGATATACTACCCCCTATATGACCACTTCATACCAATATGAACTAGTGTAATACCCTAACGGGTGCCTTAATTCATTTTTTAAAGTCGGGGATATGTATCTACCAAGTTCTAATCAATCCTCACGATATGAGTAAAACGGAAACCTAAAATTCCATATCGTTCACGATAACCGTAACATAGTAACAAAACTCAATTAGCAATTACATTGAGACCGAAGTTTAATATGAAAGAGAACCCAAGTATAATTTAGACTTAACCATAGTTATAAAAGCAAGTGAAAACGACAAAAATTGTCAATAATTATGAAATTATTAACACAATAATCAAAACATATATAAATGCTAATTTCACTTTATTTTGCAATCTGACAAAACATATTAGGTTTTAATAGTAAGTAACATAAACTTGTAAGATAATTAAATACACGACATACATAATTATTATTACAGCACAATATAATTTATTCAGTTTCATTATGATAAAATAGCACTAGAACAATTCATAGACAATATTACTCATACAATTAATTTATAGTTAGTCCATAACTAATATTTCCCATTAAAACTCATGAAAAAATAAACAAAAACATCTATAACACCTGTATAAGACTTTCATTATCTATTGAATCAAAACTTTATCAACAAGAAACATATATCAAACCAACATCTCAAAAATCTGTCGGAAATCTCTCGCTATCTTTTACGAGGGTGTATTTCCTTGGAAATATCTCGGAAATTTTGCGAGGAATTTCCAAGGGCATGTTAGTTCTCGGAAATCTCTCGGAAATCTCTTGCTATGTTTTTCGAGGGTGTATTTCCTCGGATGTCTCTCGGAAAATTTTCGAGGAATTTCCGAGGCATTTCCCGCCCTCGGAAATTTATCGGAAAACTCTAGGTAACTTAACGTCCTTAGAAAGATGTAGGTATTTCCTTGGAAAGTTTTCTGAGGGAATTAACGCCCTCTGAAATCTCTCGGAAATCGCGCTGTTTTCTAGTAGTGTGAACAAGACTCCCTCTAAATGATACCACTGAAAAAGCTTGGTTGTAAGATAATAGCTACATTAATCTCGGTGAGAAGAGAGACGGATAATGATAGTGAAAGAAAGATAAACAAAAGAGAACATGTTAGTAAGATGGAGGTAATATGTATTTTCTCGGTTTATGAAATGAAGTAAGATGAAGATGAGAAATGCAAGGTGACATTTTTATAAAAGAAAATTACTAATTTTATTAATTGAACTAGAAAAATGATTGATAATCTTAATTCTTCCCTTTTTTAAGTGTGAATTGGCTCAAGATGCATACGGTGTTTCCATAACTTAGTCATAGAGGTTATATTCTCCTGGAGTTTTTTTCTGGTATTAGTTTAAAAAATTAGATTGGTGAAGCTATTTTGGTGAATTCTAGTGGATTACATACTATTTTTAACAATAGAACACACGCACACAATAATCTACTACTAAATCTACATATTTTGTTCATAGCAGGTCTTGAACTCATGACCATAAGCTAAGGAAGACACCTTGTAACACCTTATACTATTTGACTACAAGCCTTTTGATTAGTGAATTACATACTATATATGGTTGAAAGCAATTCCCACGAGAATGACAATTCTAATTTGGCAGTTGATGTATAATAGGCTTCCAACTAATTAAGTGTAATATAGAGAGAAGGGGTGTTTAAGTTCCTAACTCGTCTTGTGTTTTTGTGGGTATGTACTGGATCGAGTTTAAAGATCATTTTTTCTTACACTACGTATCCAATTGCTATCTCTTTTTTAAGGAAGTTCAAAAATGGTGGAATATAAATGACTCTATTCCAAATTCAATCTCTAGTCTTCTACAATGTGCATTGTTCACAAATTGGTCTAACAGGAAAACAACTTCTTGCTTTCAACATCGTGGTATTATTTTTTTCTTAGAGTCGGTGTCTTTCGTTCTCGTATATATAAACAAGATTACAAAATCATTTTCTTTTCTTAGGGTTGTATGATCTTGAGAGTAAGTAAGTTTGGTTACATTGATATTGTAATCCAATATTTAAACTTAAGAGTTCAAGTCTCATTTAAAATAAAAACATGTTAATCAAAAGTATATATAAGTTTGCTAATATAAAAACAATAATCCAAGATTAGAGTCGTCTTTGTAATTTTGTTTTCTTTCTTTTGAATATGTGTAGTATGTTGGTAGACTTGTTTATTTTAATAAGAAATGAGATGCGATGAGATCATCAATTCACCGTACCCTTCGTCTAACAATGATTTAAAAAGTATAAAAATATATATATAATAAATGATATTTAGGGAAAGTGGGAAAGAAAATAAAGAATATTTGTGATTTGCTCATCTCACGTATCACGTGGTAGACCTCGTGTTCCGACTTACCCTTCTTAATTATGTCAAAGCCATCAACAACTTGCCTGTCTTACTTCCTTTTTTTTCTTCTTCTTTAAATTCAATTATTATTAAATTTGATTAGATCTGCTAGTTGTGATAACAAATATATAATTAATTATTATGGACAACTAATATCAATAACACACATTAATTATTATTATTATTATTTATTTTTTTTACTGTTTTTTAACGTGTTCTCCCCAGACTCACACAATTTAATAACTATCATTTTCTAGTAAATAATATATTGGAATATTGAAAATTATAAATGTTTTAGCATTATATGTATTATATATTTTAATATCTACTTTTTAATATACTATACCTTTAAAAGCTACCTTTTGATATAGTTTACTATTTTATATTTGACATTATATAACCAACTACATTTTTTTTATCAATTGATGTATCAAAACTTCATTATAAATGTACTTATAATATAAAATTTTTGATATATCAAAACAAACTACAACACAACACCCTCTTTTGTGTCGGACGAATCAGTGGAAAATCCGTGGGAAAGGAGTGTTTCTCTCGGATTTCCCACGGAATCGACTATGACTAAAAGCTTCGTGGAAAAACTATTTCCCTCGGATTTCCTAGGATTTCCTCACGGAATCCGTGGGAAATCCTGTGAAAATCTGTTTTTGGACTCAAATCCGTGAGAAATCCGTTAAAAAATTCCCACGGAATTTGGTCCGTTAAAAATCCTTTTCTGATGCCTGATTTTCTTGTAGTGACATAAGTTGTAAAAGTTAATACATATAATAAAATTAAGTGTAGACTTTGATATACTTTTAGTGTACTTAAACTGTTTTCAACATTTTAATTTATAGTTTCATATTCTATCGTTAATGCTTAAAAACACTTGTATCAAACTCCTATCTTTGCGATGATAGCTCGGTGATTAAGGAGATGAATCAAACCCTAAGATTTTGATACTGGGTACGAGATTGTTCTATTAGGAACTCAACAAAGTATAATCACTTAGAGTTGGTGTGTTTAACCTCGGCTCCTAATGTTACTTTTTGTTTTTTTAAGAAAATGATTTGTTAAAAACATTTTTGGTTTTATTATACTAAAATATAACCAACTTTGCATAAGATATAATTGTATGGCAATGAGCTTTGTTTTTTGTCAATATATAGAAGCAACTTTTATTATCTCATTGTATGCAAGTTGTTGTATACAATGATAATTTATGCAAAGTTTATTGTATACAATGATAACTTAAAATAAGACACAGAAAAAAGTTTTTTACATACAATAAGATAGTTATGAAAATTGATTGTATTTATTGACAAAAAACAAAGTTTGTTACATATAAAATCATAAATTATAATACTTTTAAACATATCATTAAGAGAAATAATTAGTAAATTTATGAAGGCATATATATGATTAAAAATAAAACAAGGGTGATTGGGTAATTCTATTGATACCCACATGTCATCTAACTTAACCTCTTAATGTGATATTTGTGAGTGAAAAACTATATTAAAAATTATATAATTTATATAGATGATTTGACGTATTGGTATGTGATAGAAATGAGGCTAAATAGTAACATCTTAAAATGTTAGCACCCTAAACCAGTAAACCCTACTATTTAACCCTCCTCTTAAAATCCTTATATCAAATTATCCATAAACAATTTGTAAACTAAAACTAATGCAACTGTATCATATAATGATTACCAAATGTTAGAAAAATCATAAACGTCGGAAATTTTGACTTTCCAAGGGGATTAGGTTGTAATTATCTATTTCGAGAGGGTTTATTTTTCTCTTTTGAATTCGAACGCATCATCATTTGAATTGGTGTGTGGGCATGATGCACAATAATTTTGGTACACAGAAAAAAAATTACAATGAAAATACAATACAATGAACTTAATTAGCATTATACAGTGGGAGGTTCAAATGAGAACCTAAATATTTTTGAGAATGGGAGACTCAATCCTAGCTGTTCAATTCCCCTTCTTCAATGTCATTGACCACTCATGAATTCCTCACATGTACCCTACCACACTCGATTCCCCCACGCTTTCCATCAATGAATTCCACTTACAAAATGAACGGCTAAGATTGAGTTTCTCATTCTTATTTAATTTCTCATTCTCATTTGAACATTCCCCGTAATATATATATATATATATATATATATATATATATATATATATATATATATATATATATATATATATACTAGCAGCGTACCCGCACAATGCTGCGGCGTCAAATAGTTTATGTTTTATAATATGTCGTTTCAAGAATGTAATGATATGTTACTTTGATTGGATAGAAACAGATATCTAAAGTGTGCAGTGAAGGATCTTTATATTATAGGTAGCGATTCAATGTTACAGAAAAAAATTATACAGCAAACGATTCAATATAAATATTAGAATAAAAAACTTACCATAAATTGTGTAAATCGGTCTAGTTCGATTCCCCTCTCCCAAGCTACCATACCATACCTTCTCTCCTGTTAAAAAAAACACGTGTTGTGGATTTAATTTGTAGAGGCTTTGGATAAAGATGTGTTCAGTGTAGCTTGAATGTTGGACCAAAAATTGTGGTATTTAATTTGTGAGAGACAGGCTAGCACCTAGAGCATATATAATGGTAACCCACTCCCTCATGGAAACTAGTAGATGGATGACATTTATTTTAAGGTCTTGATCGTCCAAATCTCGTGTACATATGGGTGCAAATTTTCTTCTCATCCTCATTTACTGTTTTAATTTCGTAAAATCAATTCAAACATAATATAGTTGCTGCGATTGTATCTGTATGTTTATTTATATAGTTTTTTGAACGACAAATGCACACACTCGCTAAACCTTTCATTTATATGATTAAATTTTTTTGTTTTATGCATCCGCTATGGTGTACGAAATACATCTAGAAACTAGAAAGCATGATTTTTAGTGTTTCTAGCTCATATTTAGTTCCCCATGGGCATTCTGTGAAATGACAGTGAGTGTGTGTGTACTTTTTTTCAATAATCGCATATGGAAATTAATGTGTTATACAGTTTTGGAAGATGATTAATGAGTTAGTGGATGAGGAAGGAGGAAGGACCATTGCCATTATATATATAGTAATACACGCTCCCATGGTTCTACTATATACCATATGCCATGTCATGTCTATTTCATTGCATCATTGTGTCACAAACCAACCTTCATTATACTCGTATATACTGGAGAAGCTTAATATTATTTTTTTAACACCACATATATATAATTTATTAAATTAATATATTAAATATATATTAATATATTAATTAAGCTGCTGCTGATATATATTTATTAAAACCTAAAAAACCCAACTTTTCTTATTGTGTAATTAATGCAGCTCTGAAGTACACAAGATACCATGTGTAAAAAGATTTGTATCGCAGAGCATTTTACACATTTATGAATATCGAACAACTTGTTTGTATTTTATTTTATTACATATCAAACAAGACTTTTTCGTTTTTTCACTCATCAAATTTTCATCATACACGCACCAGTCAAACGTTCTAGAGAGTCTTAATTTGGATTTACTTATTTTTTGATATATAAACTTATTATAGTTCTAAGTAAGCTCGTAAATTAATTTTTTACCGCTTTCGAGATTATTAACTTATACTTGTGAGCTTGAAAATGTCACAAGATTAAATTGATAATCTCGTAAGATGTAAAAAAATTACTTACAAGCTTACTTAAAATAAGCTCGTAAATCCGATATATAAGCTAATTCAAATAACTATAAATGATTACATAAAAAGTGACCCTTCTCCGTCTTCAAGCAGATTTAAATACTCACTATACAGCTTCTCCAGCATTTCGTTTTCATCAATGTTGGACGTGAGTAGATCACAGCCGTCAAATGGTAAAATCTGATCATCCTGACCATCCATGGTTTCTAAAGCTTCCATCTCCATTAATGGCTCCCAATTTGGCCAGCAGAAATCCAGTAAGTCGGTTTCTCCTTGATCAAATGTGGAGCTCGAAGATGCACCGCTCATGGCTAAATTATCAAAACTGTCGTTCTTCCGCAAAGTCAACGATTGTGATGAAGAGGATGAAGATGATGACGGAGAAGAAGAGTGAGTAACGATTTCAACTGGTTTCGCCGCGATTTTTACCTTCGTTGACTTGTGATCTGATTTTCTCTTCCTTTTCGGCCTTTTATTCTCGCCGTCGCCGTCGCCGTCGCCGCCGTTGCTCGCCTTCCGTTTAAGATGCGAGTTCCAGTGGTTCTTAATCTCATTGTCAGTTCGACCTGGAAGTTCCGTGGCTATGAATGACCACCGGTTTCCGTGGATTGAATGAAGCTTGATTATCGCATCATTCTCATCGGCGGTGAAGCTTCCTCTCTTGATGCCTGGCCGGAGGTAATTCATCCATCTCAGCCTGCAACTCTTTCCACATCTAAGCAATCCTGATTACATCAATTAAATCGAAACAGAACATTAATACATCGAACAGTACTTATCTTAACAGTTTCCCTAACTTTGGAGACAGAATAATCGCAACGATTGTACTCGATTTTAGTTTCCAATTGACCAAAAACGACAAACAAAACTAATATATTTGCGGAAAAAACACTTAGCATCTGGTCCGTTTGGACGAGTTATTTGTAAATAAGAAGCATGTTTTCAAATCACAATTACACATACCAGCTTTGGAAGGCATGGATCGCCATTGACCTTCACCGTTGGTTTGAATGTACTGCGTGAGAAGTTTATCTTCTTCATCGGACCATGCTCCCCTGTGTAAACCCACCTTCGAGCAACAGGGTGCTCTTCCCATTTTTTTCACACACACAAACACAAGAGAGAGGGAGAGAGAAAGAAAGAGATGAGAAGAGAGATGTGGTGTGTGTAATGCAGAGGAGACCACCACAATTGGTGACCTTTTAAATGGTTTTTCAGAATGAATGTCACGTTTTTTATATTTTATTTCGGGAAATTAACAAAGGCTTATCAATTTTCCAGAAACCTACTTCCACTTTGTAATTGTACAAAATATGCCCTTCGAGTCTAATATTATGAGAGCTACTAGTAGTCTAGTAATCATATAATACTACCACTAGCTAAACTTCTCATTAAAATTTTATTCTAAACTTCTCATTTATTTTACGGTAACGATAAATCATAAATATTTGATTCAAAATAATAAGTTTTAATATCAATATTTTGTTAGAAACATATTTCAAGATAAGAGATAATCTAACTAGATTAAAATGAACATTATAGTGATAAATTATGATAATGTTTGAAATTTATAACTTCTAATATTGTTTTCATCAATATTATCATATCTAATTATTGATTATATAATCATATTCAATTTAATTATAGATGATAAGATAAATAAACATAAACACCATATAATACATTTAAATTATTGTTGTGAACTTAAGTAATATTTTATTTAAATCCAATTATATTTTTTATTTGAACTGAATTTGAATAATCTTTTGATTTAGACTCAAAACTAAATTTTAATTTTAACAAAATAAATTAATAGAAATTACTTAATTCAAATGATATTAATTATGATTAAATAGAAGGCTAAAATTCTGTAATTAAATTGATGATATCTTAGTTTTTTATTAATATTAAATAGATAAAACTGAAATATTTAAATATTAATAAAAGATTAATATATATTAAATTTATTAAATAATCGTAACCCTTCATATAATAAAATATACTTAATTACTAAACCTTGACTATTAATTTATCAAAAATTAGAATTTCAATTTTGACTTCTCTTAGTCAAAATTGAATAAATATTGTTAAAGTTTTTCATATATGTCCTTTCTATACCTTAAATATCATATTTTTCCATCTAATTTACAATTACATATTATTCTTTATAATATTTTAAAGTATTATATTTAACCAAAATCTTAATCTTATTATTTAAAATATTTTAAAATTATAATATTTTTTAATTATAAACAAGTAAAAATGCTTGATCTAATTGTCCTATTCTAACAATAATGATTCATGGTTACAAGAAATGCAATCATATCTATTCGCAATCATATTTTTTACGTCACCTTCCCATTAACCTATTGTCGACATTTCTACCGTTGGTCTAGGTGTTGAAACTGTTTGTTGCTATTTTTAAAATTCTTATTTCTTTCTCGTTTATAATTATATAATATCTCTTTATTAATTTTTATTATTTATTATTTCGTAAACCAATCTGTATATCACATAAGTGAGATAAAATTTATTGTACAATCCCAACCTTTAATTTAAAAATTCTATTTTAATTTTATAATCTTAACCATCCATTTATATAAAATTAAAAAATCAATTTTAACTTTTAAAGGTCAAACTAATACAAATATAATTTGTAGTTAAATATGATAAGTCATTTTTTTAATATTTTGACCTGTTATATTAAAACGTTGTTTGATATATATATATATGTAGACAAAAGTTCAAACGAAAACTATTTTTCGTACGAAAACCGCGAGAACCAATCAAAGTCGTCCAATTCCCCCTCCTTCAATGTCATTGCCCACCCATGCATTCATCACATGCACTCTGCCACACTTGAACCATTTTTAGTGCGAGAACCAATCTGATCCGTCCAATTCCCCCTTCTTCAATGTCGTTGCCCACCCACAAATTCCTAACATGCACCTAGTCAGATTCTATCCCTCCACGCTCTCCATCCATGAACTTCCCATATCCAAGGAAAGGTTAAGATGAGTTCTCGCACTAACAATAGTTCTCGAATGAACCCTCTCATATATATATATATATATATATATATATATATATATATATGAAATAAGTTATAAAACGTTAAACAAAATAACAGTTTCTTAAATTTATTTGAGAATTATAAATATTAAATTTATTTTATATATGATTGTAGTATTATATATAATACAGTTTTTGCTAACCGTGTATTACAAAATAATATTAAAAATTAAAAAATCTGTTAATTATTATACATAATTTTTGGTGTTATTATCACCTTAAACACTAAAATATCGTTTTTCTCACCTTAATTTACAATTATAATTTTTATATTTCATAGCAATTTACAATTAAACAAAATTCTTAGTTTCATCATTTTAGAATTTTTGAAATAACTTTAAATTATTTTTTATTTATAACAAATAAATAACTTGTTAACTGTAACGTCGATGGTAACCACAAGAAATACAATCACTTCTCTCCGTATCATGATACCATGTTTATGTTGTTACATCCGTCCCTCCTCGTATCGACTCATCTATCACTTGTTTGTGAGTTGATGTTGTGTATCACCATTTTTTAGTTCGCATTTATTATGCTTTATAATTGTTTGATATCATTTTTCAATACCAAACCATATATTATACGGATATTTCAATTCATCTAGTTTTCTTATAAATGGTTATTGATAATCAATTAATCATAATAGTAAATTAGTAATAATATACAACTAGATTTAGGGACCCGTGCACGCACGGGTAATTTAAAATTAAATATTAAGCAATATTTTCCTAAACAAAAGAAAAGTACTTAATAAATGTGTTAAGTATGATACATGAAGTAAAAAGTAATTAGTTTTATACAATAAATAAAATTACACACATATACAAATTCTTTAAAAAACCAATAAAAAACAATTAATCATATTCGTTGTAGAACTTTATATACAAATTCGAAACGCTGGTGAACTGATTAAACCCAAACAATCTGTATGAACTGATAGATATAAAATAATTAAAGAAAATTAGAATTTCAATTTAAAGAGTAAATAATGTATCTTAAATAAGTAAACCCGAAACGATAACTTGTTATATAAAAGAAGACTTTTGAAGTACGTTAAAAAGTGTCAAACATCCATATTACAAATTTGTAACCAAGAAAAATAACCAAATAAATAACTTATAGATGAGACTTGTGTTCATTATCGGGTACCTGAATAAGGTTGGTAAAAGTCTACTCCTTTAGCAAAGTAGACTTCTTAATGTTCCAAAATAGAAGAGAAATACCTCTGTGGCAGACCCTAAGTCTGTAAAGATACCAAATTAGACAATCTTAAAATACAAAAATAATGTAGGATCAAAATATATTACTTAAAAACAGCATACTGAAAAATCATATATTTCTCTTCACAAAATTAACAATCAATAAAGCTTTAGTGCATAAAATTTTAACAAATTATCGAAAGGTTCACAAGCAGAGTAGCATTGTTAGTGAACTTAAATTAGCAACAGCTTAACAAATGAACCTGAAATAAAGCATACCCAGGGGAAACCTTTAATGGAGATCTTGACTTCAAAATCAAGAATGGAAAAACATAGATAACCATGAAGAAAATCACTCTTCTATGGTTTGCCATTGGGACTATATACCTTCAACTAAAACATAGAATCTTCAATCTAGTATTGTATGACCAGAAAACATTTTTCATAAAGGCCAAGGGCCTTGTACAATACTTCCCGGTATTGACCCCCACATCCTCTCTCATGTTCATCATCTCAAAAATTGACAAAAAAAAAATCTGATATCTCTAACAATCATAAACTTTTTCACAAATTTATGTTCTACCAAAATCCACTTGGAATAATCTGTCAGTTAGTAATAAATATTAAAACAATATTGAATATATTTAATTTCATGAGATATAATATAATAAACATTTGAGGTGAACAACCTGTTGTGATACTAAAGATGACCGAGTGCGGACTAAGCATGTCGGGGAAGATAATGTATCTGTCTTCAATTACAAATTGAAAAATGTGCCCGAATTCAACTTCTTTTAATTTCAAGAATTGTTTAAGAGTCTTCCCGTACACTTGAAGATTCCCGGATGATGAATCACGTCCAACACTAAAAACCCATATTTGGTTACCACAAAAAACTATGATCCTTACAGAGTTATCTGGAAGTAAGGCATTCTTAAACAAATCAGGAGGGTTCTAGAATTAAAAACAGGAGATAATACGCAAATATATGAAGAAATTAAGAGTTAATAGATAAGTCTACAACTTTATTTAGATTTGAGACTTGGACTCCTAGAATTAATTAAAAATGGTTTATTTTCTTTATGTCAAACTTAAAAGCTCCATTGCACTTTGACACTAAAGTTGAAAATATAAAGCTGCACACTTATCTATTAACTCTTAATTTCAACTAACATGTGATACCAAATGAAAGATTTAAAAACACTTTGAACTGATTCAAACCTAAAAGTAAATGAACACTTTAACAAATTAAACTACAAACTATTAGCCTCTTGAAAGTTTATTACCCCAATTGAAATCAAAAGTGTTTATCTACTTTTGTAAAACGAACTAAGTACAGGCTAATATGAAACCTTATTAATTTTATGGATCAGTGCTTTGATAGACACAAACAAATAAAATACGTTGATTTTACCAAATATTCACAAGTCAAACCCCTAATTACCTTTAAACTAAATAATAAAGCAAAATAGAAATACGCCGCACTGTGATTAAGAGCAATGAGACAAATTTCTGGTTTATACCTCTGTAATACGAAGAATAACATCATCCTCCTGAGGTACTTGCCAAGCAATGCAAGATCAATGGCGTCAATTGGTAAACCTCAGGACCCAAAAGTGGGCTCTTCTCCAACAAAAACGTGGGTTTTAATTTGAGGCGGATGCAACTTACAAATCAAAATTAGACCTTTTGTTTTGCCATCTTCATCTTCATTCAGCCTCCCAAAGAAACCCAGCATAAGAAGCCAAAATATGGCTGTTTCATCATCAAATCAAATATCAAATCAATATTCATCACTACAATAATCATAATTCAATCAACAAAACTAAAGCTTCAAGAACATTCATGTTCATCATTTTACCAGTCATAGGGGGAAGCTTCAATTGCTTGTTTAAAGTAATCCTCTATCATTTTCAGTTGTAATATAAAGATCTTGCAAAACTGCCCCATAAAAGATAAATAAATAAATAAGACGTGCATATACATGTCACAGTTGCACTTTGTCCAGAAAGAATGCATTAAACATGCAACTTAATATGATTCTTAAATTTTAATTGAAAATACAATTGCTTGAATGGATTAGCATCACCTATAATATACTCTTTCAGGGGAAGAATTATCATCTGCAGATGAAATTGGCAAACTTGGAGTGAATCTTGATAGCATAAAAACCGTCATCTCTTTTGGGTTATCATCATTCACCATATGTTTCTTGGTAGAATCATGACTGTACGTATACTTGTAAAAAGAGAGTTCATAACTTAAGCCGCAGAGCAATATACATACTATGAAAAGGGAAATTATTACCAAATAAACGGGAATATCCGTACAGAATGGGAATAATCGTAAAGAAGCTTTATTTTCCGCTGGTATATGATAATGAATCCACTTCAGAAGAAATTGATAAACAAAGCCCAAATTTGATGTAAAAAAAATCGATCCTACGTATGCACCAATAAAAAATCAATGGACCAAATGATGATAAAATCAATTCTAGTTGGAACTTGATCAACCAAACCTAATCTGTAAAAGACAATCAATGAACAAAATGTAAAATCGGATGAATTCAAAGGAATAGGATTCAAGAAAAATACCTACACAAATCCGTACCTAGATGCTATTGACAGCGCTGTTAACACGAAGGAAATCCGAACCAAATCAAGAAAAAATAACAAAATGAAGAAGAAGATGATGAATTACACTGAATCAAGAATATTACCTCTCGGAATCCTTGAGAAAATGTGACGCCTCTGAAATAGCCTAAGTTAATTTTAGGGTTTCTTCGAAATGCTTGTCGAAGAAGAGAAGGTTAAACTGAGTTCGATAAAGCGGTAATGTTTGAATTCGGGTAATGTGGACCCGCGTGTAATAAAAAGCGGGTCAAAATACCTATTTGTAACGCATAGCCGGGTATTACTAATAATGGTAGTCAAAATTAGTGATTTTAGTCAAAATTGATAAAATGATGGGATGCAATTGGTTAATTGAGAATTTATTTAAGGAAACTTTCTCATATTTGATTTTCTTTTAATATATATATAGATTTATAATTTCATGTCTTTTAGACCCATTATAGCTCTTTAAATGTACTCTTTCAAGTACATGCATTTGTTTCTTATTCATCGAGAGTACGAGACTTCATCTTATCCAACTTTTCATTATTTAAAATTTTAAATCTTCTAAGTTAATGAAGGACTAATATATATAAAGTTTATTAAATGATCATGACCATATATTTAATAGAATTAACTTAAGCGTTTAATCTTAACTATTGATTTAATCAAAATAACACAAGCTTATTTAAAAATTACACATATGCTCTTTTTAAACCTTAAAATATTATACTTATTCACCATAATTTACAAATAATCATATTTACCTTTTATAAAAATTTGCAATATAATGTTTAACTAAACTCATGATTTTATTAAGTTAAAATATTTTTATAATCGGTTTAAATACTTTAATAACCAATAAATGTTTGATTTTATAGCTCTACTTGTAACATAATGATTGATCGATTACTTGTAAAAAATATACATTCATGACACCGTCTATTGTCATTTTTCGTGTATTAAAGTTATTGAATATCTTTTTATTAATTTTGACTATTTATTATTTTTCTAAATAACCCCTATATTACACGGATATCTGATTAGTAATGTAATAAAACGATATTTCAAGAGTTTAATCAGACGATAATGAAGTCTAAATAATTAAATAATAATTTTTTAAAGTTCATAAATTTATCTTCATTGATGTTTACAAAATTTCGTCTTAATTATCCATCTTATAGTTTATAAATTGATGTAACGAATAAAAACTTTTGAACTACAGAAATAGTTTAAAACAAGTGAAATGAATTGAAATTAAAGTTGGACTTCAATTTTGACTATTTAAAAATTAGAATTAAGTTTTAATTTTGACAAAAATGAATAATCAAAATTCAATTTTAATTAAATGACGAAGGTCAGTAATTAAAATGACGAAGATTAGTTTATTATTTATATAAAAAGATGATCAAGTTTAGGGGATATTCTAGAAATGGCATTGGAGAGAGTTATGTCATCCTTGTTTTTCAATTTAAAATCTAAAACCTGCCCTGAACTTAAAATCTATAATCACCACACGTACTAACCTATTTACAAGATATATTAGAGTCAAATTATATAAACAGTAGTTAAAGAACACAAGAGACAATAGTATTATTATCTCAAACTTGTACCACATGTTTCCGACTTTTAGGCTACAATTGTGAGGGATTACTACTGTCATAAAATAGTATTATTCGGTGGTCAATTACACTTATATTACTATTATTTAGCCTCCTCTTCTCGTATATCAAACATGTTAAATCGTTAAATTTATAACTTTCTATGTATGTCATACACTCACATATATCATCAAAGTGAGTTATCTAAATTATCAAGCTAGAGTGACTATATAGAATCCCCCTTGCACTTAATAACATCCTAACTTGACAGTTTTAACATTTTGAGAGTTTTCTTGTATAAAATGCTAATTGATGCTTAGACATGTACCATAGTCTGTGATTTCAAACACTTATTTCATAATTAAATAATATTAAGATCGTTTAAAAAACATAAAAAGTAAACCCCTTAACCAATTAAAAGAAATAAAAATATAGATTAAGGTGTCCAAAATACTTAAACTATGATGATTACATGTTAATATCTTTTCCACTTATCCATGGATGATGTTGTTAACTAGACATTACTATATATATCAATTGATGAAGTGAGGTCACAATTTATCATGAGATATTAAAAGTTAGTTTGGTAAATTTACTTAAAACTCATGAGAAATTAATATTTCATGAGATACGGTTTCAATGAATTATTATCATGTATGGTTTAAAGGCTTTCTATTATCTCTCTTCTTTCTTTTTTATATCCCCACCTCTTTCTTCTCTCTGTAAACCAAAAACACAACAGATGCATATCTGAGCTTCCTTATTTTTTTATTTGACAAAACTTAAGAGTCGCATCCCACCGAGAGTTTGGATGTTCAAAGCTTACGTCCTCTAGCACCAACCCAACAACCCTCTCCATCCATTATCATAAAAAATTTATGTGTATTCGAGTGTGTTTCAATGTTTGGTTCTCATATGTATTTTTTATCATAATCTTTCCAATCCGAAATTTTAGGTATACATTACCAATGTTTAAAACTCAGTAAAGTAGTACCGATAGAAGAGGAAAAAACAAGGAAGTTTCTCTGAATTTGTGTTAAATTTGCGGACGTGATAGTTCTTCGTGGGTGTGATTTAAGAAAATGTGAAGTGTGTGAATTTGAAGAGAAAGTGTCAATGAGAGGGAGGGACACAGAGAGAGGGAGAAAGAGAGAGCAAGTATGTGTAAGAGGATGAATATGGAAAGGAGTCCTTGGGGATTAAGAGCAATGCATTAGTTAGTTGTACGGTACAAACCATCAATAAAATTGAAACACCATTACTACTTTACGATGTTTTTTTCTACCTTCTTCTGAGAACCTATTATCAAAAATATTAATTCCTTAAAAACAATGTTCATATGGGACTTCCAAAAATCTATATGGTTTTTTATTAATAAGGCAAGTTAAGAATATAATTATAAAACATATCGTGTAAATCAAATTGTCTATTAAATCAAGGTTTATATTACCCACAAAGTTGAGATAACATCTGAATTATTATTTTTACACAGTTGTTACTAATAGAATATACAGAAAAAGTCCTTTTAAAACAGTTACATTATAAGTTTAACGAAAATTTATATGATAATTTTTTAATAATAAGTTAAGAGTTAGAAGTTAAAAGGATAAATCTAATCAAGAATATTTTAAAGGAACCATAATTATATAAAAAATAAGTTTTGTGAATGATATTTTAGAATAATACTACACTTTTCAAAACAAAAGAAAAACACACACAAAAACACATGACTACTGTTTTCTTAAATAAATTTGCGTGTGGTTTTTTCTTATTACTAGTGAATCCTTTCGGCTGTGCTACGCACAACCCACGACGCTTTACGTTCACTTCTGAAGAATGATACATTATTTTGTAAGAGTGACTTGGCAAATATGATATTTGTAGTTTAACATTTATATATAATAACCCAATTACATAGTAAAACCAACCAAAGGTGATGCTACAAAATTTGTGGGGTTTAATGCCGCACGGGCCATCAAGCATGTGTTTGACCACCATGTTGAACAGGTGAGGATTATCCTTCTCATTTGGAATTTCAGCCGAGACAATCTTGTCATATTCTTCTGGACAATACATTTTACTTTGAGGTTTTAAGATGATTAGGAAATGTGCATGTGGAAGTCCTCTTTTTTGAAATTCTATGACATAAGTGTACGCTGCGACTTGACCAAAGATCTCTTTTTTGAAGAGTTCCTCCTTCAATTGTTCAATTTTTGCATGAAAGACTGGAGCAATTAAGTCTGGTCTATTTTGTGCCTCTTCATGTCTCATGAGATGAGCTTTAACTTCTGGCCAGCTAGGATTAGATGTCAAAGTCAAAAAGATGTCTGGTTTCCCATATTTTTGAACCAATGTCATAGCGTCAATGTATTTTCGCCGCATATTTCTTGGGCCACCAATAAAGGTAGATGGGAGCACAATTCGTTGACCAACGTTTGAACCTTCTATCTCACCGTCTGCTACAGCATCCACCACCCCTTGAAGAAATTATTTTCTGTTTTCTTATTGTTGTGATCTGAAGAAGTCTAACCTTTGTGTTTCAAGCTTGACATAGTTATCTACTACATATTGTTGCAACAATCGACCAAAATGTAATAAAAACGAGCCATCATTTTCCCTTATTTGAAGTTTGTACGCATAATATTCTCTTAAAATGATTTAGGTTGTTCATGAATGACCAATAAAGTAAATCAAAGGTGACAACAGGAAGAATGATCCAAACAATCAATCAAGATAATAATCAAGTAACTAAAGTGAGATTTGAAAACAGGAGAAAATCATACACACCATGATAACTATTCATAATCTCTATCGCTTCTATTTGAGGATAAAACCCAAATTAAAAGGGAAAGTTAACACCTACAAATTAGGCGTTAAATGCCAAGTAACCAGAATTTCAAATGAAGAATTCCAGAGAATAATAAAGATTAAAGACCACATGCTTTCATACGTATATAGAAAACAAGAACAGGAAACATGTAAATGCAGGAAAATTATGCATTATTAAACCTCCTTAATCACAATTACTCCAAATAACTGCTGAAGATTCTAATATATCAAACTCAAACACTTAATACATCGTACAAGTTGTCATATAAAAAGCAAAAACTTTACTGTGGCACTTGTTAAAATACATATACCAAAATGTAGGCCGATTAATCAATATCATTAAAACCATAATCGAAATTTGAATCTATAAAAACCTAAAGTCAAAGTCTCAAATTGAAACCGGGTGTTTCTAGATACAAAAAAAGCCAAGAATTTTTAGGTGCTTCACACTCTTTACATTTCAATACACCATGTATGTAAGATATACATGCTTCTACAAGCAAAACCAAGGATCTATAAAAAATTTCAGACTGGATTTACCAGCAACATTGGTAGATTATCCATGGCTCAAGGAGCCCAGAAAACCAAAAAACACAAGCATCCATATACAGATGCAAACAAATAAACAGGCCAGGGGCTAAGATAGGCATACCTTGGCAATAACTTCAGCAGTCTCCCTAAAATCAACACATCCCGTGACATTTTATTTTGCAAGGAACTCGTAAATTAGCGATATTGAACCCCTGATCAAACAAAGAAATTGAAAGTAACAACATTAGAATAAAACATTGCCTATCATTTCTCATCTGTAAACATAAATTTGAAAGTATTAAGATTATATTAAAAAAATACATACATTGATCAAGTTGTTTATGTAACATCCTCAAAATGGGCCTAGTAGTGCCTAGTTGTACCTCGTGCTTAAATAGTTGTACATTGATTTTAAGTGATTTAAATTAGTGTGTTTTAAGTTAATAACACGTGTTATGCGTTAATCAAGGTGATTATATGAAAAGTGACAAACGTGTTTAAAAGTGATAAAGTATTAAACGGTTTCGTGTAATGACTTCGTAGATATCCCTGTTAGTTGAAACGGGTTAGCGGGTGACAAGTTGTAAGTTAAAAAGGGGAACAAAATACCCGAAGGTTATTAAATAAACCTCAAGGTCGGTCTATTGCTTCTTATCCCCTGTTGAAGCCAATTACACACACTTGACACACATACATACACGTACAACACACACACTCCAAGCCTAGAGTTTTTTTGAAAGAGAAATCAAGGAAACAAGTTGGTTGCAAGTGATTCCAGTGTTGAATCCGAGTTCTACCTGCTGTGTATCATCTTCGTTGTAAGTGTTTTCAAGAGTTAAACCTAGTTTTTGAAGTTATGAAGAAGATGACCATTTTGATGGTTCATCTTGTGATTTATGTGTTGTTTTTGAGTCCAAGTGCATTTATAGAGTCCTAGAGATGTTATGTAAAGTGTATGTATGATTGAAACTAAGAATCGGGTCGTATATATGTGGAAAAACGTGATTTTGGGTGCTGTACGCGAACAGAGTCGAAGAACACTGTAATTGGGGTCCATGCGGTCGCATGGCATGTGCATGCGGTCGCATGGGGGTACATGCGGTCGCATGGCATGTGCATGCGGTCGCATGGGGTTTCTGGTATCCATACGGTCGCATGGCATGTGCTTGCGATCGTAAGGGTTATTTGTGAATTCCGCGCCGCGTAAGGTTTTTGAGGTCGCGCCGCGTAAATGTGTGATGTGATCGCATGTGTTAGGCTTTTGACCGTAAGTCTCGTATGTATGCTATGCGATCGCATGGTAGGTCCATGCGATCGTATGGGTCTGTTTTGTGGTGTTTACCGCTTACGAGCGAAGGAAATAAGGTTTGCGACCATAAGTGTGTAACTTGTGATCGTAACCAACCCTAGAATCATGTTTTCGATCAAGAGGTGATGTCCCTTGCGATCGGAAGCATGTGTTGGGAAAAAGGAACCTTTGCGATCGCATGGGGTATCCTTGTGATCGCAGGGCTGTTCTGTAGGGTCCCTTACGACCGCAAGGCAGGTCCTTGCCACCGCAAGCAGGGGATCCAATCTGGCAGCTTGTGTAACTTGTGTTTATGTGTTATGTGTATGTGATAACCAAGCCTAAACCTAATGTGTTAGGTGTACCTAAGGAACCGGAAGGCACGAGTGGCGTATTTGCTTAGCAAAGACTTCAGGTGACTACCGGTTTTCCCATGAGACTCAATAAGTAGGGCTATCTGTTGTGTGTTGAAACGAGTTATAGTGATAGTGACGTGTTGTGATATAACACGTGTAATTGTGATTATGATACTGATGATAGATAAGTGATAGTGACATGTTGTGATGTAACATGTGTAATTGTGATTATGATAGTGACGATAGATAAGTGATAGTGACGATAGATAAGTGATAGTGACGTGTTGTGATATAACACGTGTATTGTGATTATGGTAGTGACGATAGATAAGTGAAGTGATACGAGATAGACCCAAGTAAGGTTATGACTTGTGTGACAATTATGTGTTATGTTTAAAGTGTAAATTGTCTTCTGCTCATCAAGTATGAGCAGAAGCTAATGTGATAATGTGTATGTGCATGCAATTGGATCCTTATTGGATCGGTTATGTGTTTATATGTTATGTCCGGACAATTGGGGGACTGTACCACAGACCCTGGAGATTGGTTAAGGTCAGCCACTTAGGCTGGTCCCTGGGGGCCCAATAGGGTCTGGTATTGGGGGATTAACGGCACCGAGTGTATACGCTTGGTGACGGCTCTGCAGGCTACCGTTCCTTGACGAAGATGGGGTTCTTGACGTAAGTCGGAACTGGTTATATAATGGGGTTCTTGGCGTAAGCCAAAACTGGTTATAAAATGGGGTTCCTGGTGCAAACCGGAACTGGTAAACGCGATGGTGGGTTGCTCTTCGCTCCCCACCGAAGCGGTCGGTTGTGATTGATTTCTCAGCTTGGATCGTTGAGCCAGGCTAGCTACCTCGCAAGATATGATCCTGCTGACATGTCAGCACACCGCTATGTGATAGCTTAGCTCTGTGTGCCTTAATGTGTTATGATAGCATGCTTATTGATACTTATGTGTAAATTGGTGCTCACTAGCTAGTTGTAGCTAACGGTGCAAGATTTCCCTTTTTCGCAGGTTTGAGACTGATGGCCTGGCGAGCTTGGGTTACTCATGGGTAATAATAATAATTATGGTTGTGGAACATTATTTGTTATTTATATGCATGTGATCCGATGGTCGGTCGTTAGTCGTGGTAACACCTGGTTTGTGAAATGATAATTAGTCAGATAACAATCTGATATTTTTGTAAATGGTGGTTTTATCCGTTGCCAGATTTTGATAAATAAGTTGTAAAAGTTTAAATTGACACTAATTTTAAGCTCGTGAAACACGGTGTTACAGTTTATTCGCTTCCCTTCAGATCCGGAAGCAACTTCGTATTATTTCCCCATACGTCAGAGTGAACAACTCGGCGTTTTACAAATGAGGCCGATTAATCAATATCATAAAAACCATAATCGAAATTTGGGTTTATAAAAACCTAAAGTCAAAGCCTCAAATTCAAAATGGGTGTTTCTAGATAAAAAAAAAGAGGCAAGATTTTGAGGTGCTTCTGATTCACGATTGGAGATGAAGCATATACAAAGAAATCGAAGGCAACAGAGGAAGTATTAGACGTATTAGACGAGCTCTTACAGTACAGAGGAGCCATATACAAAGCGAATAAAAATTGAATATGTAAGTATTGAACAGTCTATCCTCTTACGGTGCCGAGGAGCCAGCGTCGAGTATGGCTGGAGCAGGAGGTCGACGATGCTGATTGAGTATGGCTGGAGCAGGAGGTCGATGGTGCTGATTTGGGTCGGTGTCGAGTATGGCCCGAGCAGGAGATAGACGAGCTGAGTTGAGGGAAGTGAATAGGGAGGTGAAATCTACACGGAGGAGAGGTAGCGTGTAAATGAAGGAGGAACAGAGGATGTAGTAGGTGTTTTTTTCTTTTATGTACAGGTTGTTACTATTTAGAAGACAGGTGTTTATTTTTTAGGGTATGTAGTCTTTTTATAAAATAGGTAAGATATTAATCCTCGAAAATATTGGGTGTCTTTCCTCTAATAAATTATAACATAAACTTTGTGAGATCAAATATATCTTGATTAAATATGTGATTTTATAAGCTAATTATTTGTTATTAGTTAAAAAGAGAGCAATCTTGCTATATAACCCATTTATGGGTTTTTTAAAATTCTCTGGACACAGTTAAAAAAAACAAGAATAATTAATTATTAACAGTGTAATGTAATATCAAAATTTGTTTCCATTAAATGATATATTAGAAAAATATAATATGTAAATTTGTATTTATCCCGACACAATGTGCGGGCGAATTAAAACCTTGTTCTTATCAATTCATCACTAATATTTTCTCATTCTCGATGATGTAGGTCACATCGCTCTCACTTTTTCCTCACAGTCGCACACATAACATATATATAAAGGGAAGGTCGTTATCTTTAGAAGAGTATCTTTGTCTTCGCCATATACATATTAGTTATTTCACAATGCATTGCGATGTATTTCACTTAGCAGATTTATATATATTACATTTCAAATTATATATATGAAAACTAGTTTTGTATAGCTTTACATTAAACTACAACTCATCCGTCACTGAACACAAAGTCCAAATGAATAAATAGTCTATACTACACGAAGCGTTTAGTCGGCGAGAAGGATACTTGCTCATAACCGCAAGTGATAAACGTATGTATGTTTTCAATTGCATCAACTATCAACGGTAATTACAACAATCATATATATATATATATATATATATATATATATATATATATATATATATATATATATATATATATATATATATATATATATATATATGTTTAATGATGATGAACTCGGTATATGTATTTACGCTAGAGACAACCAAGAACTAAGAACAATAAAATGTGAACTGTAAAAACTTAGATTATTAGTGTTTGTAAACAAGTATATATGCCCATAAAGTATTTACTAAACATACCATGTACTATGACTAATATCGATAGAAATAATTTTGTGTCTAACAATGTACTCGTTCGTACGGTCACTTACTCTAGTATCTCAATCTATATGCATAGTTTTGGAGCGGAAAATTAGATTCTACATTATTTAGTTATCACAAATAATTGTGTCTTTGTAAGATTCACATTATAAACTAGAAGTTGATTTTGCATCCAAAATATTTGCGCAAATATAGCAACTCCGACTACAACGTATTTTTCTGCGTTATAGAAGTAGACTTTGAGTTATGTTTCTTGCTTTTCTAGCTGCAATTAAAGCATGTTTAAAAGACTTGTACCTTAGGCTAAAATACTTGTCCCTTCGTAATACTTGCAAAGTCTCAATTCAATCAATTGAAACATGGTCCGACTCCTAAATAAGTTTTGTAAGGTTTATAGATCCAAAACGCTTAATTTGGAACCTGTTGAGTAACTAAAGATGTTTGTCAGCTTTTAGTTAATTTCAACTTCTAAGTTGATACTTGTAATTTTTGAATATATCAATCTGATACAAACACATTGAAATAGCTAAGGATTAGTTTTCTGTTGTTGTACATGTTAGGGATGAGCATTTGGGCCTAAAAACCGAACCGGAACCGGAACCGTTTAGAACCGGTTTTGATTTTGCCGGTCCGGTTATTGGTTATTCAAAACCACCATTTTCGGTTAGCGGGTATTTCGGTTCCGGTTCCACCGGTTATCGGGTTTCTCGGCTCCGGAAGCGGTTAGAACCGGATTTTATTTTGTTGGTTATTGTTGATGATATGGTTTGTTATTGACTATTATTTTTGCTTAAATGGTTAATAGTTATTGATTGAAAGAGCGAAGTCAATGAAGTATTATTTATTTATCATATATTAGTGTTAAGGATGCATGCATTTTCAACTGTGATCTCAAGTATTTTTAGCTTAACTTGAATCCGCTTAATTATCAATCTCTACGATAAATATAACTTTATTTTGCATCTAACTTATTGTTTGGTTAATGAGTAAACATTTACAAGTGAAAACAACTAATACAAACATATCATATTTGTCTTTAATAGCATAAATATTTACTGGTTACCGGTTCTTTCGGTTCCTACGTTTGAAACCGGTTCCATAGTAAATTTTCGGTTATTTTAGGTCTTATCCGGTTCTATACCCGAAATAACCGGAACCAAGACCGGAACCATTTCCCTTATATCGGTTCGGTTACCGGTCCTAGCTTTTTACCAATTTCGGATATCAGTTCTTTCAGTTCCGGTCCTGTTCGGGCCGGTTCCAGAACCGAACACACCCCTAATACCCGTACATCTCATGGTTTGTGTTACAAAGCCTCTTTACAAATATTATTCTATTCTTAATGCAGCAAATGTGTTTACAACTTCAGCCAAGAAATAAGTCTTCATACCTGCAGCTTCACAAATCATGGTTCTAACGAATTTTACGGTTCTATTTCAACTCTCTAATGTTCTATTTTGTTGAAGAGTTGTTTAGTTTTAAATAATACCCTTTTCTTTATAAAATTGTGTACAATAAAGGAGAATTTCGTTTAATCAAAATTCCTCCAATGATGGCACGGTGACACCAAATAGTATAGAGATGTGAGTTTTCGAACATATTGGTGTTTTTAAAAAACTTAATTATCACAATAGTATACTTTTATAAGTATTTACCGAAATAATGTGGTTTTGATAAGGATGGCTTCAGATTTCCTTTGCAAAATTCTATAATATTGCCACATGAAATTTGGTGCTACCTCACTCATATGTGACTGGTAACCCAATTTGGTCACTAATACTCTTTTTATTAGAAATTAAAGTTTAGAGTCTTTCGCTAGCCATTAATCTTAAACGTTATTTTTATTGATAAATTTGAATATTTAAGCTACCTTGTTTGACAACTTATCATTTTTTAAACAAATTAGACCTATTATATAATTTTAATACAGAAAGATAACTCATGGTCACTAATACTCTTATTATTATTATTATTATTATTATTATTATTATTATAACAAACACCCCCAAACCCTTTTCTCGTTTTCATCCCCACCATTCTCTTCTCTAGTCCCTCTAACACCCTACTACTCCTCACCTCCTTCACCTCAACAAAGAAGGCGGAAGCCCAGCACAAACCACCATGTGTGACCTCTTAACCCTCTCACTCCCTCAATCCCTCTTTCTGACCTAACTACCTCTACTCACTTACTTTTTAAAATTCTTTTACATAAACTTTTAGAGACATTTAAACTAGTTACATAATCTTTATATTATCATCCATAATTAAATTAATGTTTATAATGTAATTAAAAGTTTAATATGATAGCATTGTTACAGAAAATAAGTTATAAATTATAACATTTAAAACATTATAATAGATTTTCTATATAATGTTTTATCTTAGTATATAAAAATTCTCTTATTTCTTAAGATTAATAAAAATTGTATTCAATTATTATTATTTTGTATCAAGTATTTATTATATGGTATACGAAATATTTAAAATTGACTTTTATATATATGAGACAAATGGTCACCATATTACAAAACTTGCATGATTTATGAACGTGCATCGTACCTATGAGATGGTCGCATTTAATAAATATGAACACAACATTTATGAAATAACATAAGTGTAAAAATCCCAACCATTAAAAATAGGGAGAAAACAGTACACCAATAATTACTCATATACCATCAAAATAAGTAGTTTTGATTACCATATATGCAGTAAAAGGTAAATGGTTAAATAATACTAATAATTAGAATGTTATGAATATTAATTTTTCCAACATTGCTATATATTATGGAAGCTGAAAGTTTAAAACAATTATATCTATTTACCCAAATCACTAAATCGGCAACTCACACGTACACACAGCGAAACCTAAATCAAGAGTTAAGAGGGAATAGTAATCGGATTGCAATTAAGCTGGCCATGGTGTTAGGATTGGAAGATAGGCCAAGAGTGAGATTCCGTCAAGAGTACTTAAGCTACGATTCGTGGAAAATACCGAATTTCAACTTTGATTTGTAGTGTATTTCAGGATAGAATCAAATCTCTTCATTTACAAAAAGGATTAGCTAGTGGTGAATCAGATGGATGGAATGTTCATAAAAATTGTGTAACACCCAAGGTTCGATTACCCCTAATTAAAATTTTTAAATAAATTAGTGTTAAATGTGTATTGAGTAACTTATATGTGATTACATGTGTTTATAAAACTAGAGGGGCTAAAGTTGTTCAAATAAAAGTTACAAAGTGGAGGGACCAGTTATGCTATTATCAAAAACTTGAACATATACATGGTTTCTTCTTGAACTTCATACACACAAACACAGATACATACATACGTGCATACGTTGGCTGCCTTCTTCCCTTTGTCAATTTTGATCAAGATAATAACAAGTTTAGCATCTGAAATTATAATTAATTAGTGATCTCATAGCTGCAAGTTATGATTAGTTTTTGTAGAATTCAAGTTATTTAGGTCAAAATGATTCATATGGTTGAATCATAGTGTTAGTCATGTTTATTGTTTATTAATTGATGTTATGAACTGTTTGGGATGTAGGAAAACACCTCTATGTCGTTTTATATCGATTAGAATTGACTTTTCGTTATGCTTGATCGGAAAACAGCTTAGCAGTTGGTGATATTGCTGCTGATATAAGAGACTTAAATGTCAAGCTTTTGGTACCGAACTACTATTGTACATATGTGTGTATGTTTTGAACGGACAAGTTTTTAAACTCAATACACTTCTGCCTTTAATGTAAATACAGATGTGAATATTATCATAGGAAAATGATCTGTAATGTTAACATCACATAACTTAGGTGATGTTACACTCACAAACCATTTAAATGAGTAAATACTGAAATGACTAAACTACCCTTCATTAAAGTAGATTGTGAGTGTAACATCACATAAGTTACGTAATGTTAACATTACGGATGATTTCCCCTATTATCATATATGATTTTAAACTTAAATGTTAGTTTTATAAATTGGGGCGTTACAACTGTGTATATATATATATATATATATATAGTAAAATAGTAAACAACATCAAATGTTGTAAAACAATTATAACTTGCTTCTGTTGATTAGACAGATCCTGAGATCCATCCTAAATCTCACACATAAATTATATTTATATATATATACATACATATGTAGTTGTGTACGTACGTACAGGGAGTTGGCTGTTTGTGTAAGTTGTTTGTTGTTTAATTTATTGAACAAACAAAGTGTGTGCAAGTGGTGAATTACTGATAAGAACTCTAATTTCATCAGCTTTTTGAATAATTAAGTTTAGTTGCTCCTTCAATTCCTGCATGTTGCTTTCACCCTGAATTTCTTACCTGGGCAGGCATGTGATCTACCATATGACTTTTTGTATCTTAACTAGCTTGTTTCAACTTGATATATATATATATATATATATATATATATATATATATATATATATATATATATATATATATATATATATATATATATATATATAGTGTTAGGATCAAGGGAGAACACTCTTAAATAGATAACAGAGAGAACATTTTTGAAACTTTGATTTCATTGATCATCGGATTTAAAATATGTCACGTTTTTTTTATAATATGTTCGAATATAATCCTGATGCATCGATGCATACAAAAGTGTTATTTGATGCATCAATGCATCCAAATTTTTAAATTGTTAATAATTATAGAAATAATTTTGATTTTAAGATTTATGATGTAAATTTGACTTTTGGTAGCTATGAGTGAACATGAACGTAAAGAAGAAATAATAAATTACAAGTTTACACGTGTTCTCTCTGTTCTCTATTTAAAAGGGTTCTCCCTTGAACCTCACCCTATATATATATATATATATATATATAATATATATATATATATATATATATATATATATATATATATATATATATAGTATATATATATATATATATATATATATAGGCAAAAGTTCAAACGAGAACTGTTTTTCGTACGAGAACTGCGAGAACCAATCTGAGCCGTTCAATTCCCCCTCCTTTAATGTCATTGCCCACCCATAAATTCCTCACATGCACCCTGCCACACTTGATCCCCTCCACGCTCTCCATCCATGAACTTCTCATATCCAAGGAACGGTTAAGATTGGTTCTCGCAATTCTCGTTTGAACTCTCCCCTATATATACACACACACACACACACACACACACACACACACACACACACATATATATATATATATATATATATATATATATATATATATATATAGGGTTAAACATGCTATATCATTATAAGAATATCAAGCAATAATTATCTATACTACTATATAAACCATTTAACACTCTTGCTCCTCTTTAATTTTAAGACCTCCTAAATTTAATCAGAACAACATCTTGACCTTCCATTCTAGTTACATTAATCTCATCTCATCCACTCAATATTTAACCATTACACACTCTATTAATTTACTTTAATTTTTTATTTATTTAGAAAATACTCTCATACAAACACAATTATCCACCTATATCAACATAATTTCCAAAATATTTTTAACTTATCTCTTCTTATTTCATAAATATAAATATTTTTACTTATTTTAATGTGTTTTAGACTTTAATTTTTAAAATTTTAAAATAGTTGATGTAAATAAAAGAAAATTTTGAAATAAATGGACATGTTGGGGAAGAATTTTTTTTTGTGACTTTCGCAAATAACATGTTATTACTCATTCAAGAAAATGACACGTTACAAAACAAAAACTATTCGCTGCCGCAACATTGCGCGGATCAAATGCTAGTATATTTTAATTAGCTTTATCTTAATAATTAAAGGAAAATGTGTAATTTTTATACAACCTTTTTGAAATTGTTTTGTTATACTTATGTTAGTTTTTACTTTATCAGGAAGGAATTAATGTTGACATTAGTCTTAATAAGCAATGAAATATGTTATAGATTGTAAATATTTATATGCTATATTTTATTAATTGTAAACATTAAGATGCATATATGAGACGGATTAGTATTTTTTTTAATTAATGATACTAATGACTACACATTACTTAGTTTTTTCCTCTTTTTTTTTTTTTGGTTTTTAGGTATTTGACTTAAATATTTGTATTTTACTTTATATGGTTGAACCTATTATGTTATTACATTTTAGTATAAAATAATATTAACCACATGTGTATCTATTTTTACCTACTCATTATGTATTTATTTACTCATATATAAAATTTATTACCTACATATCGTACTTATCACACAAACCTTTGTTTGTACCAACACATATCAAATTACACTTCTCACTACCACTTTGTAGAATCGAGTCACGACACTTGGTATATCATCAATGCAAATCCATATTACCGTCCACTTCATCATCAATGTCGTCAACTACGTCATCATACAAACAAATTAGAATATTACCCATGCATATTTATTAAATTTAAACACATGCATGTGTTGGTACGATATATCATTTATAGCTTGCACATTATGTATGTATGAATAAAGATCTTTACCGAGAAGCATAAGCTCATACATGATTAGACTTATTTAATTTGTGGGTAAAAAGTATTGCCGACACATATGAAGCTTTTATCGACATTTAACGTGTGTGATAGCATCTCCAACCTTACTCTATATAAGTGACTCTATTTCTATTTTTTGAGCGACCATACACTTACAATCTAGTAATTCCAATTTTACTCTCTATTTAATACTTTAAAAGTAGGACAAATATATTTAATTAATATATTTTAATAAATACTTGTTTAAATAAAAGATACAATTTCAAAGTTCACTTTTCAAAAAAAAGATAAATCAGAATATAAAATCCTTTTAGGTGGTGTCCATTGATGAAGACTCAAATTTCACTCTTCAAATATGAAAAGAGTTTTACAACAAGGGAGCATTGAATTATGATTGGAATACAAATCCTCTTAGGTAGTGTTTGGTTGGATGGATTTCTTAGGAATTGGTGGGAATTGGAATCCAATTCCAACCAAATCATGTGTTTGGTTTAACATCAAGGAAGGAAATGGATTTTAGGGGATGGAAAAGAATCCCTTATTTGATGGATTTTGAAATCCTTCCACTTGCCTATGGATTTTGAAATCCTTCCTCTCCTTCATTCTTCTCTCACTGGGCTCAACAAACATCTGACGTTAACACCAGCATCGCCACCTTCATTCATCTCTTCTCTCTCATCACCACCTTCATTCTTCTTTTCTCTTCACCGACGTTAAACACCACCATCGACGGCGAGCTGATGACGTTAAACACCACCATCGACGTTCGACAGCTGGTTGAGTTCGGCGATCGATTTAGGGTTTCGACAGCTGGTTGAGTTTAACGATCGATTTAGGGTTTCGACAGCTGGTGGCGTGCGACGTTCGATTTAGGGTTTCGACGTTCGATTTCGGGTTTCGAAAGCTGGTGGCGTTCGACGTTCAATTTAGGGTTTCGATGTTTGACGTTCGACGGCGGCGGAGTCTGTCGTTCACCTCTGGCTAGGGTTTCGACGGTGGCGGCGATTTAGGGTTTCGACGGATGGCGGCAACGACAGTGAGGTGGTGGTTAAGGTAGCGCTGGTGGTGGGATGGTGGTGACAGGTTTAGTTTAGGGTTTTGTGGTGAGGAAGTGAATTCCAATTCCTGGAACTACCAAACACAACAAGGAAGGATTTAAAATCAAATTCCAAATCCTTTACATTCCAATTCCTTGAAGGATTCCAATTCCTTTGAAAAAAAATCAGCCAACCAAACACCCCCTTATTCTTAAAAGGATAAATTATGATTGGAGATGCCCTTAGTAAAAACACCATTATATTATACTGTCATGTTACTATGTCAGCATGAGTGACCTATAAGTGATTGCACAAGTGGTAACATTCATAACTAATATTTTACAAATTAAGAGAAACATATACGATATTTTTATATATTTTAAATAAAAACACATAAAATCTATAAAAACAAAAATAGATCAGACATAATATTAAATTTAACACCAATTATAATATATAACATTTACTAGGAGAAATGAATAGTAATTTTTTTGTCTTTTTGTGCAATATATACTATATAATTAAAATAGAACAAAAGTTATAATAGATGAGTTGGTTGGGCAATTGTTTTATGAGGCTGCAACTTATGTTCGAATCATGCATTTCTCTTTTTTGCAATTTGCATGGAATTGGTCAGTTGTGCCGAAAATACAAACCTACTATTCCAATTCGCACAAGCCTCCATACAAAATACACTATCAATTATTTCATTAGTGTTTATTAGTTCTTTTACTAACATAATTAAATTTATACAAAATACACTATCAATTACCACTATCCCATATTTGCGCACAACTTAATACGAAACACACTATCGATTACTTTATTTACCGGAAAAAATATTTATGACTGTTTATTTTTATTTACATGTAAATATAAATTGTATCGCAATATAATACTTATCTCAAAAATAATATTCTTTGAGTGAAAAAGCTAGAATATTTAAGAAATAAGATTAGATGAAAAGAAAACCATCAAACATTTTATTTGAATGTTTAACAAGTTAAATAATGTTTAACAAGTTAAATAAACAGTAACTTTTCTATAAAACAATATTAGTTTATATATTTTGTTTGTCATATATAAAACAATAAAGCCTTATAGCTTTTTTAAATGTTATGTATATTAACATTAGCGATAAAAGTTGAGATTAAAATTTTAAAGTCTATTATATTATTATTTATAGAGTAGTTTAAAGTTTTTGGATGTAAAACATTTTAAATTAGCAACTAGAAGCGTGGGTAAATACATCTTGTTCATTAGTTAAACATTGGTACACTACTTGAAAATAAAAACATTACGTTAAATGAAAATGCATTAATTTTGGATGTTAATTGAACATCGTAATATATGATTGAGAATATAACTTCAAATATTATGATGTGTATCTATATAGCGTAGTTCTCTACTGTTCCGACATTTAACCTAACAAGCTTAGGCCAAAATGATCGCTCGACATTCTTTCACTTTCTTGAATTTCCTTCGTTTGTAAGGAACAGATCTTCACGACTTCACAAACATAGCTTATATAGAATTATTTCTGGAGTAATACCTTTTTATTATAAGGTTTAGTCCACCAAAATGCATTCAAATTGTCATGTTTTGCTATTGTTGTATTAGACTTAAAAATTTTCTATTGTTGTCGCTATTGTGTGTATTAAACTTTCTATTATATGTACTAAACTTGTAAGTTTTTTATTTTTTTTAATGTAACAAAAATACATACGATAGCAACAAATTGGATACACACAATATAAACTTCTAAAGTTCGACACACACAATACCAAAACGCGACAACTTGGATACATTTTAGTAAACAACGATGACAAGCTCAGAAATAGTCAAGTGGCTATGTCACAAAAATAGTCATGCGTCAAATGTTCACCAGCATCATCTCCATATCTACTTATGTATAGTTGGTGGTGTTTTTTATCTACATGTCAACTGTCTATGTTATGTTCTTCCGACAATTGAACATATATCTTCACAACGTCAATCCCATGATATCCTCATTGGAAGAAGATAATATCGTGTTACATAAATTTATTTTGTTGACTTGGATGACCAAGGTGGCATAGTGGGCATTAGGGCATCATAACATAGACACCTTTTGCTATTGTATGCAGTAAGAATCAATGGTTTAGTTCATAAAAGTGTATCCAACTATACACCTTTTGCTATTGTATGTACTGAACTTTCAAACTTACCATTTGATGTATTGAACTTTTACATTTTTAACTTTTTATTCCTTTTTTACGTATTCAACAAGTTGCAGGTAATTCTCTCATTTTTTTTGCCACTTCATTATATTCATAGCCCAAAAACAAGAACACCAAGAACATGCTAAGAAACTCAGATATTTGAAGAACGAAAAACTAATTGAACTAATTTAATCTAGATGCAAAAGAAAACGAAGGGGAGATGAATCCATATCACAGATGTGTAAACTTGAATTGAAGCAAAAAACCAAATGTGTAAACCGTAAATTTAATCCAGATGCAAAACCCTAATTTATTCTTCGACGTGTAAAACCAAATGTGTAAACCCTAAATTGAAGCAAAAATCCTTAAAAATGAAGATGAAGAACTCTTAATCGGTGAAGATGGAATCAAAATCGGTTACCTTTGAATGAACCTCGATGGATTTGAAATCGGTTACCTTCGATGGATCTGAAACCCGAGCAACATCGGTTACCTTTTAAGATGAAGCACCCAAAATCGATGGATCTGAAATCAAGATGAAGCAGTCCAGATCGGCTGAAGCAGTCCTGGTTCAACAGTTCGAAGCAACATAACGTAACTGGAATGTGGTGGTGGTTACGATTTGAAGAACATATCGACTGAAGCAGTCCTGGTGCAACAAATCGAAGCAAAGCCTTGATGCAACAGATCGAAGCAATTCCCTGGTGCAACAGATCGAAGAACATATCCACTGAAGCAAACCCTATGAAATCGTTTTGAAGATCGAATCGAAGCCCTGGTGCAACATTCGATGCATACATGTGGTGGGTGTTACGATTTGGGTCACGATGCATACAGATCGTTGAAGATGAATCTAGTGTTATTATTTCATTTATTATTATTATTATTATTATTATTATTATTATTATTATTATTATTGTTGTTGTTGTTATTAATATTATTATTATTATTGTTATTTCTAGTAATTTTTAATTAAGAAAATTCATGCCATGTCACATGCCATGTCATTTAAACCTGTGACATATCACCATGTGACCTGCTGTAGCAGGTTAAATACAATAATTGGATATTTTTAGAAAGTTCAATACATTAAATGGTAAGTTTGAAAGTACAGTACATACAATAACAAAAGATGTATAGTTGAATACACTTGTATGAACTAAACCCAAGAATCAACCATATATTTATTATGGTAGAGACAAGATCAACATAAAAGTTTGAAAGTACAGTACATACGATAGCAAAAGATGTATAGTTGAATACACTTGTATGAACTAAACCCAATAATCAACCATATATATCATAAAGATCATAGTTAACATTTCTCTATTAATAATTAATATTTAATAATATATAATAAATCAAATGAATGATTTAACTACTATTAACATTACCTAATATTTATCATAATCAATAATTATACCGAAAAAGTTACATTAGAAAAGGACACCACTTTGTAGCAAATGCATTTATATGTTTTGTCTTATGCAGGTATCAAACAAGCGATTGATTAAGATAGTTCTGTTTTTAGTTTCTAGAGAGTCATAGACAATTATTTCCAAATTTGAAAAAATATTATAACCACAATAAACTATATAATAAGCACCGTTGAAAATTCATATGCGTTATAAATGTGATTGTTTAATAAATAAAATTATAAATAAAATCATAGTTTGGAACTTTTAGCGTGTTTTCCTGTTCACACATAAGACAATATCTTAGTTATATTCTAAACAAAATATATGTTAGACACATGAAGAATTTTTATAACTATACTAGTTTATTTGTGTAAGTGTGTTAAGTCATAAGTGAATTTAATTTAAGATTTAATCCAATAAAATAGAACACATTTTACATGTTATGCATGCTAATGTGTATTCAAATTTATAAACTAACGATTTAATGTAATAAACTTCTAAAGTTACAATTTATTGTATTACAATCTATGCAGTAAGAACAAAGATAGTTTGACTTGATCATTGAAGTGTGGAAGAAAGGGATAAATAGTGTGTTGTTGGGTGGTTAAATATGGACCACAAATTGCTTATTTGAGTTTTTATGTGCTTTAAGTTTGTACCTCAGGCTGTATTGATTGTACTCAAGAGTTTTTGTTGTGTTATAATGAAGTTTTTGCTGTAAAAAAAAAACAATCTATGACAGTAAGTTAATAACGGTCTTTTACATGTTTGTTTGTAGGAGTGGTACGTTTGAAAATTTTCTGGCTTGGTTCTTAATTCTTGTCTTTTGGGCTTAGTTTAGCATTTCTAATTCCGAATTCTACATTTCATTGGTTCGTTGTCAAAAGTTAATTTGATTTAGGCTCGATTAAGAGTTAAGACCAAATATTTGGAATTTTTGACTTTGTTTGTTTTTTCAAATAAAGTCTTTTTTTTTAAGAAATGTTTGCGGACACATAGTCATGACATTTTTCAAATAAGGTTTTATTTTGTTTTTTCAATAAACTTGTTTCTTTTTTCAAAGAAACATATGTTCGTCTGTATACGTTTTTAATAAGCTTGTTTGTTTTTTCACAGACATAAGACATTATTTTCTCTTATTCTTGCTTGTTTTGAGAAGTTAAACCACGTCTTTTTCTGAATGCATAAAATAAGACATTAGTCATTTATGTCTTTAAACATAAACAACACCTTAATTTGTCCATCTAAGTAATTGATTTTCAAATTTGAGACAGGATATTCTTTGAATCTGATTTCAATTAAGTATACCAACAGCTCATTTAATCTCTTTTTGTTGAACCTGTCACAGGCTCGGTTCTAATTTGACCAATTTGTTATGAACTTGACACATCTCTTTGGTGTTCTAGTCTGTTGCTTTCCACTTGTATGTTGTACACCTGCATCTATTTTTCCACGACATCCATGATTCTCTCTTAGTTTGTATGCGTATATAGGGAGAAATAAGAAAATGTCAACTAAGAGTAAAAATAAGGTAGGTAGTAAACATTTGTAATCTATACATATAAACTATAGTATTCATAATTTAAATCACATTTATGTTATTGGAAGAAAGGTGACATTAAATATATTATTAACTAATGAGTAATTGATTGACATGTATATGATTTAACCAAATAATAATAGCATAATTAGAATAGTTTATCATATATAAAATTTAAATATAACGAAAGTCGCATGTTTAAATCATTCAACAGAAAAAGTGACTATAAGAAATCATTTTTGTGATTTTCCTTTTGTCCTCTTAAAGTTGTCAAAGAAAAAACTGAACGTCATAATTGAAAGTACCAACACATGCAAGTCACGTGGATGAAAAATTGACGGTTAAAAAAATTACTATTTAATTTAATATTAATATAATATAATAATAATAATAATAATAATAATTGAGGGCTTATCTAGAAGGGGTGAAACCGTAAATAAAAAGGAAAAAGAAAAGGTGAAGCAAGCATAATGGGCCTGATGGCATATGATTATGGAAGTAGTAGCAAGCCAAGCAGGCAAGCAGCCCCTTGAGTTGGGCATAAATACTAATTCTAATAGGCAGCCAGCTAATAAGAGAGGTAGGCCCATTACTGACTCTCTTATTAAGACATGTGACTTGTTGAGAGTGAAGACTTGACCCACGTCGTGTGGTCCCGGGCTCACTTTGTAATTTATATTTATATGAATATGGAAATTACTTATATCTCCTTTTGCCCAAAAAACCAGATTATAATAAATAAACAATCAATCCTACACATCTCTTTCTTTAAATTATTTTTCTCCACTTCTTAAAGCATTTTTTTTAAGTCTTTACTTTCGCATCATTACATTATTGCTTCTTTTCTTAACTCTTATATTTATCTTTGACGTTAACCCCGGTTGCAGTAAAAATGTAAGGTTGAAATGATAAAAAGTCAAAATTAAATATTTTTTTTTACTGAGGGTGAAATCAAATACAAATTCTCAAAACAATGGTACAATCAATCATCTCTTTAATTATGTCAACTAATTTATTATAACTATTGTCTAACAACTTATTAGACGTAACTACATATATATTTTTCCTTATTTTATTGTTTTTTCAAGATTACATTAAAAACCAATAAAATGACTTTTGAGAAAAAAATAAAACTGAAAAAATAAAATATAAAACGGATGTGTTGTCGAAAGAAACTATCCATTAATTAGTTATAATGAAACATGAGTTTGGTGAAGTAAATTAATTGGCCACGTCATCTGCAATCTTTATGTAGCAAAGCTGTTACATGATATCTTTTCTAGTCTTAAAAATATTATAGCGAGAGTCGAACCGTCGACGTCCTCATCTAAAATGAAGCGCCTTTGCCATTCCGCCCAACCCACAACTATTAATCTGTTCGGCCATATATATAATATATAACGACGCATTCTAGAAATTCACTATTCATGGTGTACAAATAGAAACTGTCACAAATATATATTCATGTTCACTCCGGTAATTGATTGTCAAAAAGATATTAGCATAAATAAGAAAAAATAAAACTGAAAAAATAAAATATAAAACGGATGTGTTGTCGAAAGAAACTATTTGCTAACACCGCATTTCACTTTACCATATCTTAAAAGGAAGACTACATAATACCCGTATAATACGACGACGGTGAATAATTTATGCTTGAAAATGTGATTGCAAGAAACTGAACACATACATTAATCCATATAATTCATTTTCAATTTTAGCTAACATGTTCTACCCAGTTGCCATAACCATGAAAAGAAATATATATGATAACCAGATTTTAAGGTTGTTTGTTGCAATTACCGTGTTTAGTAAATTGGTAACATAATGACAGGATAGAACATATTAAATTAGACGATAATTCAATTAAATACCGTTTTTCAAATGAATGATTATATATGTAAAAGTAAATAGAAAAAAATAACTTAACCTTTGAGAAACTCCACGAATCGATCTCAGCGTCAATATAAAAAAGATAAATCACATAACTAGTTAAAAAAACATGTGTCAAGATTTGATCCATAAATCTTTACTATAAATTGCATATCTCAAACTGCTAAACTATTATCATTTAAAAAAATCTTATATAATAAGTAAATAAAAAAGTGCCCTTGACTTTTTCCTTATATCCTAATGTTCTATTTAGTTTTATAAATATAATTTTATGAAGGAGGATTGTTATTAAAGAATCTCTGGAAAGAAACGAGAAGGAATAAATAGTTTAATAAAATTGTACGGAAAAGAAATACCAGAATTGGGCGGGCTGCAACACAACTAATCATTCCTCCAGAGTCCAGACCACCTGTTAAGACTTAATTAGGTAAAAAAAAATTATATCTAGTGTAGATCCAAAGTAAAGGAGAATCGTTGATGTCGCCTAGCTAGTGGTCTTCTCGGCATCTTAGGTTTTATAAATAAGTAATATGTTAAATAAATAAATAGATTATGATGTTTGAAACACATTTATAAATAGCTCGTAAAGAGTACCAAACCTACGAATGACATTTCATACACAAGACGAGTACTGCTTAAGATTACAAGTGCTTTTCTACACTCTCGATCAGTATATATAGTTTAAGTCAAGATTGTTTGAGCGAGCAATTATTTACGCTTCTATACGGAAGAACTGGACTAGCACCATATCGATCATGTCATAAGGTCTTGACTGAAGGCTTGTAAATGACCCGAAATCTTCTCTAGAGTTTGTTAAGTAATGTTGACGGCTTGTGGCTGATCAACTCAACATACCGCTATTTGTCAAGATATCGTTACCATGTAAACATATAATAACCGTCTAAATTATCGATTATATTCTAGTTCATATGTGCATTTAGTATATATTGACTACATTGTTATTGAAGTTAATTATACTCACTTTACAGATTATATCCTAGTTCATTTGAGCAGCAAAATGCCAATATAGGGAGCTCCCTTGATTCTTATCAATTACCACATATAGTGTTTCTAAAGAGCTTCTTCATTTAGTTTAAGCCTCAAGCGTACAATAATCATCTCGCAAAACCAAATTTATATATAGAAAACACACTAGTGTACACCTTTGTTGCATGATTAGATGTAATTAATAAAGGGAAAATGACGTATACAATATTTAAGATGCATGTTGCTGAAAACATATATCTATAATACTGTCATTCATTAAACTAATATTTCATTAATTTGAATAATTTAGTACTTAATAATAATAAAACAATAATACAATATAATTTATTAATTTTGTGTATATATATTGATTACCAACAATCATTACAATATACCAACTCATTCCGGTTTGAATTGCATAAATTACATTAGGTATTTTTTAATGGTTGTTATTGACTTTATGTAAAATCTTTTTCTTCCAAGTTATAAACAAGGAAAATGATTTTTATATAATACTTTTTTACTATATACAATAATTATGACTTTTTATTCATATAACTTTATTAACTATTTTTTTTAACTATATTTTTTAGGTATTGTGGTTTTAAACATACACTTTTTGTTGTATATGATAAAAAAAATTGTTGTGTATAACCTAAATCTAATTTTGTAAAAATAAGGAGTTAAGGACATATAATTGCTTATATACATGGCATGTTACTCAAGCAAAATTTACAAAAAAAAATTCAAATAGATATCTAGTTAATTAAAGTTTTTGCTGAATTTTACATAAAATGTTAATAACATTAAATTTTGTTACACCAAAAGACAAATGTGAAGAATGTTGATAGTTTATCACATATTTAAATGTTTCAAATCTAAAAAAAATTATATTAGTGAGAGTTTGTTATTACAAGTGAAATCTAATACATGATGAAGCATATGTAAGAGTTTTTTAACACTACTAATTAGCGGAAGTGTATATAAAGAAGTAAATTGTTGTTGTTATGGTGTATTTTTTTTAGGATTTCGTTCACAAAAATGTATTTATTTGTAATATTTTGTTGTTGTAATTATTGGACTTTATAATTTTTTATTGTATGCATCAAACATTTAAACTGAAAGCTCTAACGTTGAAAGGCAAGTAGATAAGCAAATTTCTACCTGTATTTTTATTGTCTCGATTCGTCCACTGCTGCTACTGTCTACTGATAATGGAAACGATTATAAAGTTGACTTCTTTGCCTTCTTTGTACTTATTGTATGTATAACTTTTTGTTGTATATATATTAAACTTATACTTTTTTTCTTTTTTCATTTAATCAAAATAAATACAATAACAACAAACTTTCCTACCACCCTCTTACTCATTAGATCAAGACAAATGCCGGAATTAAGAGTAGAGATAAAAAGAGCATTAATGGATCCCTATATATATATCATCATTTTGTAAATAAAAAGATGAATTAGGAAGATTTAGGATGAAATTATAAAATTTCTATTTTTACATTAACTAAGTGTATACTTAAGTAATAAAAGGATTAGATTCATAAAACAGTACAAAATAATTTTGATTTACCTGTTTAGTACAATTTGGTCACAACTTGTACAGTTTTTTATTTTTAACGTGGAAGACTAACAATAATGCGTCTTGAAAGTCCAAAAGTAGTATCATAATTGCGACCACTGATTGCTTTTGTGACATGATATATGTAATTAACTGTTATTATATGGTGTGAAGAAATGTTAATTAATTACAGTTACAAACTAATATACAAATGATATATTCAATTTCTAAAGGTAATAACTGGGTGGGTAATAATTGGGTTTGGTCTAATCTTTTTCAAGGAAATCTTAGAGGGAGAGTTGATAAAGAATGGCAAAACTCTAGCAAAACTTCTTGTGAATATATCCTTGCAAAAAGATATTTCGAATTCATGGAGCTGGCAATGCCAAAGAAATAATACTTATGTGGTGAAAGTCTTTAGAAACATGATCGAAGATTTGAAGATTCAAGAGCTTCCAAATCACCAGAAAACAATCTCGTCGAATTTCTTACCGAATAAAATAGGAGTATTCTTGTGAAGAGCTGACAGGGATAGATTGCCCGTTCTGACTAAGTTAGTAGACAAAGGCATAGATGATCCATCAGTACTATGTCCTAGATGTTCAGAGATGCCTGAATCAGTTTCTCATGCTCTAATGTCATGTCGCAAAGTAAATCAAGCTTGGGAAAAAACTTCAGCATGGTGGGGTTTGGCCTTCGCAGGTGGAAATGATTTGAGAAATTTGTGTTTTTCTAATGTAAACTCATTAAATTCGTTACAACGTCGCATTTGGGTTACAGTTGTCTCTTCTCTTGCATACTTCATATGGAAAAGTAGGAACAAGCTTACTTTCAGCGGCAAGAATTCCAATATGGAAGAGGTGTTCTTCGAGATGCAGTTACATTTGTTTCATTGGTTAAGAAGCAGATGCAAATCCATGTATAATGCAAGATGGGAAGATTGGCTTTAAAATCATGTGGACACGGTTCGTTTTGAAAAAAAGTTATGATAAGGTTGTGGTAAGTCTTGAAAGACCTAGCAAGTGGTAGTTCTTTTATTTTTATCATGTTTTGGTTTCAGTGGTTGTTGATACAATAGATAGTCAGTAATTACATTACTCAAGTAGTTGGATTCTACATCTTGCAGAATTCCAGCTTATTTGTTATTTGGTCTTTGCCAATTTAATAAAGTTTGCTTTAAAAAAAATAATAACATTGTTTGGTAAAGTTAACTGTTAATCTAAATTTGTGGTTCTAATAAGAATGGTGCCCCCATGATATTCTTTTTACAAACGTTTGTATTTTAGTAATTATATATATTTTTTATTTAGAAAGTTTGTGAGTGTAACTTTTATGAATATATTAATTATACCTCTGGAGTGTCTTCTTAATTTATCAATCACTTTTCATGTAGGGTGAATGATGAAAGATGCATTTTACACTTTTGAAAGGTTAACTTTAACTTGACAATTATTTTTCTTATGGATCATGTCTTTCTTTTTCATATCACAAAACTTGTAACTAGTTTGGGATACTCAATTATAATATATTTATACAATGTGCAAGTAGTTTTTGTATTTGTTTTCATTTATTTATATACTCAATTACAGTTTATCTTCTTACCTAATTTTAAGTAAAACAAAATATAAAATTTGGGGAAAAGTTAACAAGTAAGTTAAAACTAGTCTGTGTATGTTAAGCTTTTAACGCTAGTTAAATCAAACTTTAAGATTTAAACAATCAACAACAGCACAGGACTTAAAACTGTTGTGCAGGAGTTTGAAATGTTTTATAAGAAACATATATATGGCATTGATGTGTTTAAAGTCATAGTTTCATATGTTTTAAACTATGTCACTTAAACCATGACTGACTTAACGTACCAAAAGTATCCAAAATATATTGATCAAAAAATTTGGATACCCGATTGGTTCGGTTTTAGGCTAAAAGCGACCCAAACCGGCCCGTATAGACCACCAATCTAATCTAAATACTTCACATTTCATAGCATTCCGAATAAGAAAAAAAACATTACTAGTAGTTAGAGAGTTCTTTGGTAATTTTGTTGGTCAAATACATACATGATAAATAGCATGTTAGCTTTATTATACAGAATAGAAATATTAAAGTTTAGTTCAAGTGAAAAAAGAGAAATAAATAAAAATCTATAAGTATATCTTTAATCTTATATATTAGAAGAATAGGGTTATCATTTTATTCTTCCAATTACAATAGATCATAGTTCATTTATACACTAAGAGAAATAATTAATACAAAACACTTTTTTATCATACATAATAATCGTGACTTTTTTACACTTACAAACCCATTAACTTAAGGGCAGTGTGATCCAATTATACAATTTTTGTTGTGTATGGCCAAAAAAATGTTAATGCAAATCATCTCGCATACACTAAACCCTAATATTTCTATGATGTCTAAAAGATTTATTTTGATCTATAGTTATACCATGGTAATTAATAATGCTCGAGTGAATTATTATTATTGTTATTATTTTTTCCTAAATCCATGATTGTTTATAGATTACCTATGCACTGTTTGAACATGTTTCCTAACAAAAGCCAAGGATGAATTAATGTTGTAATGATAAGACTGACAGAAAAGAGTTAAGGTCAAAGAAAGAGGCTGATTAATTCAGCTACTCCTGCTGATGATCTGTAAAACAAAAAAACCCTTTGATTACAATCATTTTATCTTATTCTTTTTAGTCGTTGTTACAATCATTTCATCTTATTCATATCTAGGGATGTAAATGACCCGAGCTACTCATGAGTTACTCGAGCTCGGATCGTTAAAAGCTCGAAACGAGCCGAGCTTAAACGAGCTCGAGCCCGAGCTTGAGCCTAGATTAAAGCTCATTTATTAAACGAGCTCGAGCCTGATCCTTGTATACTGGGCTCGTTTAAGCTCACGAGCTTAAACGAGTTTTGATATAATATTTATTTTTTATTTTTTATTTAATACTTATATAATTGTATTATGTATTTTTATATTATTAAATATGAAAAAAGTTTAAAATTCAAAATTCAAATTGTTTATATATCATTATAAATGAATTTTTTTTTTTAAATAACAATTTAAAGTTCAATTTCTATTTATTTATTATTTAAATAATATAAACTATTTTATAAAAACAAAAAAAAATAAACGAGCTTTAACGAGCTTTTAACGAGCTTCGTAAAACACTACGCGAGCCGAGCTCGAGCTTCAAATCACGAGCTCGAACGAGCTCGAGCTTCTGCATATTTAAAAGAGCTCGGCTTGATTAGTCTATAGCTCGGCTCGGCTCGGCTCGTTTACATCCCTAGCATTAAGTAAGTTTTGTAACTGCACACCTCATGTATGTGTGCGAGAGAGATAAAGATTGTCATGCAACCGAGTTTTTATCAAGTTATTTGAACTCAAATTCTATGGGAACTTGTTCCGGTCAAGCTTTCAGATAGAGCTCGAATCATCCTTGACCCAAGCTCTGGCCTGAACCACAAAAGCTTAAAGTTTAGCCCGCACAGTCGTATCCGCCTTATCTTATTGCCCGCAAGCTTAAAGTTTCAAGTTTCTTATAGACACAAACAAAGTCGAGCCCTGGTTGCTTTCACCACTTGACCAAAGTTTTAGTTTGCTCTAAAGAACAGTTACATTGGAACCATAACTTTTTAAAGATTAACAATACAAAAATGAACTTAAAAAATATTGCTTTTATTTCTGATGAGATTAAAAATGGTGTCTAACATGCTCTGTTCAACAAGGCTAAACCTCGTTGTGTAACAACATTGAGTGCCAATGAAATGATGAGAAAACCCAATTCAAAAAAAAAAAAAAACACAGAGCGGTTTCTTCTTTCAGAAACCAGAAGGTGTATAAAAATACATATATATGTACCCTGTATAACTGTAGTCGTATACCCTCATAACATAAACTATGTACTAAAAAAAGGGACAATATAAGGTTTCACAAACGGATGGGCAACCCATAATTGAGGTAAGTTCTAATCCGCCCATCCCAACCTGCTGCAACGATAACCATACCCCACATATGTGGAGAAACAAAAGTGCTTTGATACGCGGTTTTCAAGAACTTATACTCTGATTTACGCATTGAAGGCGAAACACTTACTTGGGCTGAATCTGGGAGTGTTTCAGCAGGCCATGTTGGTGGGCCTTTCAACAACGTGTCTAAGAAAAACCCACGTGTATTTGATGGTGATGACATTCTTGGTGAATCAATTGTGCTTCTTGGAAGAACAACATTGTTGTTGTTGTTGTTGTTAAGGTTGTTATTTAATGTAAATCTTGGAGATGGAAGTGCTGCTGCTATGCTTTTGAGACCACACCAAGGTATGGCCATTGTTGTGTTTTGTGATGAGAAGTTCTCGTATGATACGCTGCTTTTGGGTTTTGAAGAGACCTTATCGGGGGGGCTAATGTGATTCCACACGTATATGTTAGAATCCTCTGCAGCTGAGATTATGTGTTTTCCATCAGATGTGAAGCATGCCGACATTTGGCTTCCTGAACTTCTGTTCCCTGCTTATACATGTCTCAGTAATTTTAATAATATTTAGTACAACATTATATGCAAATGCTAAGCAGAGGTGACAAAATAGGATGGGCGGGAGAGTTGGGTAACATAAAGCGGGTTATTTTTTTGTATGGGTTGGATGAGACTGAGTTAATGTGGAACACTTTTTTTACAAAAAAATATTACAAAATAAATAGCTCATCCAAAATGGTCATGTATATATACCTATCTGTATGATAAAAGATGAGCTTTGCAATAAATGATAATAATAAGTTCGTTTCCACAATAAAAGTGATTAGATAAAAGTGAATAATCTACAGTTAGTTACTTTTAGATTTTATAATAAAAAGTGAGCAAAAGTTTTATAATATATTTAATAAATTAAAATGGGGAACTAATGGGTCAATTTAACCCTACATACTTTGACTAGCGCCTGTTCAATCCGGTTCAGAAAATTGACCCAAGGAAAGCTAACGGTTAACTTGACCCGAACCAATTCAACCTGGTTAAAACAATTAAAAGGTTTGAAAAGTTTTATTATGAGTTATATATGGTTTAGTCCCTAAATTATACTCCTCTTAACACTTGAACCCCTTAAACTTTACTCCACTCAGCAGTTTAACCTCTAAACTTCTTTTTATTGTTACAACCATAAAGTTTAGTTTCGGTGATTGTTTTAACCTTTAAGCTCGTCTTAGTGATCGTTTTATATCAAAACCAATTTATTTTACATGACATTAGTTAAGCCATCACCACCTCCCGAGTCTCGGCACCTTTTTTCCAGAGAGGATATTTCCGGCCAAAGCTGCATTTTTCAGGCCCAAGCTTCTTTCCAACACCGACATGGCAACCACCACAAACGAAGTCAGACCTCATTTTCACCAATTTTTACGGTCAAACATGCACCAGAAAGAAAAGAGGGACCGGGTTGGGGAGGGAACTGCTGTAAATCGGCACACTCGCAGAATTGACAGATAAAGACACACATGCACACAAACAGTTGATCAAGCTGGAGCTAGAGATTGTTGCAAGTTTTGACACACGTGGATACAAGAAATCAGGCGTGTGGGGCTGCTGAAGGTGGGGCCAAAGATTGTTGCAGGTTTCAATGCGAGAAGAAAGAAGATTGGCCGGCTAGGAAGAGGGAATGTTTTAGTCATCGGCAAGGAAAGAGAATTGGGGTTTAGGAATGGCAAAAAACTTGTAACCCGATGGGGAAACCAAAACTTGATATTTCCAAGTCGGGGATGGGATGGATAATATTAATGTATGTATTAGTTTTAAAACTTGCCACTTGAACCATTTTTGGAGCAATTTCATGAATTTCTATTTGGCACATGGCTAACCTTGTTGGGTTTCTCATTGAACCATCAGCCGCTCCTTACCCCCATCCTCCCCATCGAATTAAAGTAACGTAAGGAGAGGGCTTAAGTTAGCTAAAGTCTATTTTCCTTTAAGGAGATGATTTGTACACAACAAAAAATTGTCATACACAGCACAAGTATTTGTTTGGACATTTATGCCCCTAAATATGTGGATCAAAATAATAGTTAATAAGTTCATGAAAGCATAAAGGTCATAATTGTTGTATATGGATTATGGCAAACTTTTGTTGTGTTCCATCAAAATTTAAATTCCTCATCTTGATAATACATCTAAGTTGATGCATATTTGGTGGTTTCGGGTTGGGTTAGCTGGCAGCGTCAATGGAGAAGGATTTTTTTTATTTTTTTTACGAGGTGTGGAGGTTTGTGTGTTTCCAAAGAAAAAATTTCTATATTTGCTAATTAAATGTAATTTAATTATTAAGTATTATTAGGTATATTTAAATGTGATTATTAGGGTTTAAGTCATTAACATGTTATAGTACTCTAGGGGGAAAAAGATGAACAGTTACAACAACAATTTCATGGCTTAAACAACAACAACAAAAAGTTTAGAGGGTCAAACCGTTAAGAGAAATAAAGTTTGGGGATTAAACCTTATTTAACCCTAAATTTAGAAGGAAAACTAACCTGACCTACTCTGACCCGAGCATGCTAGACAGAATGAAGAAAATGACCCAGGGAAAACTAAGCGGCTGACCCACTTTGACCAACCAGTTCGACCTGCTTAAATAATGTCTTGTTTCAATCCTAACATGTATTGACCATTAGTCCATACGTATAGCTCTGCCCAATGGAATCGGTTTAGCAGTAGGCTTCATCGGGTTCAACATGGAACACTGGTACGTGCTCCCCTTTGCTACCCGACGGGTAGCCCTCTTGGCTCCCCACACCCAATCTACCTCCCGTCCTCCCCTCTCTCTCTCTCTCTCTCTCTCTCTCTCTCTCTTATATATAGGGGAAGGTTCATTCGAGAACTATTGTTAGTGCGAGAACCGCGAGAACCAATCTCAGCCGTTCCTTAGATATGGGAAGTTCATGGATGGAGAGCGTGGGGTGATAGAGTGTGGCAGGGTGCATGTAAGGAATTCATGGGTGGGCAATGACATTGACAAAGGGGAACTGAGCGGCTCGGATTGGTTCTCGCGGTTTTCGCACTAAGAATGGTTCTCAAATGAACTTCTTCCTATATACATATATATATACACATATATAACTAATAAAAAAAGTGGGGAAAAGATTGGGTTAGTTTGGGTTAGGCTATACTAAATATTTGGATAAGAGAAAGGGGAGATAAAAGTGATGTGACGCTAAGAGAAAAGGGTGAGCCATACGCATGGCCTTACCCAAACCGCCCAGCCCATTGGTCCCACCTGCTCACCTGTGAGTTTTGCAATTCCCTTAACTTGCCCATAAGACATTTTTAGAAATCTAAAATAATCATTTTAGTAGTTTACTAGCAATATGAGACAGCTTTAATATATAATTATAATATATAAAAAATTGAAGGAAGTATGAACAGTAGTAACTTTGACCTTATAAAGGACTAAAACAAAAGGCTCTATATAATAGGTGCTACCAAAATAGTGGTAAGTCTCCTTTTTGTATATTGCAATACATGAGTTCGATTCTTGCCAGATGCATGGTTTCTATGTATTTTTTTTGTAAAATGCTCAGCATATTAGCAAGTCAGCATTTTTAATTTTAATTTATTAGTTATTACTATTCGTGTAGTAGCATGTAACATAACGACACGATTCTTTTTTATTCTATTTAAACAATTTGTTTTATGTATTATATGTTTTCTTATATAACTTTTAATATATATGGTATATAGATTAAAACTTTTTTATTCTACATTACAAATGCTTATATGAAAGGCTTTTGTGTGAATTTTTTTTCTTTGGTTGTAAAAATTAAAAATAATATAACGTTATATTTGATGTGATATGCGGTACGAATTCTGTAAAAATGAAATTTCACCATTTTCTAATATTATTTTTTTATTTTTTGTTCCCTCGCAAAGCTCAATAAAAATGAGACGGCTACTGAGAAAACTGCGAAAGTGTTATCTTTATTTTATTTCGCCGCAACGCGCGGGTCAATGTGCACCTCGTTAGTCTTATAATATTGTGAGATGTACTACAAAAATGAAAGTCAGAGTCTCATGGCATAATAACAAACTTCAGGATACAGAAGTTAATCACTCTCATGATCGAAGATTCAATATTGTAATTCAGAACTAAGAAACAGAACTTACCCTTGAATTTGCCTACAAGGTTGACCCCACAAAGAATTTTCACTTGTGAATCAGCTGACGAAACAATGACTTTCTTCGAGTCAATAGGACAAAACTGAAATAGAAAAGATTAAAAGCTTAAAAATATTATTACAAGGATATAAAAAAAGCTGGAAAACAAAAAAGAGAGGCTGTTATCATCCATACCTGAAACCCAGTTATTCTCTTTGGCCACCTCTTCTTACTTATTGAAAATATTTGAGTATGTAATTGCAGCCGATCATCTGCAAGTAAGTTCACCAACTTAAAAGCAAAAAAGAATTTCACAGACATAAACAAGTTTCTTCATGGTAAGATTTATACCAATAATATCATAGAAACTACATTTGCCATCCAAGGTTCCCACAATGCTTCCCTATTATCAAAACAAAATAAAGATTATCCTTTTACTTTGAATTTAAGAACAAAAAGGCCAAAAATGAATAAAATAAATGAACATTAAAATAACGAAACACACCTTCCCATCTGGATTATAACACACAGCAGTGATAATATCACCAAGATTAATCCAATCAATAACCTGACAACTATGCACATCCCATATGCGCACTTTGCCATCTATTGAACCGCTAATAAAATAGTTGTCATCTACAGGATTAAACTCGATACATGTCACTGCAAGTAAAACATATGCAAACATTTAAGTGATTTATCATGAATTAATGGTCACTGTGAAAAGAACATAAATTCACCAGCAAGCACTCACCATAGTTGTTATGAGTAAAGATTTTTAGGCATTCGCGATATCCAAGTTTCCACATACGAACGGTTTTATCAACAGAAGATGAGATCAGATACTACTCACAGAAAGAAAATAAAAGTTTGTCAAGATACCGAATTGTAGGTGTTTTTCTTTCAATAGAGTTAAGAAACAGTCTGACAAAACAAAATTACAAACCCCTTTTTTAGACCATGAAAGGGCCAAGATCTCGCCATCATGCCCATGGAACTCATGCACGGGATTCTCTAATATTCTGAAGACTTTAGGGGGTATAATAACACAAGCCAATTCTGATGATTTTCCAAAACCTTTGATTTTTTGGGTTTTTTCTTTATCTGCTTTAAGAGGAGCTAATTCAGAGAGATGATTAGTTGAAAAGTAAACTGATGAACGATCAGTTCCTTGAGTCTCGTAGATTCTTGGATCTTGATCTTCGAAAATCTTCCAAATGCGTAGAATACAATCTTCACCAGCACTTGCCAAGTATCTGCCATCATGACTGAACTTTATAATCGAGATGGGGCCATTGTGTGCTGAAAACTCTTGTGTGGCATAAAGGGATGATAATTCTTTTGATTTCTTTTTGTGTGTGTGTACATGAACCGAGCGAGTACATGAACTGCCCTTTGAATTTGAGTGATTAGGCTTCAAAGGCACTGAATCCTCATGTTTATCCATGATTCTAGCCATAACATTTAGCTTTTGGAGCCAACCCTTTTTCACTTTCTTCCTTCTGCTTAACAAACTAACGCTTTCACCTTCTTTTCTTGATGACCGAAGAGAAGATGGACCAAAATTGGGCTTACTCTCAGCCGAACCATCTGCACAGAAATCAAATGATCTTTTCACCACTTCTTCACGTAATTCGTACGAATTTGCAGTTTTGACACCAAGATGAACCTTCACAGAACTGCTAGATACCAAACCCAAGGCTTTATCTGACCAATCATTCAATGATGGCTGCCTATACAAAAACTCATCTCGAAAGGTTGAATTTGGAGGCAACAAGACCTCAGAGTTTTCTCGTGTTTCCTCAACAAAAACATCTTCATACTCTTCTTCTCTGTCTCTTTTTACAAGCCATCTAGAATTCAAACCCATGAATCTTAAAAATCTATCACGTCGGGCATCTACACCGTCCAAATTTCCAATCCAATATTCATATCCAAAACCAGAAGTAGAACAGTCCTCTGGGGAGCAATCGGAATCTGAGTCAGACGTTATAGCAAACACCTCACGGGCGTCAAAAAACTCATCTTCATTGTCACTGTCACTGCTCATCTTCAATTCTTAAAGTTTCACCTTGTCAAAACCTAAGCCCTATAAATAATTTAAACAAGAACGTAATTTAGTAAAGATTCTTATATGTTCAATAAACGAAATTCTAAGTTGTTTCAGAGTAAGATGGAACATCCCAAATATCCTAAAACTAAACCTCAAACATAGATTACTTGCCAAACAAACAAAGCATATGAATATTGAATTTCTCTCGATACACTAATCATCAGTCAAATATGGAATTCTTCAACAGATGATAATAGAATAATCAATAGATGGGATTTCCCGATAAGATAATATTCCATGTATGGAACATACTAAAACTCCAACAGCAATTTGCAGATTTGAACAACAACCAAATGAAATCTAAGACGACAGTAGATGGGGTACATAAAAATCTAACCTTTTCACTCATCAGATTTGAGTCAATTGTGAAAAGAACACCGAAATTGAAGAAATGTGAGTTTCAGTTCTACAACCCTCTATCTTTCTCTCTCTGTCTGTCTAAGATACTCATGCCCTCTGATAAAACCTAAGCGAATTGTATAAATATTATGAAAGTGACAAATTTTGACTTAAGGGGAGCGATCAAAATAAGGGTATTACTCGGGAAAGAGCAATCCAAGGATCCGAAGGTGAGGTGGTCGGATATGGGTTCTCTCTCTCTCCTCTCTCTCTCTCTCTCTCTTTCTCTCTCTCTCTCTCATGTATTGTAGTGCAACTTTCTCTTTCTAGTTGGTGGAAGAGCGGGCCCTGGTTTGATGCGCCGGTTCAACCAACGGATTGCATCAATGTTACGGTTCAACATTTCTAGGTCGTTCGTAGATCGATCAGGATATATATAAAAAGAATTGCACATGAAATCAAATAGAGTGTTTGTTTGGTCTGGAAGATTTAAATGAAAATGAGAAATTAAATAAGAATTAGAGACTAAGGTTTTGTTTGTTTTTTGAAGACATAAGTTGTTAAGTTCTTATTTCATGTCTTCGAATGTCTTATTGAATAAACTAAAGTTTAAAAGGTCTTATGTCTGCGAAAAAACATTGTTTGTTTTTTTAATTTTTAAAAAGGTCTTATTTATTATAATTTTACAATTTTAAATCAAATTATCAAATATCTAGGTTCAAAACATTAATATCAAATATTTCCCCCCCCCCCCCCCCCCCCACACCCAACCCACGCCTACGGAAATCTTCTGCAAAATCTTCTTTTAGCATTTTCAAACTTCCAAACCTACGTGAACAGTAACCAAACATCTTCAAACTTCTAAAAATTGCTCTCATCTCAATAAACTACACTTGTAATTAATAAACCATTTGATTCCACATGAACAGTACTTGCAACACCTCAAGTTCTGAATTTTAATTTCAAAAATTGTTTACAACAACTTGAATAATCAGTAAAACAAGATCATTTTCCCCAACTATATTACTCCATATTTTGTCAATTCTTAACTAATGAAATCTACATTTGCATCAATTGTTCCGCAATTTGATCACGCAATTGAACCATGTACTCATGATCTGCTACACTTCAATGTGGTTGGACCTCATTATTAACATCATCATTATCAACTTGATTTTGTACGTGGTTGTTTTCAACAGACACATTGTCTTGATCATACTGAGAGAAGACTTAAGCCCTCTTTCCTTATAAAATTATGAAGCGTGAAACAAGCAATTGTAATGTTTCTTTGTGTAATCAAAGGAAAGCGGGCCATTCTCCTAAATATTGGGAAACGTGCTTTCAAGACACCAAAAGAACGTTCGATAACGTTTCTAAGTTTTGCATGTGAGTGGTTAAATTTTTCTTTGCTATTCAACGCACGTCTTCGACGAAAATCTCCAAGCCAATATCTCACATTCCGATATGGTGACATAAATCCTCGAGTGTGTGCATAAGCAGCATCACAAAGATAGTATTTATCTATAAATATATAAAATGATTAATGTTCAAAACATAAAATAATATCAATTATGAATCATATATGTACCTCGAGTCTGTTGTTTCCTTGTAACAATTCCATCGTGAATTGATGTCCCGACATTACCGATGTATTGTCTCGTTTTCTTTTTAAGGATTTCTTCCAAAAATAGCGAATGTACAAGTACAAGTACATAAGTACATAAGTAATGCATATCAGTAATGCTAACTATCAGTAATGCTAACTATCTGAAAACTAATAAGAACATAATCAACAAAATATGAGCAAGATATCTAAACCAATAAGAACATAATCAACAAAATCGAATTTTTACAGCTGAAAGATCTAATTAGTAAAAGAAATTCAAAAGGGTTTAATCAGAATCAAAGAAACAGAAGGAATTGTTAAAACCCACCAAATCTATCGTGTTTGATAAAGCATCCAGTTAATAACTTAATCCAAAAGATTAAACCAACATCCAGTTAACATCCAAACATATTAGTTAATAACTTAATTCAAAAGGGTTGTTATTCCTTTTGGGTTTATTCAAAAGGAATTGCTAACAGAGAAGCATAGAAGCATTGTTCAAAAAGAAAGAATAGAAAGAATCGGAGAAGAAAACATTAACAAACCCATAAAACATATGAAATTTAAAGCTTCGATTAATACCTGTAATCGATTGACGAGGTTCGAGTTCGAGATACAGATGAAGAGGGTGATCGATTTAGGGCTGGTTCGTCTGAAGAGGGTGATCGATCGATGGGAAGCTTCGAGAATCGTCTGAAGAGTGCTTCGTTCTAATCGACGATGGTGCTAGGATTGACCTTAGCTTTTAGGGCTTCGATCGATGGGGTGGAGGATCTACGGCTTCGAGAATCGACGAGCTTGGACTGTAATGCTTCAAGGATCGACGGGATGGAGCTTTGACGGAGCGACGACGGTGGATCGATCGACGGAGCGACGACGGTGGATCGATCGACGGAACGACCGTTTGCGTTTAAGGTTGAGTCGACAGAGCGCCTTTTGCGTTTTGGGCTTGAGACGGGAATGTTTGCAAAGAAAAAAGCGATTTTAATCGCTTCCAATAATAAGCAAAAAGAAGATTAAAAAAGACCTTATGTTTGTAGAAAAACAAACAGTCTGGAGCAAAAACGTCTGCCCGCCCGCAGACCTTTTAAAAAATAAGGCCTTATCCAAAAAAACAAACAAACCCTAAATCTTGGCCGTTCATTTTATAAGTGGAATTCATGGATGGAGAGCGTGAGGGGATCTATTGTGGTAGGGTGCATGTGAAGAAGTCATAGGAGGACAATGACATTGAAGGAAGGGGAATTGGACAATTAGAATTGAGTCTCCAATTCTCAATTTATTTAAGGTTCTTATTTGAACCTCCAACTTCGTTTGGTTGCGTCAATTTGGGACGCAGGAATAAATTATTGATACATTATAAACTATATAATTATCTTTACTTTTTTAATTGATGTAAGAAAATTAATTATTTTAATCAACTAATTAAACTATTCATTTTGATTTAATTAAGGTAATATATTTGTTGATAAATGACCTACTAAACCAGTGACATCTTCGATTTGTGAAGTAATTTTTTTAATTTGTGTAAAATCTTTACCGACTTTTTCAATTTGTAAAATATTTAATACAAAGTAAGAAGTGAATTTGGATCGTGTTTGGGTTTATTACTTAACGGGTTGTTTGCCCCACCATTATCAACTCTGGTTAATGACTTAAATGATTTTATTATTAATAAAGAATAAAAAGTGAATTTGTAGAATCGAAACCCATCGATGATCATAATGGCTAGTAATTTGATCGTGCTTGGGTTTATGGATCGACTCAATTCCGTGTCATTTCCATATCAGTCACTTTTTAATTTAGTTTGATTCCGTGCCATTTCATTTCGTAATTGATTCGAGTCGTGCACTTGTTAACCAATTTTCCGGATAAATGTAATATATCCTCGTTTTTACCGTCCATTGGAAAGATTTAATTTAAGATGCCTGACCAAAATGAGTATGGGTTCTTTGATTTGGACTTTAGTTTCGCATCTCTAATTAATGGTTTTGGTTCAGTTGATCAGCTTTTACAACTATTACTGATTCAGTTTCAATATTATGAAAAGGTAAATTTGTCTAAGAAATTGAACTAGGGTGTTCAATATTTGTTCCCAAAAATGATCAAACCGAAACGGAATCGAATAATCCTATTTGAATTGGTTTGCTTGCTTTTCAAAAAGGTTATGAACTTGATTTGAAAGTTTTCATTGTTTTTTTGTCGAATTTTAAATCTATAAAAAGACATCACCGACTCAAAAATTCAATAATCTAATTAGATATTAATATATCACATTCATCATAAAGTTTTTTTATTCAATTTGGTTAAAACTTTGAATATTAGAATAAATCTACTCATCTAATTAGATTTGGTTCTTTTCTATATGAATCGATTTTATTAGTATTGATTCGAATTCGAGTCGGCTTCCAAATCAGGTAAATGTTATTAAACTCAATAACCCAATTTGAACAACTTGTGAACTCAAAATTTGATTCAACAGATAGCCCTAATTGACTTTTTTTTTTAATAATAATCGGTAAAAGTTCAAGAAAATACCCTCTCGGCACTCTCTCAGCTAGAAATTGGTGCACACATATCACAACTTCACCACCTCTCATAACTGCAAACCGTGAATACTTAAATCGATCTATTTATGAAATTCTCGAACTTGATTTATCACCAATCAATATATATATATATATATATATATATATATATATATATATATATATATATATATATATATATATGTAACATCCCAAATCTGGGTCTGGTAGTACTCAGAGTTTCGTATGTGGTACGTAGTATTTATTTGGATCTTTTTTAATTTCATTTTGAGTTATTTAAATTTCTAGGAGTTTAATATTATTATAATTATTAGTAATTTAAAAAAAAAAGAAAAGGAGAATGTTGAATAAGGCTTGCTTTATTAGTAAGATAAAAAAAAAAAAAAATCACCTAAATGATATTTTTTTGTGTGCTGCATACGTGCAGGGGTTTTACCCCCTTACTTCACTTTTTAGAAACCCTCTTAATGTTTACCCTAAACTCTCAAGAACACCATCTGTTGTTACTTTTTTTTTTCTCTGTTGTTGACTTGCTATCACTTGAAGATTAAATAGGTCCTCAACAACGTGAAGGAGCTTTTGGAAAGTAATATTTCCAATTTCGAAGAAAGGTGAGTGATACGTTATAATTGAATAATTATAACCCAGGTAACGGTTTAATATTTAATTGGGTTACAAGCATTAGTTCCGGACTTAAAGTCTGAGGCAGTTTTTATATTGCTTCCAATTAAAGTATGATTATTGAAATTTGAGATTATGAGTTATATGTTTTTAATAACTTGTAATATGGGAACATGTTCATATTTCGGAGGTTGTCTGATTGACAGGCCTACTCGGGTCAAGTACCGAGTTAATGGGCTAACGGTAACTCCCATAGGCCAATGGGGGTGCGGTCTGATCCACCGCCGTTCCTCCTGGCGAAGCGGGTCAAAATGGAGACCCAATTGTTTGAAACTGTGTAGTGATAACTGCAACTATGTGTTATTTCGATTTGATTCTTGAGTTATAGTTATTCATTGTGATGTATTGTTCACTTAGTTTTACAGCTAACGGGTTTTAGTTGCCTGCAGGTTTGTACAGTTTTGGTAGCGGTTAACTTATTGGCTGCTTGGTGGGATACTTTACAAGAGGTTGTTGAGCCCTGTTTTGGTAAACCTGTAACACCAAGTTTGTTTTGGAAATAGGTAGTAGAATTGTAATCTCTTTCAATCAGTCTTATGTAGCAATATATGCATACTTTGTTAAACTCTTTTGATAGGTTCGGATATGAACCTAGCACTAGATATGTATATATTTTAGTAAACTCTGTTAATTACTATTTTGTTGATATAGTATATATTAAGTCTTCCGTTGTGTTTTAAAAAAAAAAATTTGGGCTTGAAATTGTGGTGTTACAATATATATATATATATATATATATATATATATATATATATATATATATATATATATATATATATATATATATATATATATATATATATATAGGAAAAAGTTCTTGCGAGAACCATTCTTAGTGCGAGAACTGCGAGAACCAATCTAAGCCGTCTAATTCCCTCTCCTTCAATGTCATTGTCCACCCATGAATTCCTTACATGCACCCTGCCACACTCTATCCTTCCACGCTCACCATCCATGAAACTTCCCATATCCAAGGAACGGCCGAAATTGGTTCTCGCACTAACAACGGTTCTCGCATGAACTCTCCCCTATATATATATATATATATATATATATATATATATATTCCTTCTAATCATCATCCCCGAAATTGGACATACTACTATTTTAGTTATCGATTGTAAGTATTCAATTAATAACTATATAACACTATATATATAGTTATATGTGTGGGTTTTTTTTACAAATAAAATGTAATTGTAATAATAAACAAATGGCATGCATAAAACGAGATAATGACAAGCTTAAGTGCGTTAAAGTTGATATATGCTATACCCATGTTCACTCATGGAATATGCCAAACTTTTTAGACTTTATTAGTCCATTGATCGATCGATACTTCTTCGTTTTTCATTTCTACTCAATATTATAATCATATTCTTTTACTATGTATATGTATGATAAATCATTTTTCTAACGATTGTAATATGTTACAATATTTGTTCTGTAGATAATGTTTATATTTCTAACTAGATTTCTAACATTTGTAATCTATTAAAAGATTTGGTATGTATATGTAGTGTTTATATTGTAATCAGATTTCTAGCATTTGTAATTTGTTTTTATTGTTTATAAAGTACCCTTATGGTCAAATGGTTTGTCTCTCGCTTTTTGGTGATTAATCCCTGACAAAAAGAGTGTCTAACAATCCATCTCTTTCATCTTTTCTTAACTCGCATCTCTTTTGAACCAAATTCTCTATATATATGTGTGTGTGTGTGTGACGGTTTAAACGATAGCCGTTTTTCGTACGAAAACTGCGAAAACCAATTATAGTCATTCATTAAAGATAGGGATGATTCAAATTAAAGAGTTGTTAATGGATAAACTTAAAATAATAAAACTTATCATTAATTAATTAAGAGCAATTTGGACATTTTTACATTATCCCCATATGTTTAAACTAAAATATAGATAAAAAGGAAATGTGTTTAATTACGAAAATTAACAAGAAAATTATACTCTTTAATTTGAGTCCGGTATATTTTTTCAATTTTTTAGTGTTTGATGGGGTTTTTTTAACACAGCTCGACATGTGCATATGTACAAATTCACCTAGTTTTTTCAGCACAAATATAGATTTGAACATATGCAAATTTTGCACATATCGAGTTGTACTGAAAAAACCAGCAAACGCGACTTTTTTCCAAAAAAAAAAGCAAGATCGGTCTCAAATTAAAGAACATATTTTTTTCGTTAATGGAATTATTTTTCTTAATTATATGATCGGCCAGAAATGGTTTTCGTATGAAAAACAATTCTTGTTTGAACCACTATATATATATATATATGTGTGTGTGTGTGTGTGTGTGTGTGTGTGTTTTGCACGTCGTGATCTTGGCCTCCACGAGGAGGAGATTGCGATATTGTACGTCGTGAGGTGATAGTGCACGATGTGCACCCGCTCGTAGTATACAAACGTTCATATTTGATCCCTGATCTATATATTGGTGGTTAAACCTAGACAAGAAGATCGATGACCTGAAGAGGAGATATGAGCTCTTCATTTTCTAAAAAAAAGTTTGTGATTAGAAAATAAACTCTAGTTTGATACTATGTTAGCGTGAGAATAATGAAAAACCTCTTAGTGTTATTTGTGTATTCCTTCATTATAAATAATGTTATACTTTGTTTATATGTAATAGCAGTTCCTTTATTATATATAAATATAAAATATAGATATATACACTAAATTCTATTGCCTATTTGCCTATATCTAACAAAAGAGAATCTAATCCTTGATTTCCTCCTGTATCTATGAGTCAATGAGACGATAAGGGTAAAATAAAGACTTATGGAACTGCCACCAACTTAGGTCTAGCCAAAGCCCAATTCAAAAGGGAAAATTATATATCTTTTTATTAAATTTTCTTAATTCAGTCTTTACTTATTTGATGAGTCCATGATGACATGATAAATTGATTAATTCTTTCATCTCGTATCTTATTAATTTTGGAACACCTTTAAATTTGATGACTAGAAAAATTAGTATAAATACATAATATGAGAATACAAAACCCTTAGTTAAAAAAATATATCATCAATAACAATTTTATCTTTATACACCTTATTCAAGTGTGAACTATATACGTACATATAATCCTAGCATTCATGTTTTTTCGATATGAAAAATTATAAGTTCGAATAGGTTAAATGTAAGTTATTATGATGTCGTTATTTGGATCCGTAGTTTATTATATTATATCCCCACCCACACACGTGTACGTAGATATATAATCCTTAAAACCATGAATGTAACAATTGATTACAATAAATAAATAAATATATATAATATTAGTTATAAAGGGAATTAACGAATTCGTAAATCAAAATAATATTGCGTTACCCTTCAAATTTCAAAGTGGCAATTTTTCTACAACTTGCGGCGTTCAATGGGTTGAAGGCGGTAATCTATGACCTCTATATTGTCTTTTTATTTTTCTTCTTTTATTATTATTTTTTACTTGCCTTTTTCTTATACCGTAGGGCTAAACTCAAACTAGTGACATTATTCAAAATGAACTAACAAATTATAATAATCATATATAGATGCTAAGATCGATGAAAACATAACGCAGTCTACGCGACATATATATTCTTTTAATACTAGTATTTACTCATACGATATCATATTATGACGTATTACATATAGTTAAGTCGAGTTTTATTTGTTATCTAAAGTAGGCAAGTAGCCTTGTGCAAACAATAGTATTTATTCCTCACAACATAACCACAAATGAGTTAATACTCATGAGTTATAGAGTTCAAAATTGATTGTTATTAGAGTTAAAAAATAAATATGATGTATAATTCTAAGATACTACTTGAGCCGGCTATGTAACACCGTGCTTTTGAAAACCTGATTTTTCCTTTTAAAATAGTAATTCAAGAATTCAAACTGCGTGAATCCGTTTGTAAACTGAACTTATACCAAACTTGTTTTTCAAAACTCATAATAGCAGCGGAAAACATAAAAGTGGATATTAATTACAATCAAAATCAGCCACAGTATACAAAAGATCAGTTGGTGTTACTAAAACTGTTCACCGACCACATAAACAAGTTTATACAAACATAAACGGTAAATATAAGTAACAAAGACCAGTGTTCCTCCAAAAGATAAGTAACAACTAGCAGGTACCCAAAGCTCACACTCCTAAGTATTACCTACAGTCATGGGGAAAGTATCTGTTAGCTAATTAAAGCTAGTGAGCATAAGATAGCATAATCAGTAATATAAACATATCACATATCATCAATACATCAAACAGTGCTATCCTAGCATCTCGCGATGAGCTGGCATAGCCAGAAGGAAGCATAATCTTGCAGGGTAGCGAGCCCCGCTCAACACTCCTAACTGGGGAAACCAGACACATCAACCGCGATGGTGGGTGAGCGGGTAGTGGTCCACCGTTGCGTTATGAAGTCATCGACTCCATGGGGTACAGCGGGTAACTGATCCTCTAATCGTACGAGGAACATTGGGTTAGCCAAACCCTAAATACCTAACCAGGTACCGTTGACGCTATCATCGACCCGCAGGCCTCAAGGCATCCTAGACCGCAGTCTGGCCTCGATCAAGGACTATAACTAGCCCCCATATCTCGGATCCGTTCATAAACACAAAACTGACCCATTCCGGGCCTCATAGCGCGCATACATATCATATCATAATCATGATTAAGTGGTTACGTGTGTCATGCATAAACATAGCATACAGTACGCATTTCAAGCATACAACAATGTTAATTACATTTCATGGAACTACTTGCACATACTAATAACATGTAACATGATTATATTAATTCGTCTGTTATCCTATACTCACCTGAGAGGCTAGAGGCTACAGTAAACAAATATTGTGATCGTCTCGTTCTTCGGAGTCGTATGGTTCACCTATAAGATAATACTCATGTTTAGTCACTTCACACAAGTACATTAACTAATATAACTAATATGAATCTCTTAATGATGCCCTTAGACTATTTAGAACCTTAAACGAGCTTCCCCTACTTTAGTACACGAAAAATAACAAAACTGTTGATGTTGCAGAAAAAAGACCTTCTACGGCCGTAGGGAAAATCCTCTGCGGCCGTAGGAAATCTCTACGGCCGTAGGGAAAACCTTCTGCGGCCGTAGGAAGCTATTTGCAGACAGTGTTCGTTTTTCAGCCCCTGTTCAGTCCATTTTCACACCAAACTTATTTCCAGCAATCCCAATTCCATTTCCAGTGATTATACAACATTCAAGGTATCAAAAGGAGTCTAGAAACATATAATTAACAAGCTCTAATCAAAGATTCAAGGTTTGAGATCAAAATCTCCATTTTTGACCCATTTGGTGATTATTATGAAACATGATCCAATCCATCTTCTTAAATCATGAAATTGGTTCCTAGATACTTAGAAGTCATGTAAGAACAGATTGGAACACTTGAACTTAATTGTTGATGGCTAATTTGGATTTAGCCATTTTTGACCTAAAGCTTAAAACTCAAGAACAAGGAAGCATGAGGAAGATGATGGACTTACAAAGGTGATAGAGATGATGAACAAGACATTATTAGCAGATTATAACTCAAATTGCAGCAGAGATTGGAGCTTGGTGATCTTCCTCTTGATTTCTCCTTCACGGTTCAAGAACATAATAAGGGTGTGTGTGTGTTTGTGTGTATGTGTAAAGGAAAAAGGGGAGAGACCGACTTTGGTCTCATTAATATCCCTAATGGGTATTTTGTTCCCCTTTTCAAATTACAAGTTAATACCCGTTTACCCGTTTCAACTAACGGTGATATTTCTGGAATCCTTATTCAAAACCGTTTAATATTTTATTAAACTTATCTATTTTCGTTATAATATTTAATATCATGATTTCTTAATTATTTTAATAATAATTCTAATATTCATTAGTAAACTCAAGATTTGAAACGTACCGAGAGTATAAACAACTAGGCCCATTTGAAGATGTTACAGGCTAAATAACAACGATCAATAATTTTGTTGTGGAGTATGTCTCGATATGTTTTCTACTGTCAAAAAAAGTATAATAATAATTACAAAAATCATTATTAATGTTATTTATTGCAATCGAATTAATTAAAGGAAATTTTCTTGCAGTCGCCACTTACCATAGCTTTCAAGGTCTGTCGGCGATCCACTTAGCATTTAGCAACTTGAGGAACAGAGAGTCAATATGTACTTAATTTGCATAATTAGTCAAATACACGTAGTGTTTGGAGGGAAAAAGTCGTAGTCAAATCTATAAAAGTGGCTAAACAACCTTGCACTTATAGAAGGTGATGATATTTCAAAATATGCATTTTATACGGTTTTGCTACTATTTTAATTTGTTTTAAAACAATTAACTAAAAACAGTTATGATTTATTAGTTTTTCTATTTATTCCTAATTAATTGCTATAAATATTCTAAGCAACACAAATCAATCTGTTATGTAAGGGATAGGTACAACACCCGATCTAATAAATAAAATTACTTTAAAACTGTGTATGTCTTTTTTATTAGACTGTGTGTTATACCTAACTCCTAACATATTGGATATGTTTGAGTTGAGATGAAACACTATATTTCCCTTCTTTACTTGCTCTCTCTCGGCTTCGGCCCGAGACTCTCCCCCTTCTTTTTTTTCTATTCCTTTTTTCTCTCTTTTCTTTTTTCGATCTTATATGATAGTGTATTTAATAAAAAGTATTGGACAATTAAGATTGAAAGAGGTATAATAGAGAAAATGGTTATATCATAGAATAGATAGATGAACGTGGAAAATGATGTTACGTTAAAGTGATAAGAAAGAAAAAAAGACGAGTATAATACATCGCATTAGAAGTGAAAACATTCGACAACCATAATATAGATTGGAAAATTTCCTTTGAATAGTATTTAATTTTCTATATTTTGTTATTTTATGTATTAAACTTCAAAAGTTTTCGTCTTTTAAAGAGTATTTTGATTACACAAGAAATTATTTAAATATAGTAAATACAATAAAAAACACGCGTTAACCCTTTTTAGTTTATGAGTTTTTTTTAAACCAGGTCTAAAAGTGTTTTTTATAGTAGTAATCCCAGGCTCTATCTTGGAGCATTTCTTAGTGAATTTGAACATACTCCAAAAGAATTACTATCACCTAATTCATTAGACTTATTCTTTTGTGGCAGAAAGCCAGAAAGGTTATAAGAGGAAGAGTTTCAGTTTAACTATCACTTGTCTTAGGAATCATAAAATAATTTTATTTAATTTAATAGCTAGTAAGATAGCTACTTAACCAAAGTTTTACTAACAGTAAAATAAGAAAAAAATTACTAAAACATCATATGGACCAAACCAAAGAATTTATATTTGACACTAAATTTCACACAGGTATACAAAAGTGGCTTCGATATCCTGTATCATCATTTTAGTTGAAGCCCTTTTCCGATTATACATTGGGAATTATTCCAAACAAGCCATAAAATAGTTTCAGATGCAGCCTCCAAAAATTTCTTCTTCTTCCCCAATGAACCACCTTTCACAAGCTTATATAAGAAGTCTTCTAGATAAGTATGATGATCTACATTAATCTGCACCACCGAAGCAGCCAATTCCACACTTCTTTAATCATCCCGCATGACCGCATACATAAAAAAGATACTCTTCTATCTCCAAATCTAACTCGCAAAAAGGACATGTATGTAGCTGATCTGCTGATGAGAATGACATACGTACCCCTTAATTAAGACAAAGATTCAATTTCGTCTGTAATCTTTATAACAAAACTCTCCGCACAATTGAGTTAGATAAACAAGTAAAAATAACAATGTATCAAACAAAACTTTTGTGAAAAAATAAACAACAATTACTCAATTAATAAGGCACAAATGCCTTTGAAAGTTTATACAATTCTAAGACTAAGTTATATATGTTTATTAAAACTTAAATATCTGCTTCTGTCTGTATATATATTCATACCTTAATTGACTTTATGCAAGTATATATGCAACAATAAATAAAGAAATAAATAAAAATTGGTAGCATATATCCAAGTATTCTTTGTTTATGAATTTATTTTGTCGTGAAGTTTAGGAGAATTAATATATAGAACAATATTTCTTGTGGTTTAATTAATAAACAAAAACACCAACGTACGTACGTATGTAAGGCGTTGTCTGTATATGATTGGATTTGGGTAAAACTTAAGAAGAAGAATAATTTGTCGCGAGAGTCGGCCAACAATTCCGCCATCAGGAACCTCCAATGCCCAATGCGCCTTTTATTCATGCGGATGGTCGTCGGTCGATGTTTTCTTATTCACGTGTACATTATTATTTAATATTTATAAATATCAAATCAAATCTTGTTTAAATTTAATTAATGACGTGTTTTACTCGTATTATTTCAATTTAAATTCATAAGTATAGAATCGTTTTTAATGATTTTTCTAGTAATATTAAAGTTTCCAATTCTTAAAATTTAAGGAATTGTTCAATGTTTATTCATTTATTTGATCAAATAATTATTTGTATTAAGTGATGTTTCACATTTAATAAAAGATGATTTTATAACGTGTTCAATACGAGTCTTAGGCTACTTCACTTTTAGTAATTTTAGTTTAATTTAATGAATTTATAGTTTTTTTCATATATCTAACTCATCATAGGTTATTTCAAATCAAGACAAATAGTTAACAATATCTTTTTCGTAGTATTAGAATGAGTCAACAAAAAGCTTATAACCCAACGATATCTGATTAATTTAAGGTTTCGCAAATCATAGGTCCAAGTCTTATAATGAACAAAAAAATGTAGGTTTAAAAAAAAGTTTAAAAGATTTGTGTTGTGCCGTACTGAGAAAACAATCAATCGGGATTCCGCCATACGCACAACGAATGTAAAATGGTCATGATCAAGTCACACTATTTTGGGTACAATCCACCATATCTTTTACATTTGTGGAATGTTTGGAGGGTGAAAAATTCTTCTTTGTTGTTTGTAATTTTTCTTGTTTATATCAAATCGGTTTCGTTTTCTTTTGCATAGTATAATAAATAATTAAGCACTTGATTGATGTCACTAGCTTTTATTAATTACTACGTTTCTCATTAGTTAGCATTTTACATACGTGTGAATGTTGTCCCTCTTTTATAATTGAATACTTTTACTTAGTATTCTTGTTTTTTTCTTGTTGGCATCATTATTTCGTACTAATTATTTATTTCTTTTCTTAGTCATCAACAAATGCAAGATTGTTCTATATATCGTAATAAATGAATGATTTATAATATAATATCTTAGCTAATAAGTGAATAACCACATGCAATGAATGAAAATAATAACAATAATAATAATAATAATAATAATTATTATTATTATTATTTATATATTTTTTTAACGGCAAACACACACCCAACTAATTTACACCTTATGTCCTTAACATGACTTGAACCCTCAACCTTTAAGAGAGAAAGACACCTTATCACACCTTGGTACCACTAGGCCAAAGACCCTTTGGTTAAATTGTTTTATATTTAGATATTTCTTCTAATTTATTGTATTTATGAATAAGAAATGTAACAACTTAGCATTAATTCTTATTCTTATTTTTTAATAATGTTATATATTTTTAAGTTGATGTAGAAACTCTGCTGGTATCATTAACAAAGTAGAACTTCTTATATGCGTACTTTTCTCTAAACTTCTAAAACTTCAAACAAAATAAAGAGAGAAAAAAGGTCATAGCGGGTCGTGCGGCGGCCCGGTGGTATTATCTAGAAAGGCCCGTTTTCAGGAGTTGAATTTGTATAGGTCTATAGGATATAGTTATATTGAGCCCATTAAACTAAATAGTTGTAACATGGGCTTACTATGTGAAAGTATATCATTTGGATCACTTTTTAAAATTGTGAATTAGTAATTTTATTCCAGACATTTTAATTATACACAACAAGATAAACTAGTTAATAATTAGTTAATATGCATGGTACAAGCTAATGATACATAAAGTTATTGTGTATGACCATTTTTATTCTGTAAGAATCGTGCATCTTTTTTTAATTTAGTTTAATCCTTGGATTCCCACAAATTTTATCAATGCTAACTTTACAGGTCTCAAACCTTTCATGCAAAAAAGATTTTTTTGTTTTTGTTTTGTATCTGGTAGCCAAATCTTAGGTGACATATTTGACATTTTATTAATAAACTAAAATCAAATACTAATTATAAATAAAAATTAAATCCACATATCTTTCATAGGTTAAATCCTCTCAAATCTCTCTCAGTTGTAAGCCCCGCGATGAGCATTCAACATCCTAATTTCTAATATTGTTTTTTTTAATAAAAAATAAAGAATTACCTTGTAACTTAAAATTAAAGAAATTAAGGGTATGTTTGGTTGGATGGAAATGAATAACAAATTAATGGAATGGGCAAATGAATAGAATGACAAATGAATAGAATAGTTCATTACCATTCCATCTGCATGTTTGGTTGCTTCTCGGAATGGAATGAATCATTACTACAGTATGTTTGGTAGAGAAAAATAGACATTGGAATGGAATAAAATAAATAAACAATGACCAAAATGCTCCTGAATTAAAAAATATATATAACTTAAATTTAAATAATTTAAACAATGACCAAGATGTTTATTTGAGATTTTGAGTATTAAGTATAAATCACATTTTGAAAGTATAAATATTAATATTATTATTTATTGGGTACCATGTTATATGATACATCGAACCAAAGTGATCCGGAATGAGCCTACCCTCCTCCGTATACAAGAGTATCACGTCAATTAAGAATGAGAGAGGGCATGTTGTTAAAGGGCATGTTGGTCATTTTATATCCCATTACCAAAGGAATGAACAAAGAAAGAGGGTTGAGGAAGGAATGAAATAGAATGAATGACATTACTTTTGTAATGCTTCATTCCATTACCTAGTAGTAAACAAACATGTGTTATTAGTAAAGGAATGGGATGAGTGTTTTCATTCCTACACCTATTCCTTCATAACAAACATTGCCTAAAAATCTGTAAGAGTTCTTATTTTTGTAGAAGGATACATGATACATTATTTTGATAATAAAACAGTTAAATGCCTTGAATAAATATTTACTAAATGTTATTTAAAGATAAATTGTGTCAAATTTGGGACAAAATGTATATATACCATATAAAAGTGTATGATTGTTTACAGTAAACATCATTTTTATTTTATTTGAAATATGTTGTTTATCTTACAAGTTTACTATTTATTAAAAAAATTAATGACAATTATACATAAATAAAACGTGATAATTATTGAAATACGAGCACGTACAATATTCATGTAACGTATGTAGCTAAGCTAGGAAAGTCCAATATAAGCTTAAGATGGAAGCAAAGTGGGGGAGACGATTGTGATTGATTTAGCAAATTCTTAACTCGTTTTCACCTTCAAGAAACTGTTTTAAACATGTTTTTTTTTTAATTCTGTCGAAACTTATTCCCCTTTACTTATAACACTCTCTATTCTCAAACTATACTTAATTACGAAGCATCATTCGGCTTCGTTATTACCAACAGAGATGATTCTTTTACGTAAAAGTCGTGGAATAAACATTAGACTATAATGGAAATTTAGAGATATTATCAACTCTCGACATATATTGTAACACTGTACTTTTAAATCATATAATTAAATCGTATACGGAAGTTAATTACATATACTTAGATTAAACCAATAAGTAAATACAACTTTTACTGGTTAATATATACAAAATAGTCACTACAGTGTTAATAACAAAACAGACTCTTTTAAAAACTTGACATCAGAGTGAGGTCTGTCCATATTCCCAGTCCAAAGCTTCAAAGCTCACCGAGGTTAATCTGCAAAATAGTCTAGTGGGGAATTAACACAAAGCTAAATGAGGGAACAAATATCTAAACATACACAAGACAAATATGCCTAACTCAAATAGCTCATGAATCCCAGGAGAACCGGCGGTGTTGCAAGCACCTACAACCAAGGTCGGCCAAAACCAAGGTTTACCGATAGCCTTGCTAACATGGACAACAGTACCAGCCCCCTTGAGTACCACAAAAGTACCTCAAGATTAGATATTGTAAATCCCCAAGCAACAGGCCCAGCATCATACTGATCTCCAAATTAACATGTATATACAATCCAAACAAGAGCATTCCAAATAGGATATCATATCCTGTATATCAAAAGATATAGATCCACTCACCAAAGTCTTCAAAACCTTGGCACACTCAGATGACTAAATTCACTGAGTCTTCTCAGTTCCTGAGATTAAAGTACTCAAGTCAGTATTCAATTCATAATACTGATCAAATAATAAATATCATATTTATTCATGTTCTCATGTATATACGCTTATACATATATATTCATCATACATAAACCCCAAACAGATATACAATTCATGTTTATCTTCAAATCATCAATTCCGACTAAGTTTAAATCCGATTAAAGTCGGATTCCGAGTAGATGACCAATTCCGATAGAATTATAATCCAAATCCGAGTAAAAGTCCAATTTCGAGAGAATAAGATTCCGAGTAAAGGTAATTCCGACTTATTATCCAAATTCCGAGTAAAGGTACAATTCCGAGTAAATAGGATTCCGAGTAAAGTATTAAGGCATTCCACAGAGTTTTAGTCGGATTCCGACCCAAATCAATTCCGAGTAAAAGAGTCAAGGAAAATCTATAAGTGTTTAGTCGGATTTCAACAATTCCAACCAATTCTGTTGGAATTCACCAATTCCGACTCAATCAAACCCCAATTCCGACTAATTCAAGTGTTCATCCCCATTATTGATTTCTAACTTAAATCACTACTGATTTTAAGCATGCAAGTTATATATGTTTTCAGGAATCATTCTAAACATATAAATAACATGTATAGATCATAAATTCTTAACATGCATTCATCCTAATTCATCAAATCATAACTCAAGCTTCAATCGGAATTCATATTTATATACAAAACCGAATACTAACAATAATTAACAATTACATTTCAGTAATCTAACCTTGATTATGATTCTCAGTTATGAATTTAAGCATGCAAGATTAAAAGATCCAATTGTTGAATGTTCTTCTTTATTTCTTCTTCTTCTCGGCCGAAATACACACCCAAGAACACACACTCACACTTAGTTCAACTTGCAAGTAATGTGGTATGGAGAAGGAGTGGGTGGTTATACCCCCTAACCGGCCACACCCCTCCCCACCAACTCAATATAAAAATATTATTATTATTATTTACCTAAAATAATAAAACAAAATAATATCACCAAATATCAATTAACACATATCTACAAATAATTCACAATAACAATTACATATCCAAATTAATTATTTAATTACCTTAATTAATTTAGGCCGGTAAAATGGGTGTTACATATATCGACCTCTTTAACTTTAGGTTACGTATTTTAACTTAATTATGTTAGCTATGTTAGCTGTAAGACAAACCAGTGGAGGGAAAGAGTGAGGAATGTTGGACTAACAAAAACCTTTAAAATTGTAGTGTTTTCTACCGGTCAAAAGTCCAAAACCAAATATAATAACTGGTGAGATAAATTATATATTTTTTACTTATCATTTTACTTACTAGATGATAGTATATAGAATCTATTAATTCTTTTTCTTTATTTCCTATATTACTTTAATACTTGTATTAAATAAAACGATCATTAAATATAGGGTAAAACCATTAAATAGCTGTCAACTTTCTTCATTTTTTCATTGTGGCACGTCTATTTTTTTATTTATACATGTGGTCAGTCAAGTAATTAAAAACGTGTCAATATGCCAAAATTCGACCTGCAACTTGTCTAGCAGGTTTCTCGATCGATTATTGATCGTTTTCGCTAATTCTTTTTGCAGAACCTTGTAAATAATCATTTTACTTTTCAAAAGACACCAAATTCATGAATTTTCATCAAGTGTTGGCCAAAAATTTGCTAATTAAAGTCGGTTATGTATCATTAAAGATCATCTTACTGTTTTTTAAAGAATTGATTTACTTTAAACTCGTTTTTGGCAGTTTTTTTGTACTACTTTATAGATAATTCGATTACCTTTCAATAGGATCAAGAATCATAAATTTTCATAGTATTAATGGAGAATTTCGAGATTAAAGTGTTGGATTGTTTTTCGATTTATTTTAAAAAACATAGCAGAAAAATACTTATTTTTCACTTAACTCTTACTCGTTTAACATAATTCTTTTTATATATTATTACAGATAATCATTTTACCTTTCAAAAGAAACCAAATTCATGAATTTTCATCAAGTATATTCCTAGAAATTGTTAATTAAAGTCGGGTATCACTCATTAGGCACCCTTACGGTTTTTTGATTATTTGACTCATACTATACTCGTTTTTGGTCGGGTTTTTTTGTATTATATTATAGACAACTCGATTACCTTTTCATTGACTCGAGAATCATTAAATTTCATCGAGTATAAATGAAGAATTTCGGTTTTAAAGTTTCGATTTTAAGGTGAAGAAGAAAAGGGGGAAAGGTGATCTGCTATAGCAGGTCAAAATAAACAAAACGAGCACAGTAACACGTTTTTATAAGTTAGCTGGCCACATATATAAAAAAATAAATAAAAGTAACACAATGAATATATTAAGAAAAGTGCTATTTAATAATTTTACCCTTTAAATATATAATAAAAAGATATATATAATCTTTGGTACCGTTATTAGTAAGAGGTGAGGTTGAGGTGGAAAAGCACTTATAGAAAAAAAATGGGGTATGTGTATATGTGTTGTGGGAGGCAATCACGTGACTTCATTGATGAAGAATAAGGAGGGTAACATGGAGGGTGTTCCGACAATTGGGCCCTCTGCCTAATACTTAGGGTTGGGGCGATCCCAGTTTGATTTTACTAAGCATCTTTTTTATTTAAATAATCATGATATTATTTATTATCATTTTGTGTTTGTTTTATAATTTAATATGATCAAATTTATTTATATTTCAATTTTTAAACGAAGATTCGTTTTGTTTAATTCTCATCTGTAAGGGTTAGTGTATAAACAAAATCAAATATATGTGCATGTACTGCTTTAAATTTATTTTGATGAGAAATACACAATATAAGACTTTACCCGTGCCGATTCGGGTTTGTGATTTTATAAAAATTTAAACGAGTATGTATTCCATACAACCTAACACATCAATAAGTTAGATTAAGGTATTGTTTGTTTCATAAAATACCGTATGTCTTATTTTCATGTGTGCGAGGTAAGATGAGACACAAGTTAATAAAAAGTCTACGCATTCCTTCGGGTGTGTTCATTTAGAACGATAAGTGATATTTAATCACTTTCAACTATAAAACAAGATAAGATTTTGGAATCGCTTATCAGTTATTCTAAGAACTTAAGTTTTAATTCTAAAAAACAATCAAGCTTAAAATACAATTTATATTAACATAGATTTATTATTTACTCATTTAACTCAATAAACACAATTTTTCAAGAGTCCATAAGAGTACAACTTACAACAGCATACAAACCTCAATTTTTAAATCTTAAATGGATAAATAGCCATCAAAGTTAAAAAAAAAAAAGATGATACGGTGTAAAATAGTTTTACTAAATTGAAATAGGCCCCTGTGAAAAAGAGGCCCAACAATTTGCATGCGCAATATGATGCTGTTTGGGTCCCCCTCCCCTTATTCTACCCTTTGAATCTTGGTTCTCAAAATATTTCTTTTTCGTAATTACAAAATTACCCTTTGAAACTTACAAGTGTTATATATTTTTCTTGATGACTAAGTAACCCCTAACCTTTAAAACGGGTTCTACTAACCACGTTCGTCAAGTATTTAATTATTTAATTTTATTTTTTGTTGGATGGATAAATCGTTTGATTGAAAAAAGATGATTAGACAGTAAAACCTTTGTACCTATATGTATAAAATTTTTAATTAAGCAAAAAGTCGTTAACATTTTAGTAAATTACTTCAGTTGTTAGAAAATAAAGTGAGTAATTTTCTCTTTAGTGTGTGTTTAGTTATACGTAAAAGATAAGAAATAAATGAAATAGACAAAGAAATAAAATAAAAAAATGGTAAAGAAAATAAGACATTACCATTGAGTTGACATATTTAGTTGATTTATCAAAACATAATGAATCATTAGTTTATGATGTTTGATAAACATTTATAGAAATAGAATGATCTAAAGTTTAGTAAAATTATTTAATACAAAATTATAGTATTTCATTTCAATCCTTGAAAAAAATGAGAAAAAACACCATCCTTCAAAAAATAAAATCTCTAAAATGTATAAATCACATTTCATACGCAATTATCTATTAAATTCTTATGTGACTAATAAATATTTTTTACACAAAGAAATAAAATGCCTTTTTCTTCCCGATTTCATCGTAACAAACATAGTCTTAAAGTTTTATATATACATATATACTTAAACACGTTTAATCAGGGGCGGACCTAAGAGTTAGGGGGGCACGGGACACCGGTATTTTGACGGTTCGTAGTATTAATTTTCGATTTTTTGAGACGGTGATACCGGTAAATTTTCGGGGTGCACCCGGTGATACTACCAAAATCAAAGGAAAAATGATACTTTAGAAAAAATGATAAAAAAATAGGTTAATCTTTCAATTTATATCTTTAAAATAGCATTTTAGTTCATAACTTCATATAAATTGTGTTTTATTTTAAATTTTGGCCATAAAATACCAGAATAACCGCCGAAATCGCGTTAATTCTAACCGATTAACCGAAAACCCGAAAAAAAACCCCGAACCACAACCTCAATTTTATTTAATTTTATTTCCGCATTATATGGTACCACCGGTCAAAAATTTTTCTGGGTCCGCCCCTGCGTTTAGTCTTTTAGTCTTCATCGGTGTTCTCATTATCCCATTTCGCACAAATTAAACCCCTCAAACATTATATATATATATATATATATATATATATATATATATATATATAATTTCATTATTTCATCATATCATAACCACACAGGGTGCCAATTGGTGGCTGCTACCTACGTTGAACAGTGCCGCTCCTCGATCACTTTCACCTCGTTTGCTTTGCTTTCTCGATCGACCACAAATGCTAACATTAAAGAAAAACGAGAGAGAAGAAAGACTCTCACTATCGACACTCCTGAATATATACTAAACATTAAGAAAAGAAAAGAAAACACAAAACTACTTTGTTTCACGACAACTAAATTATTTAATGTATATAATTAGATGAATATTATTACGTTCGACTATTTACAAAAAGAATCACACAATTAATTCTCTACATAACTTTACAAAATAATATTACATTTAATTTAATTTTATGAGATGATGGAGAGTTTTATCTTAATGGAGGATGATCGATTATGATTGCTTAGCTTAAATTATACATGCCGTAACTCCTTGTCGCTGTAATAAAACATGAACGGTCATGACTTTGATTCATAAAATTATAATTCACCATTCCTTTAATTAATTATATCTAGATTTTTGTATAAATAATGAAATTAATTGGTAAATTATGCATCTTAAATTTATTTTTATCAATCTTTAGTCAACTTTATTATTATTATAATCGGTTTTTATCAATTAATTAATAATAATATATTTTACAAGAATATAAATAGGTATTATATATAATAACAATTATAAGAAAATTATGAACTGTAACTTTCCTAATAATTATTATATATTTATATATTTAAAGCTGAAATTTTACTTCTAAGCATGTTTGGCGGATTGACAAAATAAGGGGAGGTAAGCTGTAAGCGAGCAGTGTGCAAGGTTCGAATCTTAGTTGATCTATTTTTTTTCATTGCATGTAGAGAAGAATATTGAGCTTAACATATATTATTATTTGTTTTTAAATTTATATTATTATATTTATATAATTAATTTTATATTTTTCTAATAATTCTTCTATAACTTTAAAGTTTTAACACAAATATTTAAGAGTTTAGTTCCAGAAAGTGTATCGAATTTGTCACATTTTGTTATTGTATATACCCAACTTGTAAAACTACCTCTTGAACAGGTAGCAAGTCATTAGAGTATTTTTTTTATTTATCTTTTATATCCATGCCTTGCCAAATGTACCTCCACACCAACTATTTATGCCAAGTCATTTTTTAAAAAACATATGAAGATCTTCATCTTCAACATTGAAGAACATATGAAGATTTTCATCTTCATTCAACATTCAAACAAAAACATGTATAGGTCCAGACACAAACATAATCATCTTAACATTCAAACAAAAACAGATATGGGTTCACGCACAAACAGATTCGAAAGAAAATCGAACAAAAACCCAAATCTGGAACATATAGATGAAACCCAAATCGTATATGGCAGAAGAAGAAAATCATGTTTGAACAAAAACCTAACAAATCATTGAAGAACAAAAACCCTAAAAACCTAAAAAACCCCAAATCGCGTTTGAACAATCGTACATGTTAAGAAACCCTAAAACGAATATGAACAATCGGTGTTCTGATTAAAAGGATTAAGAGGAAGATGGAGCTTTAATTGATTTTGATTAAGATCTGTGAAACATAAATGCAAGCTAACATAGATTTGGATTCTAACAAGTCACAAAATCGAAACCTTAAAACGAATACAAAAACCTAAAAACGAGAAAAAATCGAACCTCAAGCACTCTGTGAAGATGATTCCAGAAACCCATAAATCGAATATGGTGGTGATGGAAATCGTTTTTCGAAGTCAGAGCCCTAATCTTTTTCGAACAAGAAACCATATCTGAAGATGGTTGTGATGGAAATCGATGAAGACCTCCTTGAATTTGTGAAGATGATTCCAGAAACCCAGAAATTGATGATGTAAATTGTTAACCTTCTTTAATCGTTAAGATGATCCAGAAACCCTTCAATCTGTGAAGATGATCCAGAAACCCTAATCGTTTTTCGAACAAGAACCAGAGCCCTAAACTCGCCATCGTTGATACACCGTCGTTGACAGTCTCAATGAAGAACATCGCACTTACAAGAACTCATAAACCTGTAACTTTGTTTTATTATTATTATTATTATTATTATTATTATTATTATTATTATTATTATTATTATTATTATTATCATCATTATTTTAAAAAAAAGCCATATCACCTGCCATCTCACCTATGACCTTGCCACATCACCCGTAACATGCTACCAAAGGTCATCAAACATTAAATGGTATATTTTAAAACTTCAGTATATTAAATGGTAGTTTTGAAAAATGAATATACAAAATAGTAAAAAGTAACGAGTTTAATACACTTTTTGAAACTAAACTCAATATCTAATATATTATATGGAGATTCAAATAACTTTTAAAGCTTTAATTTAACATCAAAGTATGTTTGTCGGATTGGCAAAACTAGGGGAGGGAAGGCTAGTAGTGTCCACGGTTAGAATCTTTGTTGGTCTTTAACTCTTTTTTCTTTTCTTTTTTTATTGTAGGTAGAGAAGAATATTGGGCTTAACATGTATTAATATTTGTTTTTAAATTTCTATAGTCATATATAGATAATTAATTAGATTTTTCTCTTTAAAATATTTTAAATTATACTCTAAATGTTAATATGTGTATTCATATTCCAAAAATGTTATTGTGTGACGTTTATTTAAGTTTCAACACATAATGCATATGTCTAATGTAAATATATTTTTTGTGTTTCTTTTATAACTTTTATGTTTCAACACAATGTCTAATGTAAATATGAATATATACGTGATCGTCTAATTTCAATCTACATTTCGATGTATATTTGAGCGTGGTAAGGGGTTCATTTAAGAAAATGTATTTTTCGATATCCAGTACTAAAAAATATATTTCTTTGATACCTATCATATCACGTTATTATTTATATTAACATTTGGCTAAAAGTGAGTATGTTATGAATATATATTTAGATTTATACCAAATATGATACATAAAAACTATAGAGAAATTCGTTTGAACGTAATTTAAAAATAAAATTTGGAAATCGATTTAAATCTAAGTAACCTAAGTGTTTAATTTTTTCACAACTTAAAGTGAAAAAAATACACCCGACTTAGTATAGAATAATCAAAATATATTTAAATTTGTACATCGTAAATGTTAAAAAAATTCATATTTTATTTTTAATATATTTATTTTAGGATGTTAGTTTCTATATATTGTTCATAGCCGCAACGCATGGGAAGGTTGCAACTGCGTTATATATAACCTGCAAGAATGAATGATTTTGCTACCTTAGCTTGCGTTTTAGTTTTTTTTTAATAGCAAAAAAGAAGACTAGGTAAATAAGTTTCGGTATGATTATCAAGTCCGTCTATCGAAACCTGTACCAATTCATTTTGAAGCAAAATGCTAGAGGAGTAAGATTACAAGTACAAACTAAAATAAAAAATAGGATTATAACACCAAATAGATTAAATACTAGAGTTAAATTTTGATCTAAATTGTATCTATTTATATAATATTGTTTGTACTTCATCAATCATCCTCTATGTTAAAGAATGTTGAGTTGTCAAAACCACCTTGTTTCATTCATTCCACACAAACCGCATGACACGTACTTCTTATAATAGAATTCAAGAATTTTTTTTCGCTTTTAATTACTTTTAGTTAACATATTGCATGTCAATTCATTTAAGGATGAGTGTTTGGAATTCATCAAGCTTGTGTTTTAATTAGTTACCACATACATACGAGATATGTGCTATGATATGTGTATGTAAATATGCTTGTGATGTGATGCTTATTAAGAATTAGTAAGAGAAATAGTAACTAATGAGTGATATTACCAACACAATCAAAATAAATGGAATTATAAGTGCTGACAAGAAGCAAATTCATGAATTTTCTTAATCTTTCTATTTTTGGCAAAATTTGTCATGTAGCTTAGCAATGTAGTTTTCAAAACAAGTTTGTTTTGGGGTATGTGTATATCGATTGACTTTATATATATATATATTGTTATAACATCTGATCACCTTTAATTAATCACACAAGAAAACATGTTTTTCTTTGCTTTTCTTTTGTTTTTGAATTTTGAGAAAGAAAAATAATTTTTGGGGTTGGCTAAATAAACAACTACAGTTTACTAAAAACACTCTTTATAATTAGATTTGTTTTCATTTCTATAATATAACTATTGTTTTAAAAAAATAATTAATATAACTATACTTTTTATTTTATTTTTCTAATTAGATTCCTTTTTTTATAAATGTAATAAATATTTTTATAATAATTAAATTAACTTTTTGTAATAAACTTTTTCAAGCATTAAAAAACACAATTGATTAACATAACTGCAAAAACATTACCAATATTAATATTACAATTATAAAAAACATTATTCAAACATACTCCTCTATATCTATAACATGTGTTTTCGGAGCACTAAGTTTCAGTTGTCTATAACATTCCAAGCGTGACATATACATGGATTGTCATCTAGTTGTAGATGGGGCTCTGTGATGGATCTAATAAGACGAAATGGTAGGCATTGGGTAATCTCCTTCTAATTGTACTATCACATAATGAATATCATATACGTGTGAAATCGCAATAGTTTGACGGTATTGAATTTGTTCCGGACCTTTCCAAAGAGGAAAATAAGTAATCTCACTGTGAGTGGTTAAATAATGGAGGATCACTCCAAACCTGTTGGGCGTTGGCAATTAGGACTCCAGTTATAGGCATAAACATGTTGTTAGGTTGTGTGCATAGATAGTGTACAAGTATCATCATATCGCAACACTATAATGCCTTAAAGGGTCACACAACTGCACACCCAACTCGAACCAAGTTCATAAAAAATGCAATAAGTGTGTTGATAATTAATAAGTTAATTAAGTGTCACTGAAGTATATAATAAATAGTTTATTTATTATTTGGGAGAAACTAAATATTAAGTTTAATATTTAGTTAAAAGGTTTGAATAATAGTTATTAACTAATTAGTAAATTAATTAATAAGAATTAAACCTAGAGGGTAGAAATTGCAAAGTGTTTAAAGTTATTAAAACGGGCTTTGCTTGACGGACTTTAATGTTTAATCCAAGTTAGTAACTATTTAAGAGGATTAACTTAGATGGTTTCTTGAAGAATCAAGGACAAATAAACGAAGACTCAAACAACAATGAACGATCTCCATGTTATAAGAATGCAGACTGAAACAGAGTTTCTGTATACTTTAAGAGTGAGATTGTTAAGAAGCTTTAATGGATAAAACTTTACTACTACTTGAATATAAAGGGGGGAGATTGTTAGAACCATTTTAACTGTATCCAAGCGTAAATATTATGGGTGAAAATGTACTTTGTTTTAATACAAGGACTCGTAAGTATTTATTATCTTATAATAGTCTAGTTTTAAGCTATTATTGCAGATAGTGAAAGGCCAATGGCTTTACTTGTATTTATCCATTCTTGTGGGTAAGTTATGTAAGTTAGTTTGTTTATATAAAATTCAAGTTTCACACTTGAATTCTAAGTTTTCATATCTACAGTCAACTTTGAAAGAGATATAGTGTGTGTTATAGTATGTAGTGTGTGCGTGTTCTTCATCTTCCGCACGTCTGTTCCATCATATTGTGTGAGTTTATGTTAGCTTCACTATTTGATATTTGAATCTTGGACCAACAACTTTCTATTGTGTGTATCAAACTATTTAAATTTTGCTATTATATGATTTTGGTTGCTTAAAAAGAAAAAAATATATATAAGTTTAGTACATAGAAACTTCTATACACACATAGGCGGGAACTTAAATGTGTGAAACACACAATATAAAATTTTATAGTCTAATACACACAATAGCAAACCAAAGTGAAAAATTAGATATATTTTGATGAACAAAACCTTTTTAAAGAAACATACCCAATTTTTTATGTGATGTTTGTCGATTTCATTGGGATATTTAATTATAAAACTTTAGATGTTAAAGCATCCAAAAAAATATTAATAGAAATGTAAAATTCAGGAGAAAGTAATATTTCCAGTAATCTAGTAGGAAGTAATATTTTTCTTAATCTCATATTATAAATGAAAATATTTAGTCTCTACTGAAGTAAAATTTCAAGATTATCGTACACTCTAAATAATAAATTTTATTATAGTTGGTAAGAAAAAATGGTTTTTCTTCCATAAAGGAGAATCATAACACCAATGACATCAATAAAAGTTATATATAAAATATCAAATAAATAAACATTTAAGTAAATTATAGTTGATATTAAAGTAGAAGCCAGAATTTTATATATACCTAAAAGGATTGTTACAAAAATAATTATAGTAGTTATTATTAATTAGTATCATTATATTAATACTAGTAATAATAAAAGTAATTATTATAAAAACTCAAATATTACAAACATTAAAAAGTTGAAAAATGTTATATAGATTAAAAAGTTTTATAAATTTGAGAATAATTACTAGTTTTATTATATGTAAGTAAAATATCTTTTGTTGCACGTTTAAAGAAAATGCATTGTATAAATTTAATTATAAAAAATTAAAAAGAGTTACACAAATTTTTAAAAAAAATTACAAAGATAGTTCTCTAAAATGAAAATAATATTGCCAACGATTTGTGCTAATTTTTGCCATGCGTGAAGTGGTGGTTCAATGATTCAAATATTCAGTTATTCACCCATTCTTTAACTTTATGATTTTAATTTGAAAATTTACCATTTTCTCTTACTATTGCTTTTTTACTTTAGTTGGTAAATATATATTTTAGATATAATACATTGCTAAATGGTAATTTTATTCATCAAATGTCGATTTTTCCTAACAAAAATCATATAGTATGTACGTAGAGATTATTGTATTGTATGTGCGTGTTTATTTACTTATGTAAGTTTGTGGTGTTGCAACTCAAAACTAATTGGTTCTGAGAGGAGTAGCTCAAGATTTTTATAAAGCCCATTAATTACAAAGTCAATATTCGTCCGATGTGGGACATTACTCAACACGTCCCCTCATGTGTGGCGTTCTTTTTTTTCTCGCGCCTACACGTGGATACTTATGGGTTACGTGGAGTGGGTGAACCTTGCTCTGATACCATGTAAGTTTGTGGGGTTGCAACTCAAAACCAATTGGTTATGAGAGAAGTAGCCTATGATCCTAATAAAGCTCATTATATAGTCACACTTCGTCCGACGTGGGACATTACTCAACACGCCCCTCACGTGTGACGTTCTTTTTTTCTCGCGCCTAACACGTGGATACTTATGGATTACGTGGAGTAGGTGAACCTTACTGTGATACCATGTAAGTTTGTGGGGTCCCAACTCAAAACCAATGGGTTATGAGAGGAATAATTCAGAATCCTTATAAAACTTATTACAAAGTCACTATTTGTTCGATGTGAGACATTACTCAACTACTTAAACAAATACCTTAGAAAAGGTGAAGTTTTTATGTTACATATATGGAATACGAAACATGCAAATCCGAGTTAACTTTTTGAATTTGATATGCATGCATGCTGCTTTATTAAAGTGATCATCAACAAAAATAAAATGAATCTTTGTTGCCATGTTTGTCAAATTAACCATCACTACATATATGACTTCAATTAACAAATCCTATTACTTTCTATCGTCTCAAAAAGAAATTAAAACCTTTTTCTTTTAGGCGTTTTCTTAAAATATATATAAAAAATATGGGAGGTGATTTGTACACAACAAAAATGGTCATACACAACACTTTTTATACATCATTAACATGTACCATATGCATTAACTGCTTGTACTTTATTGTGTATGGCTAAAAACTATTGTGTACGGATCATCACCCAAAAACTATGAGTAGGACCAACAGATCAAGTAAGAGGTGTAAGAACCATCGTACAGCCGTCCCCACTCCACCTTCTCAAATCTCGTCGGATTTACTCCGACCGGTGATATGGGCCTACAATCGTAGTTGTGCCCTTATCTACTATCAACCATCGCCGCCATCGTGACGTTGACGGCCTAACGCTGACGATGCTGCCGCCACCCTTGTTCTATTCTATGAAGAACATCAAATCTTCGAAACCTTCCTCCGCGCTTGTTCTACCAATCTCCCTATGACGTTGACGGTCTGACGATGCGCTAATCCACCATCGCCGTCGTGCACTCAATCAGCCACCGGTTCAGAATCGGCGATCACTATCAGTGCCGCCTCCCTCTTTCATTTTCGGCAACCGCTTCAATTTTGAGAACCGTCACCATACGCTTGTATCTAATCTGAAGAGTGGCATCGATTTTTGAGTTTCATTAAGGTTGGTTCACATCTGGGTTTAGCTTGAGCAAGGTTGGTTCTTCATCCGTTTCTAAATTCCATTTTCGAAGAAAACAAACAAATATGGATTCAGTTTTGGTTCACACAACTTTTCTATACATGTATTAAATCAGTTCTATTCAACATTTTTTGTATAAGTGTGTTTCATTAATTGTAAATCAATGTGTTTTGTTCATTAATTTGTTAATCAATATACTGAATCAATCGAGGTATTTTATTTATATTATGTATGTTTTGTTTTTTTGCATCAAATCTTGTTTTGAATTAGTTAAAATTTATGTTCCACCATTTTTGTGCATCAAATTCTTGTTTTAAAATAATATCTTATATAGGGAAAGATTTGATGAATGATGAGATGATGATGATATATACATCAAATCAACTTAATTTGCGCTACTTATAAATTTAAACATACATTCAAATTTAATAAGTTGTAATTATCTACCACGTATTAATGTTTAAGTTTTTCTTAATGCTTGCAAAATAAATTCACCAAAAAGATCGATGATAAATAAATATAAAAACACTTTTACTTCACAGATTTAATCCACCAAATAAATAAAGTGATATGATTTAAATATGATTTCAGATAGGGCCTCTTGGAGGAGGAAAATTAGGATACAAGGATAGGTAGGCAAGAGTATGAAATCCTTGGGTTTAGGCTTAGAATTTTAGCTTAACCGTTATATTTGTTTTGTTATTAAACCTTACGTTTAACCTTACTCGACATAACGTCAGAACTTCCTCTAAGTTCTAATTAGTGCTCTCATAATTTATCAACTCCTTTTTATTACAGTCCTTTATTTATATCTTAATTATTTTGTCTTATTTAACTTTTATTTTATTTTTATCCTACTTTTTTTTATTTTATTTATCCTTTAATTAGTCATTTAGTATTATTCTTTTCTTTCTTTTTATGATGTTTTAACTATTTTTTTTACTTTTTTATGCTTCTCTTAATTAGCAATTTATTTTTTATTTTTGTATTTTTTGTATTATATTTTAATTAGCTATTTATTTTACATTTTATTGTCTTTTTTCTTGCTCTGGCGGAGGTCTATCTCAAGAAGCAATAATCTTTACACCTACAAGTAGATGTATGATTTTCTACGTTCTACCTCACCCATACCCCACTGTAGTAGGATTGGTATTGTTGTTGTTGTTGTGTTGTTTATAACTTATCTTAATTATAAGGCATAAACTTATTATGATGACCTAATTTACAAAGTTAAATGGGATAGGATATACCATATTTGTTTCTAGCAAATTACTCCCTCCGTTCTAGTTTTATTATCCACTTTTGACTTTTTAAAGTCTTTCTTTTTTAACTTTGACCTTAAATATTTTTGTTTGTGTTATATAATATTTGATATAAAATATATCAATGCATTGTGTTTCAAATGTATTTTCATTGATATAATTTCTATTAAGTATTATATAACATAAACAAAAATATTTAAGGTCAAAGTAGAAAAAGAAAGACTTTGAAAATTTAAAAGTAGACAATAAAAATGGGACGGAGATAGTAAAACTTTTTAATTGTTTTACAGTTATAAACACTTTAAATAAGAGATGTGGTAATTATTGTATCATTTAATGATTTAAAGATTGTGTATGTAAACATATATCATAAATATTTCTAGTTACATACATTTTTTTCTAAAAATAATAAAGAAAGAAAGCTAGATAAACTGATAGAAGCTTTTAAAAAAGACAAACTGATAAAATGTAAATCAAAAAACTAAAATTAAAAAACACTTGAAAAGTCATTAGGTTTTATTTGCTTTTCAGGATGTGAAGGAAAAAGAAAAACGGTTTGAAGATGTCGGAACTGATTTTTTTTCCCTTGATTTTTTTGTGTTGTTTAAGAAAACAAAATTGTATTAAGAAGCTAAAAAATTCTTAATTCTCTCTCTAGAAGAGGTAGACCTAGATACATACTTACATACACACATTAAAGCACATAGAACTTCCACACAAACCTCTCAAACATTCCTTTTTGTGCTTTCTGAAAACCACTGAAAAGTAATCTCTCTCTCTCTCTCCATCTATCTCTCTCTACAATTGCTTGTTTCAGCTAGCCATGGATACGGCTCACTGGCCACAGGTACATAGCTAGATCTTTCAGCTTCTTCATCATCTTTTCTAATTACCTATCAAAAAGAAAGCAAACATAAACGTACGTTAATTAATTTGTTTTTGTTGAATCACTCATTTCAGAAATCTCATATGTATACACATGTATATGTGGTATCTAGCTAGATCAAACATAACTATAAATAGCTTTAATTAATTGCTTGAAATTAATTTCTATTTCTTGCAACCTCTCATCGTTTATATAAGATCATCCATAACTAAAGTGAAAGTATTGATCTTCAATCCTCTTAGTTTTTCTTTTTCTATCTTTATTTTATATTATTTTTGTTCATATATGCTGTGTTTATTAGTCTATGTGTATGCAATAAAGGGTTGATTAGTCTTTGGGAAAAGATTAAGTAAATTAGTTATCTTGAAGACAGGTTTTATGGGTGTTTGAAAAGCATAAAGCAGTCTTCTTGTTCTGTTCATTTGTCTGCAAATCTTAAAGTTTTTGGATCTTTATGTCTTTGTCTTAATTCTCTTTTATGCAAACTAAATTTTTCTTACTTTAATGAATTTTACTTTATGGGTTGGTTTTTGTTTATATAGGAGATATCAATGAAGCCTATGGAAGAAATAATAGTTCCAAATAACACCACAAATTCATGCTCATCAAAACCATCTTCCAATTCTTCTAATTCATCTTTGGAAAGAAGGGCAAGACCACAAAAAGAAGCAGCTATTAACTGTCCAAGATGCAATTCTACAAACACAAAGTTTTGTTACTACAATAACTACAGCCTCACACAGCCAAGATACTTTTGCAAGACTTGTAGAAGGTATTGGACAGAAGGAGGGTCCCTTAGAAATGTTCCTGTTGGTGGTGGCTCAAGGAAGAACAAGAGATCATCATCATCATCGATATCATCTTCCATTTCATCTCATAATTCTTCAATGTCAAAGAAACTCCCTGATCTGATTGTACCTTCTACTGCACCAGCACCATCACTACTTTCTCATCAAAACCCTAGGAATATGATGCATCATGAAGTACATGGCCAAGATCTTAATCTTGGATTCTCATCAACCAATGATTTCAAGACTATTTCTGAGCTTATTCAGATACCCAATTTTGATCATGAGAACAACAAGATTAATAATACCACTTGTGCTAATTCAACTACCACCACTACCAGTTCTACTACTACGTCAGCTCAACTTTCAGCTTTGGAACTCTTGACAGGAATCACAACAAGGGGAATGATGAATTCCTTCATGCCGATTCCAATTCCTGATCCGAACTCAATTTACTCAGCGTCGGGACAAATGATGATTCCCATGCCAGAATTCAAGATTCCGTCGCTTAATTTTTCACTAGATGGAATGGGAGGCAATGGTGGGGTTGGTGCATATGGAAGTAGCATCCATGAGAGTTCAAGTGGGAGGCTTTTGTTCCCATTTGAAGATCTAAAAACAAGCACAACATCAACAACAACAACAACTACTACTACAACACATGATGGCCATGTTGAACAAAATAGAGATCAGAATGGTGATACCAATGGCTTTTGGAGTGGAATGTTAGGAGGAGGTCCATGGTAATGATCAATTAATTATATAAATTTAATATATCTATATATATATAGTGTTCAAACAACAATCTTTAATTGGGGGTTTAATTTCTTTTTCAATTTTTCTGTAGTCTTAAAATGGTGGGTTGTAAGTTTTTGTTTGGATTTCATGAGAAACTAACTTGATAGCTAGGATCATACTTGACATTGGGTCTCTCTTCTTTCTTTCATGATCATAAACATCATGCATGTTTTGTGATATATATCAAACCTTGATTAATTGGCTGTAGCTTGATCCTCAATCAACTTAAATTAAGGCCTTGATCGAAGATGAACATATCAAGAACACAAACCAAAGCCCAGATTTAGGGGGCCGGCCGGTCTAGCTAAACATGATACAGAAGGAAACTAAGAAGAGAAACCAAATGTTGTGTGTCACTGGCTGATTGGATTTGGGATACCCAAAAAAATGTATAATGTTGTACAATTTGTATTAATTTTGTTGAATTTCTAAATGCAACTTTGAATGCTTGTTTCCATTTTTAAACTAACTTTACTAATCTGATAGCGTTATATGTATGTATATATATATCGATATCGATCTTCAGTTGTGTGTGTTTGACGGTGAAAAAGATTAACAACGTAGAATAGATATGATATGATGTATAGGAAATAAAATATGTACGTATATGGAAAAGTTGAAACTGCTTAATTTCACCTGCTTCAACTGAAAGTTACAACCACTTCCTACTACATCGAAATAGTCTCCAAGGATCTATATACACGAATATGCATATAGTTGTACAGTACAACACTTGGAAGATGTTTGTTTGTTTTTCCAACCTAATTCCATTTTTTCCTAAAGTGAATTCATGATGATTACTTTACCATGCCATGTTTCCTTTAAAATATTGTTTTTCCATTTTCTTGTTTACACTTTGAAAATAAAAGATCTGACAGACAGGAACCCTACTTTTTAACCAAAAAGCTTATAATATTCATATGAATGAATGAGGGAGTTAGCTAAGGACCTAAAACATTCCCCTTGGTGAATGTGCTAAAGGAAAGAGAATAAAAATCTCAATCTAGAGACTTATAATAATTTCCTCATTTTTCTAATCAATTAAATAATCCACTGGTTGATGTTTGCTGTAACCCACTGCCTGGATGTGCATAATCATAACCACCTGCGCGCCTATTATTTTATGCATACACATGCATGTGTATAATATTATGTACATATATTTCTATATAACGTGGTGCACAAAGATATATAGACATGCATCATGAGAATTCATCATATCCTTCCATCCTTCCATTTATAAGATAATAATATTTATGCTTACTTAATTATATATATTATTAGAAAAGACTAATTATTCGTAAAGAACAAAGTTATCTTATGCCTAGTAAGTTTATATTTTATTAACTTGTATAATGTAATTTTAGTGTTTGTAACCATTGTAAAACTAAAAGAACAGTTTTTTTAAATATATACAAACAATTTTTTTATATGGATTTGTGTGGCACAGAGATAGAGATGCATGATAAGCAGTAATGGTGCATGATGATGGAGGTCTCTTTCAGTTGCCAAATTGAGAGGCCAAATTTCTACATATGATATGTATTTTGTGTACTAGGGTTTCTTCTCTCATAGGGTCATGAGTCACATGAGTATCAGTGAAACTCTTTGATCCAAAAGTGAAACATGGATGCGTCCATGGTGAATTCAAACTTAATTGCATGTGATATATATATATATATATATATATATATATATATATGTTAATATGTGTATTTTTCCCAAAGGTACAAATTTTTGTGTATAAAATACTACCACTAATATATATATATATATATATATATATATATATATATATATGTATATGTTAATATGTGTATTTTTCCCAAAGGTACAAATTTTTGTGTATAAAATACTACCACTAATCATTTCCTAATAAACCATATATTTAGGAGAGACATGGAATTGAATAAACTCATTTCTTTGCCACATAAACATCTAATGCTTAATTCTACCCTTGTTTAATAACTCATTCCTCGACCTTCATATTTGTCAATGTTGAATTGTTGATAACATATATAACATTGCAAAGCAAGAATATAATTTCATCACACACACACACACACACACACACACACACATATATATATATATATATATATATATATATATATATATATATATATATATATATATATATATATATATATATATATATATATATATATATATAGGGGAGAGTTCAAACGAGAACTGTTTTTCGTACGAGAACTACGAGAACCAATCTCAGCCGTTCCTTGGATATGGGAAGTTCATGGATGGAGAGCGTGGAGGAGATCAAAAATGGCAGGGTGCATGTGAGGAATTCATGGGTGAGCAATGACATTAAAGGAGGGGAATTGGACGGTTCAGATTGGTTCTCGTAGCTCTCATACGAAAAATAGTTCACTTTTAAACTTTTACATATATATATATATATATATATATATATATATATATATATATATATATATATATATATATATATATATATATATATATAAACTAGTTTAATACCTATGTAATTAAAAACAGGAGTAGCTTTTAATGAAACTAAAATTTAAAAAGGGGTTAAAGCTATAAAATAACGGTCTACTTTCCCCATTTTCCCATTGTGGCACGTCATGTTTTTTTTTACACTTTTGGCCAGTAAACTTATTAAAACCGGTTGATATGGCCATTTAGGTTATTTTGACCTGCTATAGCAGGTCATCTTTCCCCCTTTTCTTCTTCACCTTAAAATCGAAACTTTAAACCCGAAATTTTTCATTTATACTTGATGAAAATTAATAATTCTTGAGTCTATGGAAAGGTAATCGAGTTGTCTATCAAGTAGTACAAAAAAAACAAATAAAAACGAGTTTAAAATGTGTCAATTTATCGAAATACCGTAAGGGTGTCGAATAGGGTCATTATCGACTTTAATTAGCAATAACTTGGCCTACACTTGATGGTTTTTCATGAATTTAGTGTCTATTGAAAGGTAAAAAGATTATCTACGACAATCTATAAAAAGAATTATGTAAAATGATCAAGAATCAAGCTAAAAACACATCTTTTTTTCTGCCCTGTTTTCGAACCCATTAACACAAAAAAACGAAACTTTGAGTTCGAAATTCTCCCTCAATACTTGACGAAAATTCATAAATTTGGTGTCATTTGAAAGGTATAATGATAAATTACAAGATTCTACAAAAAAAAAATACACAAAACGATAAAAAATCGACACAAAAATCGCAAAAAACGGGCTGAAAAGGTTGCAGGTCACGAAATGGCCATATCAACCGGTTTTGATAAGTTTACTGGCCAAATGTGTAAAAAAAAAACATGACGTGCCACAATGGGAAAATGGGAAAAGTAGACCGTTATTTTATAGCTTTAACCCTTTAAAAAGAGCATGAGTTTTTCATCAAAATTGAAAGAATTTTATATTTATATTAACCGACATTTAGAATTAAATTCTGTCAAGTTTATAAACATTGTAAAATATAATTAAGATAAAATTTGTAGTATGTATAATAAACATAAATATTGATTAAAAACTTGACTGTGTATATATGATATTTTATTATTGATAAGCCTAAGATTAATAAATTAATTACTACATTAATGTAATAGATAAGAAATCTGAATTAGAAAAATAATCTAACGCAAATAAAGTGATTTAAAGTCAAAATATAGGTTTCAATTTTGAGCATTATAAAAATTGAGTTTTTAATTTTAAAACAATAAATAATTATGATTTAAGAGGAATAACTAGCAATAAAACTCTTAAATAATAGATTGTCTCAACAAAAGTATATGTAGATTTGTGTAACTGGATATTTAAAAAAAGAAGAAAGAGTTAATTAATCATTTATTCTATGTATAAAATTTTGGATTAAAGTTAAATGAAGTTATTTTTTTAACTAGGAAAATTGTGCGAAAATAAAACAAACTTTACCAATATTGTCATTGTATACAGCCAACTTCATTTTTTTATCTAAAAAAATGATCAACTTGTAGAATTGATTCATTATATGTAATCTTTGACCTGCTTAGCAAGTTGCCAATTTTTTTACTTAATTTTTTTTAATTAATTTTTTTTCTATTCCATGTGTTCAATTTGAATGATGAATGCCTCATGTTATACACAGATTTGGCAAACAAAATTAATATGTACAAACAAGATCTACAAATATATATATCTTTGTATCCGGATAAACTATCAGGAACAATCCCTAATCGAAATCAAAACACAAATCCATATCTACATTCTCCGTTACGAATTCAGATGAGTAAATCAACCCCAAAAACTGAAATTGTAACTCCATATGAACGAATTGCAAACAAATTAAGGCTGAAATCTTAGATCCAAAATCGCAAACAAAAACATATTAAATCAATCCATGATCATACCTGGAACCCTTTTCGATGGTGATTCTAATATTTGAAAACCCTAATCATTCACATGTTTAGCGGAACTCGTTCATCTGTTGATGGCGATTTAGAACCCTAATTGCAGATCTTATAAACAGAAACAAGCAAGAACTTGCACTACAACAAACATGGCGATTTCCGACGGTAAAATCCGTCGGAAATCCGTCGGAAAACGGCGTTACCGACGGATTTCCGACGGAATACAACCACCGGAAAAAGGGGCCTCGCTAATCGACTTCCGACGGATTTGCGACGGGTTTTTCCGACTGATTTCCGACGGACCACGTTTCCGACGGATCTCCGACGGACGTTTCCGACGGATTTCCGACTGACGTTTCCGATGGATTTTCGACGGACCACATTTCCGACGGATTAGCAACGGACGTTTCCGACGGATTTGCAACAGACGTTTCTAGCGGATTTGCGACGGACTTTTCCGACGAATTTGCGGCGGACGTTTCCGCCGGATTTGCAACGGACGTTTTAAAAGGATTTGCGATGGACTTTTCCGACGGATTTGCGACAGACGTTTCCGACGGATTTGCGGCGGATTTTTCCGACGGATTTGCGACGGACGTTTCCGACGGATTTACGACGCAATACATTATCAATACGTTTCCAACATATTTTAAAGAAAAATTAAAATAAATTAAAAACTAGCAAATGCTCACAATACAATCATTCAACAAACAAACAAGAAAATTTAAACATTAGAATCAACAATGCATAAATTCCATAGTATAATAAATAATATTTACATCTGTAATTAATACCAAAAAATTATAATATCCAATAATAATATAACATCATTTTATAAAATAAAAAAATTTTAAATACATAATTAAAGTTCATTGGTCTTTGAAGATCAAGTCGAGAGACTATGCTTGTCACCAATTGTGATGTCCATTTATGATTTTCACCTACATATAACACATAACAGCCAATCAAAACCAAATACATTTGTCTCCATGACTCTATTCATAACTTCTTTTAGAATTAATGTATTTCCAAAAGAGAAACGTTTGAGTCAGTAGAAAATAGAAAAGACGACACCATTGGATAATGTAGTTGTAAATGTAGTTGTACCTGTAACCTTCACACAATCCCATCATATCAACACGAGGAAAACAATCTCTTTTCACTCGAAAAACAAATTTCTATTTAATATTCAATCATTTAGAGCCATTTTTTCATGGTATTTGACAAAGGTCCCAAGCTTTATTACAGGAATTCAAAATTTAATCACAAACGCAAGATAACTAAGCCTAATCGCAAGTCAAATTAATACCAAATCACGAATCTACATCCTAATTTGCAAATTAATTACTCAAGTGTAATATCAATTACCACTCTGGGCAATGTTAAGCTAAAATCTCAAATTCCTTTTGGCACAAATCACCGATTAACCCCTTCAAGTTTCAAACCTTCAAGAAATAGAGGATAGGAACTCCATTCATAGGTACTCAAAATTAATTCATCCATAAAGGAAATCTCAAGTTAATAACTTAATTTCACCGTCAAAGGATTGTGAGACACCATCCAACTTACAGTTTAATTATTAATGAAGAAAACTTAATTCATCAATCTTTGGTATCCAAAACCTTCGAAGAACACAGCTAATTCCTCACGATTTCGAAAGCAAAGTTATATATTACAATCGTATTACTCCTTATTAATAATGTAAAACAAAATATCATTAACAATTTCATGTTTAATCTTAACAGATCCCACGATTTGGTGCTCCCAGATCCCGCAGCCGTCGCCCCACAAAAATCAATGTTATTTTCTTTCAATCAATGCTTTCCCCACAAAATTCAGACTTTAAATCTCTAATCAAGTTACGATCCAATAAAATACATAATTGAGGGGTTTAAAGATACTTACTTGGTGATTGCTACCCAAAACCAAGATGAAATTGAACTCCTCTCTCTTCTCTGTTGACTGGTGTTGAACCCCACAAGAACACAGCTGACGTGCTGTTCTGTTTTTCATTCTTTTCTGTTTTTCTTGTTATGTGGAAGACTATCATACACAATGAAATAAGGTTATGTACTAGAGATTTAGGAGAAAGTCGACCTTGTGCTTCAAATTCCCAAACGAACTTGTGTAATCGAGATTTAGGGTTTACCTTACAATTCGAGAAGAAGAGACGAGTTGGTGATTCGTGACAACAGTGGTGATGTTGGTGGAGAAGCAGAGGCACAGCGATATGGTCAAGAAGCAGTATCGCCGATGAAATCGAAAAGCAGTGGTGGTGGCGGCGATTCGTGGTAGCGGCAGTGGTTTCGATTCTGGGCAGTGGCGGTGAAAAGCACGCAAGCGGCGACCGTTATGTGACCAAGAAGCGGTGCCGATGGTGTAATCGTGAGAGAAGGAGGTTTGAGTGAGAGAATTCAAGTGTGTGAGATGGAGAAAACTTAAGATTATAAGAAGAGATACGAAGGTTTTGGGGGGAATCTGAAAACTCTTGGAGGGAAGATGAAATCTTTTTGGACTCGTGAAATAGAACTATTTGAAAATAGATTTTACCAAATATTTCAAAATTTTATTTGATTAAAAGTGCATCATGATTTGAAATTTACCACTTACCAACAGTTTATTACAATTATAAATAAATATAGTATATTTCATAAATAATACAAAACACTTAATTCTTTGAAATATCGCAAAAAACAATCAAAACTTTGAAAATCTTAGAAAAATAGAGCCGTTCGTCGGAAATCCGTAGGAAATTTCCGACAGATTTGCGACAATGATTCTCTAAAATCATTTTTATCGATAGTTTTCTTCTTATACAATCGTACATATACACATATATACACAAGTACATGTATTACATTTAATATATGTAATTAAATCTAAAGTTGCATACTCATAAATACACGAACATGTATGTATCTTTATACGTTTACATATACATATAAAAAAAACTCGTGACACGTGATATACGTATATGCATATCATGTGTCGAAAAATGATATTTATAAGTAAAAACACTTCTTTTATGAGAATATGTATAAAGATATCGCAAAAAACGATCATTACTTTGAAAATCTTCGAAAATTAAAACCATCCGTCGGAAATTTCAGACGGATTTGCGACAGTGTTTCATTAAAAACATTTTTATCGATAGTTTTCTTCGTATACAATCGTACATATACACATATATACACAAGTACATGTATTACATTTAAAATATGTAATTAAATCTAAAGTTGCATACTCATAAACACACGAACAGGTATGTATCTTTATACGTTTACATATAGATATACAAAAAAACTCGTGACACGTAGTATAAATATATGCATATCAGAGTCGAAAAATGATATTTATAAATAAAAACACTTCTTTTATGAGAATATGTATAAAGATATCGCAAAAAACGATCATTACTTTGAAAATCTTCGAAAATTAGAACTGTCCATCGGAAATCCGTCGCAAATTTCCGATGGACTTGCGACAGATTTGTGACAGTGCTTTTTTAAAATCATTTATATTAATATTTTTCTTCGTATATAATCGCACATATACACACGGATACACATGTATATGCATTCATTATAATATATATACTTAAGTTTCAAAATTTTATACTAAAAAACATGCACACATGTATGTATCGCTATACGTGTATACTTATATATATATAGATAAAACCTAGCGGCACGTAGTATACGTGTATATATAATGAGTCGAAAATTGACATTTATAAGAAAAAACACTTCTATTATCATTAAATGTGTATATATATACAAAATACGATCATAACTTTTTAAAAATACGGAAACTAGAAACGTCTGTCGGAAATCCGCCAAAAATCTATTGGAAGTTTCCGAAGGATTTGCGATGGATGGATTTCTAACGGATTTGCGAAGGATTACCGACAGAATTTTTCGACGGATTTCCGACAACATTCTTTCCTCGCAGATCTGTCGCTGATCCATCGGTAATTTCGATGGTTTCCGACGGATTTGCGACAGAAATTTCCGACGGATTTGCGACGGAAGTTCCCGACGGATTTCTGGCGGATTTACTTTGTGACGGATTTCCGACAGAATTTTCCGACGGATTTCTGACGACATTCTTTCATCGCAGATCTGTCGCTGATCCATCGGTAATTTAGATGGTTTCCGACGGATTTCCGACTAACTGTTATCCGTCGGAAATCTGTCGGAAATCCGTTGAAAATCCGTCGGAAAGTGGGTCCGTCTGTAAACCGTCGCTAATCTCTTAGAAAATTTCCAACGGATTTTTTCCGTCGGAAAGTCCGTCGGTAAATGGTGATTTTCTAGTAGTGTTGCTCTTTTGATCTTGCTCGACGATTAATTGAAACCCTAAATCTCGAACGAGATTAAGCACTTCTACCTCCATCATTGACCATTAACCCTAGCCTCCATCTCGGAATCGTCGATCAAACATAGAACAAATGGATTTGATTATCGAAAGCAGCGTTTGAACCATAACCTCCATCGATTGAATGTTTTATATATCACGAACCATTAACCAATTTTGCAAACTTGACATTATTGGGGATGTGACTCAAAAGTTCATAAGGCTTATATTCTTAAAAAGAACAATAACAATAAAAAAACAAATAAATTATGTAAAAAGTGGCAAGTTACCTATTATCACAGGTAACTTGTACACAATGACCACAATTTTTAAGTTGTTTGCATTTTTAGGTACAAAATAAAGTTGGTTACATACAATGAAATTATTGATAAAGTTTGTTGTATTTTCGCGTAATTTGTCCTATTCTAATTTAAGTAATACTATATTTATCTTATCTTATGTCATATTAACTTTGAGTTTGAATAATTGTTATTGGTTAAAAGTCAAAATTTAGTTATAAGTTTGATTAATTAAAATCAAAATTAAATTTCAATTTTAATCAAAATGAATTATAATGATTTAATTTTGAATAAATGAATGGCTAAGGTTTTGTGATTAAAAGTATATGTAAATTTGTGTAACTTGATATTTAAAAAAGATAGAAAGAGTTGCTAAATTATATATCCTATGTATAATTATATGGATTTAAGTTTAATAAAATTATTTTTTAAATTAAGTAATACTTTATTTAACTTACCTTATATCATATTAAAAATGAATTTGAGTATTTGTTAATGATATGTTATTAGTGAGTTGTAAGTTTGACTCAAAATTAAATTTCAAATTTTGATCAAGATGAATTATCATGGTTTAATTTTAAATAAACAAATCACTAGAATTTTGTAATTAAATTGATGATATTTAATCTTTTATTTATAGTTTATATTAATATATATATATATATATATATATATATATATATATATATATATATATATATATATAATACATATATGCATGCATGCATCATCATCGATATAAGGAGTGTATTAGTATTTTTTTTATTACTTAAATTTTAAGGAATTGAGTAATTAAGGTAAGTGACAATGTTAAATGTATTATAAAAAATATATGTGTGTGTGTGTATATATATATATATATATATATATATATATATATATATATATATATATATATATATATAGGGTGAGGATCAAGGGAGAACACTCTTAAATAGAGAACAGAGATAACACTTTTGAAACTTTAATTTAATTGATCGGATGGTTCAAAAATTATCACAATTTATTTAGGCATTTGATTCCATTGATCATAGGATTTAAAAAATGTCACGTTTTTTTTATAATATGTTCGAATATAATCCTGATGCATCAATGCATGCAAAAGTGTTATTTGATGTATCAATGCATACAAAATTTTAAATTGTTAATAATTATAGAAATAATTTTGATTTTAAGATTTAAGATGTAAAGTTGACTTTTGGGTAGCTATGAATGTAAAGTTGACTTTTGAAATCAAAGTTTCAAAAGTATTCTCTCTGTTTTCTATTTAAGAGTGTTCTCTTTTGATCCTAACTATATATATATATATATATATGTGTGTGTGTGTGTGTGTGTGTGTGTGTGTGTGTGTGTGTGTGGAAAAATTCAATAGATAACTATTTTTCGTGAGAAAACTATTTGAAATAGTATTTTGGTCTATATATTTACTTGACCGTGAATTTCATCTGGATAGACCACATTAATGATTGATTAATAAGTCATTAGTTAATCAGTCATTACAACTATATATTAATTATTGATTTATTTTAATTAAAGGCCAAGATTAGTTCTCGTATAAAAAATAATTTTTATTTGAACTCTCCCCTATATATAGTGGAGGGTTTATTAGGAAACAATTCTTACAATGATAATTGTTTTGAACAATGTTGACCCTTTATTAAAATAAATTAGTGGCTAATAATAAGGGATGGTTCATTAATGACTCTTTTATACAGGTATTTTCATAAAATTAAGCCTGAGTAAATAATGACTCATCTACCCAAATAGTTCGGGTGAAATATTTATAAGACGAAAATACCCTTATAAATAATGACCATCTCTCTCTTCGGTCGTCGACCTCCTGAAACACTATTCTTCCTAACTACTTCAATCGTTTACTACCTCTCAAACGAATGAAAAGATTGCTTGGAAATAAAAAGGCTTAGTTGTATCATAATTTGTTCAAGGCACTAAGCTCACGCTAAGGAGGTGACTAATTGATTTTTGTTGCTCTTCTCATGACAGATCGTACACCACCATACTCCAATGTTAAGCCATATGGAATTACAAATATCAAAACTTTATCCTGTTGGTTCTCAGCCTAATTGAACTTAATTATGATGTTTGGAGAGAGCTTTTGGAGACCCAATGTATGAGTTTTAGTGTTCTTGGATACATTATCGGCTCCATACCGTGTCTATGGCCAGTACTGTATATTATTTATATCTTTTGTAGTCGCTTTTTCAAACATTCAACATGATCAAGTTTAATCATGAGTCAAAATTGTTCTCGCAATATTTGCAACAAATTAAATAACTATATATATATATATATATATATATATATATATATATATATATATATGTGTGTGTGTGTGTGTGTGTGTGTGTGTGTGTGTGTTTGTACGCCTAATTAATTAATAAAAGCAATGGTGCAACTAGCTAGACTCGATCGTGTTTGTAAGGGATGCAGAGCATATAATTTGTCGTCTACGTACAGCTTTGTTCTTAATTCAATTGCCATGAATCATGATACTTTTATAAATGAATTAAAAAGGTTATAGAGATTATATATCTGGATCTCTTGTTTCAGATATATGTGCAGTACGTCTAGTTGTTTTGATAGATTGGACCAAATTAAGTTATAAGAACACGA